>WNGS01164858.1:44294786-44316040 GCA_020271785.1 Procambarus virginalis
TTGCCATTAAGGTGGAAGAGTATTTGGGAAAAACACTCCAAATGCATCACACTATAATATTTAATTACTCAAATTATCATAGATGATGATGCATTGGAGTATATCAATGTTAAACTGTTTCCCCAATGCTCGATGCACTTTGCATCGTCTATCATTTGCTAATTACCAGATACACAGGAAAAAACTACATCAGATCTTGACACGCCTGTTACTTGACATTAATTCCCCCGCTTCTCTTTCCACATTCCTCGACATTGAGGGTATAGCAACATATATCAAGACCACAAATTTCTTATTTGATGGTCTTAATTTTGGCTGTCACAGTTTCACATGCAAACTACCCTTTTCCCCCAGAAACATTTTTTTGTACCTGACCTCACCCCAACTTCCTGAAGCCATTAGAAAAGACGGTGGCCAAGCATGAAGATTATTTAGAACTGCATACAGTGTTAGAACATGGGTTCTGGAAATTAACATACATCAATGCTGTATCGGGGACTATGCTCAGGAAATACACAAAGAGGTCCTCTAAAATTATATAGTAATTTTAAGTAGTTATAAACATGACAAAGGATAGCTAATGAATGATCTTTCATATACAGAAATAATGAAACATTAAAATTGAAACCGAGTTGGTAGGTATATGCTTGTTACCCAGTACCCCCACTAATGCTGACAGCAAAATAGACCAAACAAAGTAATATCAAAGGACATCAGATTGCATGACAGATTTAGTTGAAAACAATGTAGACTGAGGGAAAAGCAAACATGCTCTCCTGAAAATCTGAATTATACAAAGTTTACGACTAAAGGTGTGGAAAATGCAGTTCAACCATATGCGAAGCAAAGATCATTAAGTGCCCAATGAGTAAGCAATAAGTAAACCAGCAAGCCCCTCCTCATCAAACACCAAATGCTTGTTAATCCAGCTGCCAAATTCAATTTATGACTGAAAAACGTTTTACACATTAAATTATTCTATTAAACTTTCTCTTAAAAGTGCTTCACTGACAACACTCATGTTTGATTGAAAATGAGAATTCTTCACCACATCAGATACAGTAAAAATAATTAGCCAAGTAACGTTATTATAAATGAAGGACACCAAGTGGGAAGGCTATGTAGCACCAGTCAATTGTGTGGAATAATCAGAGGGTGCTAAATATCACTAAGATGCCAAGATGAGGAAAAAAGGAAAACACATAAGGCGAACGATATCAAAAGATCACCAAGATTCAAGAATTCGCCAAGAATTCTATTGAGGGCCAAGTGACCAGCGAGGACAGGTTGGAAAGCAAGTAACATACGCTACGTCCTGGAAGTCAGGACATTCAACAACAGGAGATGCACGACTGTAAGAGGGGACAATGCAGATTATGGAGCAATAAGGGCAGGGCGGCGCTCCATCAAGTGTCCAGTGAGTTAAGTGCGTATGGCCAATACGCAACCTTGCCAAAGCCGTTTCCACCGCCGGTTATGTTAGGTAGGAGGAAGGCCACAGGGACAAACTACTCTTAAAGAGGTACAGTACTCAGTTTGTTACCCAGTAACAGAGAGACAACAACCCTGCCAATGGGCAAGGATGGCAGAATGAATAACTGGGTAAAAAGTCGGAATAAGGAATACCTTTACAGGAGATTGGACAAGTGCTGATAGCTTCTTTAGTGGCAGCGTCCACACGTTCAATTAAAGAGACACCATATATGCCTGGGAACCCAGCAAAACTCGACTGTCTTAAATCTACTGGAGATAATACCTAGCCCAATGTTGAATCTCAACTACCACCAAGAGGACTGGATTAAAGGACTCGAGAGCCATGAAGGCACTAAATAATTGCCAAGCAGAACCTGAACACCTAACCTATGCTTAACTACACAACTTGAATATACTATATAATAATCATTTATATACATGAGCCAGAATGTAATTACATCTGGGTAATTACACTGTGGTCATTGAAATCTAATACTGGTCATTTCTCATCTCTCTAGCTATTTTAAGCATGTTCAGTTTTGCTGGGTTCCAGCCATGTTGGCATTCTCTTAAATGAGCACATGGATACTGCCATTAAGCCCGAAAAGGCATTCCTTATTCCGCCTTTTATGTCATGTCTGGTTGCAGATCGTTGGTCTTTTGTTACTGATAAACTGCATGCTGTCAAGGGCAGCATGTCTCTTTGGCTTTCCTTCCAACACCGCAACTGCCAGTGAGGAAACGGCTCTGGTGAGGTTATGTATAGGCCATACACATCTCACTCTCGGGCACTTAATGGAACACCACCCTGCTCCTATTGTCCTTACGGCTTGTCCCCTCTAGTCATGCATCTCCCTTGTTGATGTCCCAATTTTCACATCTGTATGTCTTGCTTCCCACTGTCATTTGCTTTATGTGCTTTTGTTCTCTTATTAGCATCCTCACTGATATTTAGCACCTTGTCAATATCCAGTGACACTGATAGTGCTACATTGTCTCTCCAGCATGGTGCTTTCTTTGATAATTACTTAATACTCACTATGTTTAACCTGAGGAATGCATCTTGGGAGGCAATCTCGTACCCACCTCATGAAAGTGCTACTGAATATGAAGAATTTATCAGTCACATTTACAACTTTATAGCACTGTATTTCAGGTAGATATTACGTTACTGTATATGGTAAATTCATTGCAGGATGATAAAATACCAAGTGACCACCTGGTAGAAGTACAGAGTCTGCATGACACCGTGCACCATCGAGCCTCGTGCTGGTTCAAGTCCGTTGAATCTCTGACAAAAAAGAAAATTCTTAACTACTATGGTTCCATGCCTGATCTTGAAGGAGATTACTGGACGATACCCAATGGCCCAGCTTGGATGTGGTGGATTGTAGCCATTCTTCCCCTAGATTCTCGGATCCAGGTAGGATTAGTGATCATTTACTATATTTTCTTTGAATACTGTTCGGTGGAAAAGGTATGCATCAAATGCACTATCATTCCAATGTTATGTATTCTTCTAAAATGTTCTTTTATCTACAGTTGTCCATCTTGCAAGAGACTTCATTACATCGTCGTCTGCACATTATTCATAAAATCATTCGGTGGGTGATTATGCAACCACATACATACATTGCAAGCAGTTACCGTATTTCGGTGACTAACCGCATTACCCATTAGCACGGTTCGTTGTCTTAACCAAAACTACTGCTGGATCTTGGTTGTTAATGTAATTAATGTAAATAATATATGAACTGAACTATTATATGTACAATAATTGTGCAACTTCGGCAGGGAAGTTAGAGTAATGACAAAATGCATATTAGTGGTCTTTTTTTTTTTTTAACCTGTTTACTTTCTTCCTAGAATCCCTCCTAAGTCATTAATACTGTATATTATTTTGACTGTGTATATACAATGCTAGTAAAATCATTTGTGTTTTATGATCACAAATATTTGGCTGCTGGTCACTTCTCAGGTAAATGTTAATATGGGCATTAGCATGTCTGACATTGTCTTAAGTATTTATTATACTGTATAGTCAACCCACAGCATGCATGCACGTGGTTGTATGCATACCTTTTGTATTCAATTTTAAGTGATATCACAATTTTCTTAGGTATGAATTCTAAAAAATAAAGTTCATTCCTTCTGTATAATGTGTTATTCATGCCCCTCAAGTTAAGCACTGCATACAGCAGGTAATCTACATTGTAAAATGGTTTTAGGATATCAAGTAAACTAATCCAATTCAGTTGCCATTTGGCATCTTCATTACTATGGGGTAAATGCAATCATTCTCCCTTTTCAAGTAATTATCAAAAGAAGGCACCAAGCTGGGAAGGCTATGAGCACCATCAAAAGTGCAGGATATTCCAAAGGCGCTAAATATCACTAAATATGCCAATACGAGAACAGAAGTGCATAAGGCGGATGATGTCAAAGGTATCTGATTCACCAAGGATTCTATTGAGGGACAAGTGACTGTGAGGGACAGTCAGGAAGCAAGACATACGCACGTCCTGGAAGTCGGGACATTCAACAAGGATATGCACGACTGTTAGAGGGACAATGCAATTTAGACAATAAGGAGCAGGGCGGCGCTCTAACCACTAATGCACCAGCCGGAATCCTAAAAATATTCGTTCAAAATAGATATAAATTGACAAATGTTAATCAAATCTTATTTGCTTCAGCTTCGTGAAAATTTCATCCCAATTTAAGAAATAATTTTATAAAAAAAATGTAATAATAAAACCGGGCAAGGCGGGCTGCAACCAGTACTAATAATAATAATAATGCCTCCCATTTACTGAAACTCTAGGATAATGCAAGGATAGAGATGCAAGCACCTGTCTGATGCACAAAGAATAATAGTAGTAAGGAGGGTCTACAAAGTGGATATGCCGCTGGTCTCTCTTAGCATTTGAGTGCTAAATTTCAAATGTAATAATGAATAATTCCACATTGTCTATCTTGTATATCATAAATATATTGCCCAATGCCAATATTTATTTGTCCCTTTGTACGAGACAAAAGGGGCACCGCCTAAAAACACTTTAAAGAGAGCTCACTTTCCCATTCAAGTGTTCAAGTAAAGCAAAAGCCATGCCAAGTCCTCAAGGAAAACAGTTGTCTACAAGTCGGGAACCTTGTAGCACAGGCCAACTCAAGAGGCGAGATCCATCAAGGAAATGAGGTTCTGATCCTGCAGGAGGAACCAAAATAAGCCCAACAGAGCTGAAGGAGGCAGAATGATGGAAACTTACTGAATAAGATGCAGTCAAAGACTAATGATGCAGCCAGATATCCTGCACGACCTGAACCCCTTCCTCCCCTGCAGAGGAAACTAGAGACCAAGACAGGCTGAATGGCACCCAAGGACCCACCTCTGGCTCCTTCCCAGTCCTAGAAGGCTGAAATGATTAGGCCCAATGCCTAATTAGACAGGAAGGAATCTCTCACACCAATGGATGAGCCAAATACACCCCTCTTCCCCAGAAAAAACGTTAGCTATGGATTCCCAGCAGGAAGCAATGGCTCAATTGTCTATACTGCCATTGTGGAAAGGGTGATCATTGGGGAAGGCCAAGCTACACTCATAGCTAATTGCAGTCTGGACAAAAACCCTCAGATGTCCTGGAGGGAGGGGTACAAGTGGTTCAGTCGAACCATCTCAGACAGCCAGTGGAAGGAGAGTGTCAAGTAGAGAACCAGTAGAATACACCAGCTGCTCCATCTCAAAATCCCTAAAAACCAAAAAGTATCAACTCCAGGGCATCATTTGAGCACCAAACTGCAATAAAAAATAAGCAAAGGAACACAAAGCAGCGGTTGCCTGTTAGCCCTTCAACAGCATGTCTCATCCGGCAATGTTATCACCATTAACCCATGCCACTACACCCATTTATAACCCAACATCACCCCAGTGAGCAATCATTTTTTTTCCTAATATTGTTTAAATACATTCCCTGATCAAAAATAAAATTTGTGACATACTGAGTACTTTGGCCATGGTGAAGCAGGGAAATTTCATGATCACATCACAATTCATGAGCAGTCATGGGGCGATTGCCTGGTGAAGGTTCAGGAGTTGCTGCAAAGATATTTTTCCATATTTATTTCAATGCCTCTAAATTGTTTTTCCTCTGACCTGTGCAGTAATATTCTTCAATAGTACAGTATGTCATTTGAGAAATATACAGTATATAACAAAATGTGTAGAACACTGGAATCCTCACATATATTCATGTCACTAACATGTGCTCCATATTATATTCTTAAATAAAATATGCTATTTTTGCTGTTATTACACTATAATATCTGTAAATATGTCTGAAAGATTTCAGGCATTTTGTAAGATGTTTATTTCCAAAGAACATTCTTCCTTAAACATCTATATGAAAATAAGCAAACACATTATAGTACTCGTCTATAATTAGTTCTTGTATTCATCATTTTTTTTATTTTTCAAAATTTACACAAAGCCAACTACAGATTATTAAAATACAAAATTACATGAAGATGTTTGCTAATGATGCCAAGTCACTAGGGAAGATAAGAAACTTAATGATTGTCATGCCCTTCAAGACGACCTTGACAAAATAAAAAAAGTATATGGTGCACCACTTGGCAAATGGAATTTAATGTGAATAAATGCAAAGTTATGTAATGTGGAATAGGATAAAATAGGCCACAGACAACCTACAAATTATGTGAAAAAGCTTTAAAAAATTACGATTAAGAAAGTAAGTAATTATCAAAAGAAGGCGCCAAACCGGGAAGGCTATGTAGCACAAGGAGATCCAGGGGTGGTTCTAGATAGAAAACTGTCACCTGAGAATCACAAAGAACACTGCAAGGAGCTTATGCTATGCTTTCCAATTTCAGAATTGTTTTTAAATACAGAGATGGTGAAATACTAAAGAAATTGTTCATGACCTTTGTTAGACCAAAACCTTGAATATGCAGCCATCTTATGGTATCCATATGACATATCAACAAACTAGAAAAAGGTGTAAAGACATGCAAATAAATGGCTCCCGGAGCTGAAGGACAAGAGCTATGAGGAAAGGTTAGAGGCATTAAATATGCCAATGCTAGAAGATAGAAGAAAAAGAAGTGATATGATCAATACGTACAAAACAGTAACACGAATCAACAAAATTGATAACCAAAATTCTTAAGACCAGGAACTTCAAGAACAAGAGGTCATTATTTAAAGCTAACTAAACAAAGCTGCCAAAAAATATTAAAAAATTTACTTTGCAGAGTGATAGACAGTCGAAACAAGTTAAGTGAGAAGATGGTAGAGACCAAAAGTAGTTTCAAAGTGTTANACGCCAGCAATGCTCAAGCTCTTTCAGAAAGCCCTAGCCAAGGCGAGGGAGTGCATGACAGAGCTCAGGCAAGATAACTGGGAAACTTTTGTTAACAGTCTCAACTCTCACACTCCCCCTCAGCCAGGCATAGGATATTAAAAGAATTAAAGGCGATAAGATGGCCAAGTAGCACACCCTCACCCTCTACACAGAGCAAACGAGTTAGTCGATGCTTGGGCAACCACCTCTAGCTTCAATAATCTTCCCCCAGACATACAGTTCAGATTAAATGCTGGTTACGGAGATCGAGAAAGGCTTGTTGACTTCATGCTCACAAGGAAGATGAAGCAACGTGCCATTACTGAGTTTGAATTACTCGCGGCCTAAACAAAGGCAAAGCCACATCCCCCGGTGAAGATGGTATCACTTATGACATATTGCGTCTGCTCCCTTTAGTACCAGGGAATCCTCTGCTTGAGCTGTATAATATGAGCTATGTTACTGGGGAACTTCCTATCTCTTGGACCAACAGTATAATCATTCCAATTCCCAAGCCAAATCAAGAGATGCTTCCCGCCCAATTTCCATTACTAGCTGCATTTGCAAAACATTCGAGAGAATGGTCCTAAACCGTCTCCTCCATAGAATAAGAACCATGCTATCCCCCCAGATATATGGCTTCATGCATGGAAGGAGTGTGCATCATTGCATCACACCTTTTACCCTGCACACTGCACACTAAAAGTCATATCCACCTTCCTAGATCTTAAGTCTGCCTTTGATATTGCAAATAGACATGTTATCTTGAGTGAGCTTGCAAGAATGAATATTGGTGGTCGGCTTCTTTGTTGGATCAGGGGTACTTATCCAACAGGAAGTCATCTGTATTTTTCCAGGGGCATAGGAGTGTAACAGAGACTTTGAACTAGGTACCCCGCAGGTGGTGTCCTCAGTCCTACCTTATTTAATATCTTATAAACACGCTGTTAAACTCTATACGAGCAAACCCAACGTCCACATCATTAGCTATGCTGATGATATAATGATACACACCACTGGGTATGCTAACATGCAGAACACTCTTAACTCTGTATTAGACTCATGTCAGGACCTAGGTTTAATTATCTCAGCAGAGAAAACAAAGATACTAAATCGGCGCCCACCCAGGCAGGGAGGAGCTGTTCGCAAGATGCAACTGTCTGATGGCTCCCAGCTTGACTATGTAAACAGATTCAAATACCTTGGCCTTGAGGTGCCACTGTATGGTCCTGTTGTATTCAGACTCTGTCGTCAGTATAAAGAGAGGCTCCGAGCTCTCAAGGCTGTTGCAGGTTATCACTCAGGCTATGGTGCCAATGTCAGAATTGTCAAAATGATGTACCTTGCATACATCAGATCTTTAGTGGATTATGCTGCACCTCTGCTTGTTTTGATGCCTGAAAGAAAGCTTGGAGGGCTTGAAAAATTGCAGAACGAAGCCTTGATAATCCTTGGGTGCCCTTGTACCACAAAGATACTTAATATGAGAAAGGAACTTAATATTCTGAGCATTGTTGATCGTGTTACTGAAATTAACTGTCAAATTGGTATAAAAATGCTTAGGCTAACTCATCCTAATCCTTGCACAGAAGCCCTTCAGAATTACTTTATTGAAGATCAGCATTGTTCCAAATGGATAACAAAAACTGGAACTCAACTCAGAATGTATCAGATTCATGATTTGTACCAAGAGAAACAACAACGGCACTTCCTGCACCGTGGGAGGTTACACCCTTTCCAGTTTTAATCCTTCCCTTTCCACCCAAGAAGCAAATTAGAGATCAGCCAAGCTTCGTCTTGAGGCAAAGCTCAACGCCTTAAGCCATATTGATGCTGTGTCCACAGAGCATTCTCTCTCTCAAATCATATACACTGATGGTTCCCTACACCACACCACGGGTGGTCTTGTAGGGAGGAGGGAGGAGGGGAAGACGCATCGCGTGCGCGCTCCGTCAAAATCGTGACATTAACCGGGATTTATTAGGACTACTGCCATGGATTACTGATTCCAGACATAACAAAGTGCATAGTGACCCGCTGGAAAATTGAAAAATAGTCATTAACAATAGAACTTTGTGTTAAATAGAGAATAAACGGGAGACCACGTGTGAGCCAGTGCACGAGGCTTTGTGTACATGCGTGTATGAGAAAAAAATAGTGAACGGTGTGTTCGTGGAACAGTGAAGTGGAACGGGTATCACAACAAATAAAGTTGGAAGTGAAGGAAAATCGTGCATAGAATATATAAATATAGAATACTAGAAATATAGAATAGTGGCAAGAGGCGGAAATCAGTGGTTACAAATCGAGTAACTGGAAACTGGTGACATCTACCTGGGGCAACAAGAGGTCACCTGCACCGACTGGGGAGCAGCCCGCTACCTACGCTAAGTACCTACTATATACTTTGAACAAAACAACATACATAATATTACAAATATACGGTATACATATAATATTATAAATATTAAACATATAAATATATATACATATAATTTTATAAAGAGTTAAAAGGACTGACATCAACAAGTGATCCATACAGTGAACCACAAATACAATACAATACATCAGACAATGGAGAGGTGTGGCGAATGTTCGGGAGCACTAGGAAACGTCATGTAGGCGTTAAGTGTTGTGTTTGTAACATAAGATTCCACCTGGGATGTACAGAAGTATCTCCAGGATGCACAAAAGGCAAGGAGTTTTCTGGGTTTGCAAGAATGACAGATTAATGTTAGAGAACATAACTACACTGATGAAAAACATTCCCGAGTCACAGAGATTATCATTCACAGACAAGCTACCAGTGATATATGCGGACTGGGAAAAGACAACATTGGTTAACGACCAAAACCCAGGAACAGATAGTTTAGAGAACCGCAGCAGTAATGTGGAGGAAGAGGGTATTGTAGTACAGGATAGCAGCAATATTGCAGAGCCAGGTAATATAAACGATGAGAGCAACAGTGAGACAGAGTGCATAAATGAAGGAATTGGGACGAAAAGCGGAGATGGCTCCAATAAAGAGGTAGACAAGACAGACACAGATATAAATACCTTGAAAAACGCAAAACCGGAACACATTTGCAAATTCTACGCTAAAGGAATATGCAAATATGGAAAATTAGGAACAAAATGCCATTTTCTGCATCCTCGAAAATGCAGGAACATGTTGGGGAGGGGTACATGCCGGTTTTGGAACAGGGTGTAGATACTTCCACCCCAAATTATGTCAATCTCAATTAGGGACAAAAAATGCTACAATCTTCAGTGTCCGGAATTCCACGTGAGAGGTACACAGCGTTATAGACGGGAAGATCAATATGACACTACTGACAATTTTTTAGAGGAAGGCAGAAACAGAGAGTAGAAAATATAAGAGAGAGGAACAGCCAGATGGAACCACTACAGGATTACAGAGGGGAAGGGAGATACCCACAAGACTGGAATACACATTACCAACGAATACACAGGTACTACACCACACAACACCCGCCCCACTACCGAAACTGGACGAATCACTTCGGAAACAATACACCCTGGACGCAAACACAGTGGCCTCCTTACCGGAGCCTCAGATATTAACACCAAGTAAGGCAACCGGCACTTCCACTACCACGATAACATCATTATATTTGCCAACATTCAAGGTATAAAAACACGCAAATCCAACAAAGTTCACTTTATAGATGGTCTCCTTCATGAGGCAAATGCAGTGTTTGCAGCCCTAACAGAAACCCACACAAAGGACTATCATGATGGTGAAATATGGATCTCAGAGTACAATCTTTTCAGATGTGATAGGAAACACCGGCTTCAGGGTGGGGTCAGCCTATACATCAAAGACACACTCATCTGTACTGAGCTGCTAAACACCTCAAATGATATGGTAGAAGTGCTGATAATCAAAATAGAGATCCTAAATGTAGTTATTGTCCTTGTATATAAGTCACCGGAGGCAAACCCTCAGCAGTTTAAAGACCAACTAATGAAAATAGAACACTGCTTGGAAAACCTCATAAATCCAGCTCCGAACATCATTCTGCTTGGGGACTTCAACCTACGGCACCTGAAATGGAAGCACCTGGCTAATACAGTAATATCAGAAAGAATACCAGGAAGTAGCCTTAATGAACAGGCACATGCAAATGACCTGCTACGGATGTGCGACAGGTTTGCCTTAAACCAGCAAATAGTAGAACCAACTAGGAAGGAGAACACGCTGGACCTCATTTTCACTAATAATGATGAATTGATCAGGAACATAATGATTACAAATACCTGTTACTCAGATCACAACTTAATTGAAGTTATGACAACCATGGGGAATAGACCTCCAAAACCAGTCCAGATTCCCGGTGGAGGAGATTTCAGCAAATTCAACTTCAATAATAAACAGATAAACTGGGAGCAAATAAACCAGGACTTCACAGAAATAAACTGGGAAGAACAGCTAGAAAATGCGAACCTGAACCAGTGCCTGGAAAAAATAAGCTCAGTAGCACTAGAAATATGTACAAACCGCATCCCCTAAGAAAAAGAGGAAGAGATGCAGATTGGAACGAGAACGTCGTTCCCTATATAGGCGAAGAAAACGAATCGCGGAACAACTTGAGAGTCACACCCTATCTCAGGAACGGCGAAGAAGGCTAGGTAGCGAAATAGGAAAAATTGAACTCAAGCTACAAGAATCATACAAACGCAGGAGAGGCAAAGAGAGCAAAAGGCCATCAGTGAAATAGAGAGAAACCCGAAATATTTTTTCTCCTATGCAAAATCAAGATCAAAAACCACATCTAGTATCGGGCCCCTGCGAAAGGAAGATGGAACTTTCACCGATGACAACAAAGAAATGAGCGAGCTACTGAGGAAGCAGTACGACTCGGTTTCAGCGAGCCATTAAACGCACTAAAGATCGTAACCCAAATGAATTTTTCATGGATATGATACCAACATCAAATCATATATCAGACGTCACCCTATCCCCCCTGGACTTTGAAGAAGCCATAAACAGTATGCCTATGCACTCTGCACCAGGCCCGGATTCTTGGAACTCCATATTCATCAAGAACTGTAAAAAACACTATCGCAGGCCCTCCACATTCTGTGGAGACAAAGCCTAGATACTGGCGTTATTCCTGATATACTAAAAACAGCAGAGATAGCACCACTTCATAAAGGAGGAAATAAGGCAGAGGCAAAAAATTACAGACCGATAGCGTTAACATCGCACATCATTAAAATTTTTGAGAGAGTGCTAAGAAGTAAGCTCACAAAATACATGGAAGCACAGCATCTCCATAACCCCGACAACATGGTTTCAGAACAGGGCGCTCTTGCCTGTCGCAGTTGCTGGACCACTATGATATGGCATTAGATGCTATGGAAGACAAACAAAACGCTGATGTAATTTACACAGATTTCGCAAAAGCTTTTGATAAATGTGACCATGGTGTTATTGCACATAAAATGCGCTCAAAAGGAATTACCGGAAAAATAGGCAGATGGATCTACAATTTCCTGACCAACAGAACCCAATGTGTAATAGTCAACAAAATAAAATCCAGCCCATCAACCGTTAAGAGCTCAGTCCCCCAGGGTACTGTGCTTGCCCAGTACTTTTTCTCATCCTCATATCGGACATAGACAAGAACACAACCTATAGCACTGTATCATCCTTTGCAGATGACACCAGGATCTTCATGAGAGTAGGCAACATAGAGGACACGGCAAACCTCCAGTCAGATGTAGATCAGGTCTTTCTATGGGCTACAGAAAATAATATGGTGTTTAACGAAGATAAGTTCCAGCTCATGCGCTATGGAAAAAATGAAAAATAAAAACGGAAACCACGTACAAAACTCAGGCAAATCATAACATAGCACGAAAAGGCAATGTAAAGGATTGGGGTGTACTCATGTCGGAAGACCTTACCTTTAAAGAACACAATAAAGTGGCCGTCACAACTGCACGAAAAATGACGGGTTGGATAACAAGAACTTTTCACACTAGAGATGCTATACCGATGATGATACTTTTCAAAACGCTGTGCTCTCTAGAGTGAGTAGTACTGCTGCACAATGACAGCCCCTTTCAAAGCTGGAGAAATTGCTGACCTGGAGAGCGTGCAGAGATCCTTTACTGCTAGAATCCACTCGGTAAAACATCTAAACTATTGGGACCGACTAAAGAGCCTAAATCTGTACCCTTGAGCGCAGGCGGGAGAGATACATAATAATTTACACATGGAAAATATTAGAGGGGCTGGTCCCAAACCTGCACACAGAAATAACATCACATGAGACCAGAAGACATGGCAGGATGTGCAGAATACCCCCTTTGAAAAACAAAGGTGCAACTGGTACTCTGAGAGAGAACTCCATCAACATCAGGGGCCCCGAGACTGTTCAACACGCTCCCGCTACACATAAGGGGCATAACTGGCAAACCCCTCACAGTGTTCAAGAGAGAACTGGATAAGCACCTCCATAGGATACCTGATCAACCAGGCTGTGACTCGTACGTCAGGCTGCGAGCAGCCGCGTCCAACAGCCTGGTTGATTCCAGCAACCAGGAGGCCTGGTCGATGACCGGGCCGCGGGGACGCTATGCCCCGGAAGCACCTCAAGGTATACTCAAGGTATACGGGTGCAGCTGGAAGTGCAGTTATGCTAACAATGGGCGATGGCTTGTACTTTGAGTGGGGAGTCCGTATAAACAACTGGGCCTCTATCCTTCAGACTGAACTATTTGCCTTGCTCCTTGCACTGAAATGTGTACAAGTCTCCAAACTTGATACATTAATTGTAAGTGACTCCTTATCATCCTTAAATGCTCTCAACTCTTTAAGACATAACTGTAACATGCTCGTGTCCGAAGCTAGACACAAATACAACAAAATTATTAAGGATGGTAACAGAGTCCATTTCATGTACTCACCTAATTGTACTCACCTAATTGTGCTTGCAGGGGTTGAGCTTTGGCTCTTTGGTCCCACCTCTCAACTGTCAATCAACTGGTGTACAGATTCCTGAGCCTACTGGGCTCTATCATATCTACATTTGAAACTGTGTATGGAGTCAGCCTCCACCACATCACTTCCTAGTGCATTCCATTTACTAACTACTCTGACACTGAAAAAGTTCTTTCTAATGTCTCTGTGGCTCATTTGGGTACTCAGCTTCCACCTGTGTCCCCTTGTTCACGTCCCTCCAGTGTTGAATAGTTCATCCTTGTTTACCCGGTCGATTCCCCTGAGGATTTTGTAGGTTGTGATCATGTCCCCCCTTACTCTTCTGTCTTCCAGTGTCGTAAGTTGCATTTCCCGCAGCCTTTCCTCATAACTCATGCCTCTTAGTTCTGGGACTAGTCTAGTAGCATACCTTTGGACTTTTTCCAGCTTCGTCTTGTGCTTGACAAGGTACGGGCTCCATGCTGGGGCCGCGTACTCCAGGATTGGTCTTACATATGTGGTGTACAAGATTCTGAGTGATTCCTTACACAGGTTCCTGAACGCCGTTCTGATGTTAGCCAGCCTCGCATATGCTGCAGACGTTATTCTCTTTATGTGGGCTTCAGGAGACAGGTTTGGTGTGATATCAACTCCTAGATCTTTCTCTCTGTCTGTTTCATTAAGTACTTCATCACCTATTCTGTATCCTGTGTCTGGCCTCCTGTTTCCACCGCCTAGTTTCATTACTTAGCATTTACTTGGGTTGAACTTCAACAGCCATTTGTTGGACCATTCACTAAGTCTATCTAGGTCATCTTGTAGCCTCCTACTATCATCCACTGTTTCAATCCTCCTCATAATTTTTGCATCGTCGGCAAACATTGAGAGGAACGAATCTATACCCTCTGGGAGATCATTTACATATACCAGAAACAGTATAGGTCCAAGGACTGACCCCTGCGGGACTCCAGTTGTAACGTCTCGCCAATCTGAGACTTCACCCCTCACACAGACTCGTTGTCTCCTGTTGCTTAGGTACTCCTCTATCCACCGGAGTACCTTCCCTTTCACTCCAGCCTGCATCTCCAACTTTCGCACTAGCCTCTTGTGTGGCACTGTATCAAAGGCTTTCTGACAATCCAAAAATATGCAGTCTGCCCACCCTTCTCTTTCTTGCCTTATTTTTGTTGCCTGGTCGTAGAATTCAAGTAACCCTGTGAGGCAGGACCTGCCATCCCTGATCCCATGTTGATGCTGTGTTACAAAGTTCCTTCGCTCCAGATGCTCCACTAGCTTTCTTCGCACAATCTTCTCCATCAGCTTGCATGGTATGCAGGTTAGGGACACTGGCCTGTAGTTCAGTGCCTCCTGTCTATCCCCTTTCTTGTATATCGGGACTACGTTAGCTGCTTTCCAAATATCTGGCAGTTCCCCTGTTGCCAGTGATTTGTTATACACTATGGAGAGTGGTAGGCACAGTTCTCTTGCTCCTTCCTTTAGAACCCATGGGGAGATTCCATCTGGGCCTATAGCCTTTGTCACATCCAACTCTCCATCTCATGTTGGCCTCCGAATGCATGATAGAGCTGATAAGTTAGCCAAAGAATCTGCCTTTAAAGGAGCCGTTGAGTTTAACCTTGGATTGTCAATGAGCAATCTGAGAGCAGCAGTACACCGAGAACTTCAACAAGATCTTGTAGATCTGAGACAAAGTGAAATTGACACCAGTAATTCCATCTATCATCATACTATCATGCAAGAGGAGCCCCACATCTATGGATCATCCAATAAAATCAGCAGACTTCTAGATGTTACTACTGCTCGGCTTAGACTCGGTTACAAGTATCTCTGGGAATTCTCATTATCTGCTGATGTAGACCTAACCAAATGTAAACTGTGTCAACAAAATTATTCCCACACCCTCCGTCACTATGTGATGGAGTGCGAAAACATACGTGAATTTAGAGACAATTCTATAACCAATGTTCCAGCGATGTGTAAATATTTCATTCAAAATGATCTGCTACCAGAAATTCTAGCCAAATATCCCCAGTTTGCTAACTGTAGGTAGTAACTGAGTGATTGTAACCTATCCACCGCTACCCACTGGATGGGGGGCGGTGTGCGGGACAGACAAATTGTGACACTAGCTCTCCACATATGTCAGTTGCTTAATTTAGAACCTGTATTTGAGGTCGATCTCGAACCCATTGCTGATGTGACGACTTATATTGAATTTTGTAACTAGCTCATCAAGATTGTAACTTGCTTAGCTAAATGAATTGTGGGGCTCAGTCCCTGAGCCCCACAATTCCCCCACAACAAGGGTTACAGATGTGCTTCTGTAACCCTTTCCACTACCGCCCACGGGATGGGTATGGGGTGCATAATAAATGAACTAAAACTAAAAAACTAACATGCACACACATCCTCAGGAAGCGACCCATAGCAGCTGTGTAACTCCCAGGTACCTGTTTACTGTTAGGCGAATAGGGGCATAAGGTAAGAGAAACTCCCCATTTGCTTCTGCCTCAGATGGGAATCGAACTTGGACTCTTAGGCCTACGACCCCCAATCTCTGTCCACTCAATCACGAGGCCCTATGTGTAATTATCTAAGGTGTAGTTACAGGATGAGAGCTACACTCGTGGTGTCCAGTCTTCCCAGCACTGTCATATAACGCTTTGAAACGACTGTACTGATGATTTTGGCCTCCACCACCACCTCATTTATCTTCTTTCAACTGTCTAGCACTTTGCAAAAGAAAACTCTCTAATATTTTACTGGCACCTTTGTTTCCTTCAGGAATTCCAGTTATTATTTTGTAAGTGGTGATCGTATCCTTTCCTTTTCTCCTATCTTCGGCATATTTAACACCTCTAGGGGAGCCGGTCGGCCGAGCGGACAGCACGCTGGACTTGTGATCCTGTGGTCCTGGGTTCGATCCCAGGCACCGGCGAGAAACAATGGACAGAGTTTCTTTCACCCTATGCCCCTGTTACCTAGCAGTAAAATAGGTACCTGGGTGTTAGTCAGCTGTCACGGGCTGCTTCCTGGTGGTGGAGGCCTGGTTGAGGACCGGGCCGCGGAACACTAAAAAGCCCCGAAATCATCTCAAGATAACCTCAAGAAGATCATCTCTTCGTAATTTGTTTTTTTTTTAGTTCTGGAAGCCATTTTGTATCGTACCTTTGTGTGAGGCACAATATTGTGAAAAGGAAAATTTTCAGTGAAAAATTTGAGTGCAACTACAAGCAGTATTAAACCATTTAAACAAATTAAGAACATATGAATATAAATTAGACAAAATATAAAATCTATAATGGTGATGAAACTGGGCTGTATTGGAGGAGTTTGTCAGAAAAAATATATCTCTGAGGAGTGAGGGGTGTGTGCCAGGATGTAAGGTCAACAAGGGCAGGCTGTCAGCCATGGTGTGCGCCAATACCATCTGGACGCACACAATCACGTGTGTAATTGTTGACAAATCTGAGAAACCAAGAGCCTTACAACATTGCTTGAACAATCTGTCTGTGAAATATTATAGCACAAAGAATGCATGGTTAAAAAAAAAAAAAGATCCTTCTTGGCTTCATTATTTATTTTGCAAGGAAGGTTATGACCATCAAATTAAGAAATACAAAGCGAGGCCAAGCGAAGTTCGGACTGTGTTGTTGCTTGATAATGCACCTGCCCACCCTGAGTATTGACACCTTCACTTCATAAGATGGCAAGATAATATGTATGGCACTTCCTTCTAATGTCACATCTCATCCAGCGTATGGATCAGAGAGTTAGCTATGCCACAAAGAGGTTGTACACCAAAAATGTATCAATAGTTGAGGCAAATCAGAGTTGATCGTAAGAGAGGCCAATGGACACAGGAGGCAAGCTGAACTTGATTCTTACTTGGTAAGAACAGCAAGCAAAGGCCCTTCATCTGGTGAAGCCTCACAAGGAATCCAAAGACCTTAACAAGTGAAGCTTCACCAGAAAGCAGAGACTTTCCAAAGACCAGTGAAGCATCAGCAGCTGACAATCAAAACTGATCTTGCCAAGATATGTACTGTTCGGTAATTTCAGTGTTAGGTTGAATAATTTTTCAAAAAATATTAATTTAAAGATGTGCAGCATCAATCAAGACAATGAATTACAAGAAGGTAAGCTGAAGTTTATATTTTTAAAATTACAGTACTGGTATAGTTTTTAATTAATGTTTGTGAAAATACAAATTGTTGGTATTGGTAAAAAAAAAAAAATTGAATGTTCATTTTTGGACTTCTCTGGTAAGAATTCTGTTTGCAGTGTCTGGACATCTGACTTATCCAGTGGGGGAAGGGGGTCCTACCCATATAGTCTGGATAAGTGAGCTCATACGGTACTTTAATAGGTGGGAAAAACGGCTCTGGCTAAGTAGTGCATGTCGCTCAACTTATCCTTGTGCTAGGTTCGTTAAAGCAGCATTTCCCTCCCCCTCCCCAAGATGCATTCCTCAAGTTTAACATAGTGAGTATTAAGTAATTATAAAAAAAATGGCACCATGCTGGAGAGACAATGTAGCACTATCAGTGTCACTGGATATTGACAAGGTGCTAAATATCAGTGAGGATGCTAATAAGAGAACAAAAGCACATAAAGCAAATGACAGTGGGAAGCAAGACATACAGATGTGAAAATTAGGACATCAACAAGGAGATGCATGACTAAGAGGGACAAGCCAGTAAGGACAATAAGGAGCAGGGTGGTGTTCCATTAAGTGCCCGAGAGTGAGATGTGTATGGCCTATACATAACCTCACCAGAGCCGTTTCCCACTGGCAGTTGCGGTGTTGGAAGGAAAGCCAAAGAGACATGCTGCCCTTGACAGCATGCAGTTTATCAGTAACAAAAGACCAACGATCTGCAACCAGACATGACTAAAAATCGGAATAAGGAATGCCTTTTCGGGCTTAATGGCAGTATCCATGTGCTCATTTAAGAGAATGCCAACATGGCTGGAACCCAGCAAAACTGAACATGCTTAAAATAGCTAGAGATGAGAAATGACCAGTATTAGATTTCAATGACCACAGTGTAATTACCCAGATGTAATTACATTCTGGCTCATGTATATAATGATTATATATAGTATATTCAAGTTGTGTAGTTAAGCATAGGTTAGGTGTTCAGGTTCTGCTTGGCAATTATTTAGTGCCTTCATGGCTCTGGAGTCCTTTAATCCAGTCCATCTGGTGGTAGTTGAATTCAACATTGGCTATGTATTATCTCCAGTAGATTTAAGACAGTTGAGTTTTGCTGGGTTCCCAGGCATATTGGTGTCTCTTTAAATGAGCGTGTGGACGCTGCCACTAAAGAAGCTATCAGCACTTGTCCAATCTCCTGTAAAGGTATTCCTTATTCCGACTTTTACCCAGTTATTCATTCCTCCATCCTTGCCCATGGCAGGGTTGTTGGTCTTCTGTTACTGGTAACAAACTGAGTACTGTACTCTTTAAGAGTAGTTGTCCCTGTGGCCTTCCTCCTACCAACATAACCGNATAATTAGCACGTCAAGACCTGTAACTTTGTTAAAAGAATTTGGGATTTAGTTCCTAAGCCCATAATGTGCCCCCTGAAATTAGTAAAATATTTGAAACTAATGTAAACTTTCCTCGCAAAAAGTTAAAAGTATTTAGTTCATTTATTTTGCATACCATGCCAATCTTGTGGACGGTGGTCTAAAGGGTTACAAAGGCATATAATACTTGGTGAAATCATATTTAGAAATACCATGCACCTCCTTGGATATGCAATCAATCAAATTAATTACATTTTCATCCCAGTTCCTGCAGTTTAGTTAAGCCCCAAGCTTAAGTTTTCTTTAAGCAATTCATAGAAAACGTTACAATGTGAACGAAGATAAACATATTTTTTATAAAGTTACATAATGGTATACCATACTCAAAATTTTTAAATATTTTGTATGTTTAACAAAGCTTATCACTTTATCAGGTAATAATAGCGAAAGGCGTTTAACTCTTAATTAAAATATTATTAAAAGTAAACCCATTTTCCCTGTCTGTAGAGTCATGTGACGCTATCCTGATTCACCTCATATGGACCAAATTAAATAGAATCACGAGAGCAAGTGTATACAGGTCTAGAGAAAATATTGTTCATTTGTGTAATTTAATAACGACTTGATACTGTACACAATCGGGCACGAATGAAACGGGTTTATTTGTCTGGAAATTAATATTTATCTACATTGTCAATGGAGCAGGATATATAAGAAAGGAATTTAAAACTTAATTATAACTCCAAATATTTATATATATTTTGGTGTTTTATGTTCAGCTACTCAGGAGTAAAATCGCCGTGCAGCACGGGATATGACGCGTTCATAATCTTTTATTAATAAAAACATGTTTACGTTTGGTCAATATAATTCGTTTTGAATTCTTCTGCTGCGGCATTTATATGGGGAGGCATCATGAATGCAATTATTTTATTTATACAAGTAAAGCTTCTAGATTGTTGCACAGTAGTTTTTTTTATCGCCTAACTGTTTACTAGTTCTTGTGCATGATTCGTGTTAGCTTGGTTCGACCTGAGACACAGGTTCCCAGGAGCTTATTTTCATGCACATATGTACTTCCGCTCTCAAAGATAATATTTCACACCCCCCCCCCAAGTCACCAGCTAGTTACAAAAGTTAATTCTAGGAGAGTCTATATAATGAGTTATTACATAATTATCACTAACACTGAAAATGAATATCCTGCCTCAGCCACAATAGTGACGTTGCAAGACGGGAGCCGCTAGTACCTCTTGAGGTTTGTCAACTCGACGAACTGTCACGCTATCACCAGAGACCTCCGACGCATACATACCCAACCAAATGTTTACGGACACACGCGTGTTGATTAGTATACAAGCACTGTAAATCAGCACAAGCTTTACGGGCTCACTATATCCCGTGCTATATGGAAATTTTGTTAAGAATAGCTGAATCTAAATCATCATCATAAGCTGTAATCTGCTTTTTATATCAGGCATATTTGCCAGTCTCGTTCTGCAGGTTATACCGTTAAACAATAATGCATGTTTGTTTAGTAGCATTTACTATCGAATAAAACTCGGTGTTAAGAACGACTACATAGCCTATATTCTTTAAGTTAAATTGCTCTAAATCTAAAATTCATACGCACAATGAACTTAAATTTGTTATTTCAGTGAAAACTCGTATCCAGGGTTTATATAACATACGTGTGAAGGATTATATTTATAGGAGCACAAGGGTGTTGGTAATTATTAAAACTGTTAATGTATACATTAGTATAATATTAACCAGTATGGGAAATGAGTACCAAATAGTTGAGATGTGTCTAATTACAGAAAATAAATGAAAATAAGTCCTTCGCAACGATTTAATTGGTAATAGTCTTGTATATTATTTCTGGTTGGTGCAGGATGTGTGAGGCGTACACC
>WNGS01164858.1:44317040-44331036 GCA_020271785.1 Procambarus virginalis
TTGCTCTCACAAGGCATCTCCTATTTATAACCACTCAATCCCACTCATATACATGTCCAACCCACGTTTGAAACAATCGAGGGACCCCACCTCCACCACGTTACATGGTAAGTGGTTCCACAAATCAACAACCCTGTTACAGAACCAGTATTTAACCCAAGTCTTTCCTAAATCTAAACATATCCGATTTATACCCATTGTGTTGTGTTCTGTCTTGTGTTGACACTTTTAATACCCTATTAATATACCCTTTGTCATGTCCATTCACCCACTTGTAAACCTCTATCATGTCACCCCTAACTCTTTGCCTTTCCAGTGAATGCAATTTAAGCTTTGTTTATCTCTCTTCATATGACAAGTTTCTAATTCATGTGCAATTAAAATCAGCTTTTCGAAAATCTGGCACTTTAACAGAATTTTCTCCTACAGATCTATTCCATTCTATGCTAAATCTGATTTCTTTGTGATCACCGTTCGCTAGCCACTCCCTATGAAGCACAGTAATGACAGGAAGCAGCAGGAATGAAGCAACAGAAATGTGCAGCAACAACAGCAGAAATGAAGCAACAGGAATGTGCAGCACAGCAGCAGGAGGAATGTGCTGCAGCAGTAATGAGCAGCAGCAGGAGTGATGAACAATTAGGACTGAGAGACCGCAGTAGGAATGAAGAAGAGGAGACGGGAAGGAAGATGTGCTTACCTATCAGTCACAACATGGGAGTGAGATCTAGCACTTATACCCTGCCTACTAGGCTTCTTGTACCTCTTGCATTATAATTTAAAAATTCTGGCATTCAGATTCTTTGCTGACTCTAGCCTTAAAGTTGTGGATGGAGGTGGTTTCCACTTCTTCTGTCAGAGCATTCCACTTGTTGACTAACCATACTGGGTTTGAGTATTTCTTCACACTTACAAATTTGCATTTCCAGGTTCCAAATTTGTACTCTTCTATTTTGTTCAATTGACAGAGGTTCAACTTGTCTATTCCCCTTCAATATAGTCTATGTCTATGTCATCATATTCCCTGTGCTTCTTCTCTTATCTAGGTTTAGCTTGTGGGATTTAGCAGGAGCATCAATTGCAGTTGTAGTCATATACTCTAATACGCAGTATCCTACATAGAATATTCTGTAAGTGGCAGTATCCTACATAGAATATTCTGTAAGTGGCAGTATCCTACATAGAATATTCTGTAAGTGGCAGTATCCTACATAGAATATTCTGTAAGTGGCAGTATCCTACATAGAATATTCTGTAAGTGGCAGTATCCTACATAGAATATTCTGTAAGTGGCAGTATCCTACATAGAATATTCTGTAAGTGGCAGTATCCTACATAGAATATTCTGTAAGTGGCAGTATCCTACATAGAATATTCTGTAAGTGGCAGTATCCTACATAGAATATTCTGTAAGTGGCAGTATCCTACATAGAATATTCTGTAAGTGGCAGTATCCTACATAGAATATTCTGTAAGTGGCAGTATCCTACATAGAAATATTCTGTAAATAGCAGTAATCTTTCAATAGTTGTGCTCATCATGAAGTATTAATAGTATCCTTTAGTAATCTACAAAAATTATCCAAATATTATTAGAGTATATACTGTACAATAACAAAAAAGTAAAGTGCCACTAAAGAAAGAGATCTATTGGTAGGTCTAGATAGAAAACTATCACCTGAGAACCACATTAAGAACATTGTGCGAGGGGCTTATGCTACACTTTCTAACTTCAGAATTGCTTTAAATACGGTACATGAATGACAAAATACTAAAGAAATTGTTCACAACTTTTGTTAGACCAAAGCTGGAATATGCAGCGGTTGTATGGTGCCCATATCTTAAGAAGCACATCAACAAACTGGAAAAGGTGCAAAGACATGCCACTAAGTGGCTCCCAGAACTGATGGACAAGAGCTACGAAGAGAGATTAGAGGCATTAAATATGCCAAAACTAGAAGACAGAAGAAAAAGAGGTGATATGATCACTACGTACAAAATAGTAACAGGAATTGATAAAATTGATAGGGAACATTTTCTGAGACCTGGAACTTCAAGAACAAGAGGTCATAGATTTAAACTAACTAAACAAAGATGCCGAAGAAATATAAGAAAATTCCCTTTCGTAAACAGAGTGGTAGACGGTTGGAACAAGTTAAGTGAGAAGGTGGTGGAGGCCAATATCATCAGTAGTTTCGAAGCGTTATACAACAAGAGTGCTGGGAAGACGGGACACCACGAGCGTAGCTCTCATCCTGTAACTACACTTATATAATTACACACACACTTGGTAATTTTCCATATAAAAATAACAAATAACATCAAGAAAAGAACATATTAAGACGGAAATAATGTAAACCTTGCATGTTACTATATTGGACAAATTCTTCATATAGTTTAAATAAAGAAAGAAATCCTCTTCACATCTAATGAAAAAAAAAAAAACAAATGCAGACCTTTCTCGCCCACTATAACTTGAGAATAAACTATATGACCCAAGATTCAAGCAAAGACACACACACATATCCAGTCAAGCATACTGAAATATAACAAAAACAATAGGATTCAAACAGGGATCTGGAGACCAGACCACACACTAGAAAGTGAAGGGACGACGACGTTTCGGTCCGTCCTGGACCATTCTCAAATCGATCCACTTGAGAATGGTCCAGGACGGACCAAAATGTCGTTGTCCCTTCACTTTCCAGTGTGTGGTCTGGTCAACATATTTCAGCCACGTTATTGTGACTCCTCGTCTGCACAGGGGTCTGGAGATGTACCAGTCATATATGATAATTATTACCATGTCACAACTAGGTTATGAGATGTAAAACTGGAGAATGACAATGTTCCACACAGGTTATAACAGTCTGTCATCATGATCACCAAAACTAGGTTTTCTGTCATTTATCTCTTTCCAGGCTCTCTCACCCTTCTCTACAATATTCAAAACTATTATTTTCAGGTAAATAATCTGCTAGCTCCCTACATCATAATGGTGCACTAGGAACCCTACACCATCAGATCCCACTCACAACCCACATCAAAATTGGATGAAGAGTTCCTGGACATACTAAAATACTGTAGGTGCCTTCTTGTATGCACCGACTGTTGAAACAAATTAATAATTTTTTTTAAATAATTAAGACACTAAAAAGGAAATAACAAATTCATTAATTATTATTTGTATATCAAATGCTAAAAAGTTAATCCTACCATGTCAATTGCGAGGAAAATATATAAATTATTTTGTATGTAAGAAATTACGTAAGTGTAGTTACAGGATGAGAGATACGCTCATGGTGTCCTATCTTCTCAGTTCTTTTTCATGACACAGTGAAACTGCTGACAGTTTTGACTTCCATGGCCATCTCACTTAACATGTTCCAACTGCCTACCACTGTTTGCAAAGGAGAACTTTCTAATATTTTATTGGGCGCCTTTGTTTCTTTAGCTTGAATCTATGACCTATCTTGTTCTTGAAGTAGCAGGTTTCAAGAACTCCTTTCTGTCAATTTTGTCAATTCCTGTTACTACTGTATTTTGAATGTAGTGATCATATCGTCTTTTTTTTTCTTTCTATCTTCAAGCTTTGGCATATTTAACATTAGCCTCTCCTCATAGCTCTTGCTTTTCAGTTCCAAAGGCATTTAGTAGAATATGTTTCCACCTTTTCCAGTTTATTGACATGCTTCTTCAGGCATGAGCACAATACAACCAATGCACATTCTAATTTTGGTCTCACTAAAGGCACAAACAGTTTCTTCAATACTTCACCTTAAATGTATATAAATGTGATTCTCTAGTTGGAAAGAGCAGCACAACCTTGTCCCATAATGTCATTTATGTGATACTCTGATGACAGTTTACTATCCAGGACCACCCCTCTCTTTAGCCAAGAACTTTATTGCACGTTCACATAATTTGCAAGTTGTATGTGGCCTATTACCTCCTAGTCAACATTCCATTCATATTCCACATTCATTCATATTGAATTCCATCTGCCAGGTATTACTCCATACACTTGTTTTGTCCAAGTCATCTTTAAGAGCATGACAATCATACAAGTCTCTTATCTTCCCTAGTATCATATCATCAACTAACATGTTCATATAGTTCTGTATTCCTACTGGTAGGAATACATAGTTTACATAGAATATGAACATTACCGGTGATAAAACTGAACCTTGTGGTACTCTACTATTGACATATCTCCAGTCTGATTACTCCCTTCATTTTTCTGCCAGTTAGAATATTTTTCATCCATATCATAAGTCTTCCTGCCACCCCTCCTGAATGTTCCAGCTTTCATAACAACCTCTTGTGTGGGACTCTGTCAAATTTTTTTTTTTTTTTTTAGATGCAGAAAAGTGCAGTCAACCCAACCATCTCTTTCCTGTAAAATCTGCATGGCTTAATCATAAAACGAAGTATATTTGTTACACGGCTTGCCGTTTTAGAGCCATACCGTCTGTAATTACGTAATTTCTTTCCAGGTATTTATCCATTTCCTTTAATTATTTCTTCTAGTTTTGACTACCATGCTTGTCAGCAATACAAGTCGATAATTTAAAGGGTCTTCACTGCTACCAGTTTTGTAGATTGGAACTGTTTGCCTTTTTCTATATATTTGCTAAAATTCCTGTACATAAAGATGCTTGAAAAATCAAATGATATGGAATGCTCAACTCGAGTGCACATTCTCTCATAACCCAAGGTGAGACTCCATCTGAGCCAGTTGCTTTGCTGCCTCCTAGCTCCTTCAGCAATTTTCTACTTCATCTCAAGATGCTTCCATGCACTATATTGTTCTCTGAAAACCTCATTTTGCACAAGCACACTTTGTAATGTGTATATATATACATACAGTACATGTGTGTATATGGGGGTGAGGAAGGAGGGTGGGAGGAGAGTGGCCTTACCATGAGATAGGGGATGGTAAAGCTCTAAACCATGAGCCAGAAGTTGTCTACTCCTGTACTCGGCTGCAGGAAGAGAGGCAAGGGGGTGGAAGCCCATAAATTAATAAAGGTAGATACAAAATACTTTATGCAAATTAGATTGATAGGAAGATAAAAGCAAAAAGCCACAGAGTATAAAATTGAAGTAAGCAATATGAGTGGCAATTCGGTGCAATGACACATTGCCTGAAATTTTGAAGCAGTAACATACAGCAGATGTGATTTTGAACATTTTGGCATTCTTTCATCCGACTTATCGAACTGTGTACATTAGTCACTTGCTCTCTCAATCAATCATTAAGTCATATTTATAATACAAACAAATGCATGCTCATGCACATGTACTTACTCACGTACACATACGGACATACGTTCTCACACACACGCACACACGCACGCACACGCACACACACACACACACACACACACACACACACACACACACACACACACACACACACACACACACACACACACACACACACACACACACTGACCAAAGAGCAAGCGCTCAACCCTCGCAAGCACAGCTAGTTGAGTACACTATTATAGAAACACACAAATATTTAGGGAAATGACAGAGTGGAAATAGACAAAATGTTCACACTGGATACCAACAGAACAAGAGGGCATACGTGGAAGCTGGAAACTCAGATGAGTCACAGAGATGTTAGAAACTTTTTTTTTTAACATGAGAGTAGTTGAAAATGGAATAAACTAAAGGAGCAGGTTGTGGAAGCAAATACTATTCATAATTTTAAAACTAGATATGAGAAGGAAATAGGACAGGAGTCATTGCTTTAAACAACTTGTAGCTAAGAAGGCGGGATCCAAGAGCCAATGCTCGATCCTGCAGGCACAAATAGACGAGCACACACACACAGACATACAAGTAGCTCTCATCCTGTAAACTACACTTAGGTAATTAAACACACAAAATGCACTCTATTACAATCAAACATCGAAAGCAAAAAATTAAGTCACTATTATTGTAGAGGCCTATTTAAATTATCCTCTTTGAATCTTGTCTCAAACAATACAAATTTGGTTGAACAGTATTTATTACTGGTGAAGTGTAGTCTGTCGAGACAGGCAGCAGTAATAGATATGATCAAGCCTAAAACACAAGTAAGCAAAATGTACAAGACAAAAAAATGGTAAACACATGGAAACAGCCATGCTATATAAAATGAACATTTAGTTTAAGTTAGAACATAGCACAGCCATCATTACACAAAATGTACTAGGAAACATACAAACACCAATATCTAGATCTTTAAAGAAGCTCCTAGACAAATTTTTGGAAAAATGCAAACTACAATTCATTGCTACTTCAAAAGCTTTAAATATAATGAAATGCCCTTTTCTCATGGGAAACCTCTCAGGTAAGTACTGTTCCAGCCAAGCCTTAAGGCAACAGGTCACTGATACCCACCCCTTACTTACTGGGGGCCACGATCACAACCTGGCTTTCTCTACGAGGCAAGAGAAGCTTTAGTAACAAAGATAAACACACAGCCAAAAAAAAAAAAATAGAAAGCAAAAGCACAGTAAAGCAAACGACGGCTTGAAAAAATGCCGACATTACAGGGGTGCATTATACACACTGTCCTGTAACTGCAGAAGGATGTTATTTGGAAGCTACTCACATCCCATGGATCAAAACATTACTTATCAGATGAACAAATCCACAAGGGCCGTGACGAGGATTTGTTCATTTGATGCATCACGTTAGTGTGATCTCTGTGTGTGATTACTTATCAGCCCTGTGTCTTATGTCCCATCGTCCATGACCGTCATCTCCCAGATCAATAATAAGGTTGTTTGCTTCAGCTAGATGATTGTGTATCCTCAATCTTATAATTACCATAAGTTCGCTGCTGTGATGGCTTTCTTTGGTAATATATAAATATATACTGGATATCCCTCTGTATTGTGTTGAGCTTGGGCATTTGTTCTTTTTCTGCCATCTTCTCTCAAAATTATGTCCTGGTCATATTTTTTTTCTCTTTACTAATTAGTTACAGTACTTGTCAAGTTGAAATCTCAGCAACTCATAAGCTTTGTACTATTTCCCTCTTCCCTGTATGGTGGAGGGGTTTGCTGTGGCACTTTTTAAGGGATGGAGCATGCTGATGGAGACCATGAGTGATCTGGGGTGCTACATTTTGGCAATCAGGCACAATGTGTTAAGAATGTTTAATCGTAGCAACAATCATTTGCCTCGTTACCTTCGAGTATCAAATTTTCTTGAAGCAGTTGCACGTTTTCTTGAGCCTAAGTTTTTTTTTTTTATATCTCTGATCCCCAAACTTCTCTTACTCCACAGGGCCAAATTCTGGTCCTGGCTCCAAGTAGGCAAGGGTGGGTATAAGAGGCCTGGAACACCTCCCTAAGGCTCGGTTGAACTAACAATTGGCTCAGGAAGGTACCGAGAGGGCCCTTCTGGGAAAAATATATATACTGTACGGTATAGTACACACACAATGAAATAATAATGCTATGTATCTCTGAGAAAACATTATTGAGACAATGTAATGGAATTGGACTTGTGCCCCTAAACTCCTGACACATGCCTATTGGATGTCCTTGTGCTGAACTTGGGCATTTGGCCAAAGCACTACTGCTGAGCCATGATGAGCTTGAAAGAATTTCAACCAGAAATTCTATCACTCTTACTTGGAGTTTGGAAAGCAACAACTTTTAGTACGACAATCACAGCTTTACAAGATATCAGACACACCAGTTCAATCCCATCACATTGCCTCCATATTTCCACATATATACAGTACACATTTATACAGGCAGCTCTTGAGATGCGCATGGGATATACTCCGATAAAACCCACGTACAGTAACAACCGCATAAAACAATCTTAAAATGAAAATGTGAAAAAAAATGG
Source organism: Procambarus virginalis (assembly GCA_020271785.1). Classification (NCBI taxonomy): domain Eukaryota; kingdom Metazoa; phylum Arthropoda; class Malacostraca; order Decapoda; family Cambaridae; genus Procambarus; species Procambarus virginalis. Next base: position 44,324,903 of record WNGS01164858.1, read on the forward strand.
ATTACGGTTTAGATATCGCCAAAAACATTTTATTATCCCTTCTTTACTCAATAAAATACCTGCATAAACATTAATACATATATAACTGTTCACTTCCAAAAGCAAATGCAGTAATAATGATGCTTTGAATATTGGGGGAGATGTAAATTATAATAATATAAGAATATATCCTAATCAAAAAGTTCATACACACAAAATCTAGCTTGTATAGAGGCCCAGCATGCCACTGCACACTTAAGAATCATTCACTAATCAGCACTAAATCTGCTAATATGAAAATTTTCCTATATTATTCAAAATTTGATATCAAAGTAATTACACACAAGATGCTGTACTGTACAAATCCAAAGATGCCTGTATAATAAACAAAAACCACACACACACTACATTGTACAACATTCACTTTGCCTTCCTACAGTGTACTCTCAATATATATGGAAACTTTTTTTAATACTGATTTATAAGAATATAAAAAATTTGTTGCCTCAATTTGTTTATTTTGGACTACAGTTTGAAACTATTTTGGACTATAGTTTGAAACTCTTAAATTGTTCAAATATTTTGTTCGAAGATTTAGTTCCAGGTGACAAGAGCTACAAAAATTGATATTAGTACAGACTTTTCAATATAACATGTGCTGCAATATATTTAAACTGGTACACAGTACGTGGTGCCATATGTCAAGAGCATATTTATAATACTGCAGGTAGAGGTACTTTGTACTCCACATGTATACAAGTGCCACCCTGAGTGTAAATGTGGCTTGTTACACAAAATAATAATAAAGTTTGCATTTAGCATTACAATTAGGCCTTCATGTACAAATTTAAGGCTTATATTCTATCCTGCCTTCACTTTAATATAGCATGTCAATTTTTATGGAAGCAAAGTGCAATTTCTCACTTAACTTCTAAACTACCTATATGCATGTTTTAGTTCATTTATTTTAGCAATTTCTACAGAAGTACTTTCAGCCTCAACAAATCCCAAAATCCAGATTTATTCTTAATTAAGCAATGGCAAAAATTGAAATGGGATAACTGATGGAGTGCAGAAGTGCTTGTTTGCAATATTATACAATGTACAGGTATTATCAATGATACAGTGGTGGAATTTAGAAGAAAAAACTTTTTGAATTTAGTTTTTCTTGCACATCATGGGTTGTGAGCTATTAACAGTTGTGCAGCCCAGAGGTTAATATTTTCCTCTTGGGGACCCTCCACTGTCTCTCTAATTAGGGCATTAGATACTCCTGCCTTGTTCCAGAATGTGGCTGAAGACTCGCAATCACAAGCTTGATCCGTAAAAAATTGTACAAAATTGTTACAATTTTAACTGTAAAGAACAGATGTACAACAGAGTATATCAAACTATTTTTTTAATATCAATACATATACCTTACAACTGAAGTTGCAATACAGTACATTAATAATTTATTTTGTTGGGTACAGGTAGCCTGTGAATATATATATATGTTAGGCTTAAATCGAGGTCCCTCAATATTGACCTTCCCCAGGGTGCAACCCCCTCAACAAGCTGACTAACTCTCCTGGGTACTTATTCAGTGCTAGGTGCTAGACCAGGAGGCCTGGTCAACGACCGGGCCGCGGGGACGCTAAGCCTCGGAAGCACCTCAAGGTAACCTCAAGGTAGGTGAACAGAGTCTTTAAGTGATAGGAAATGGACCCAATCATTTCTGTCCCGCTCGGGACTTGAACTTGGGATTCACGACTGAGAGTTGAGAACGACCCCAACTGAACTACCGAGACCCTCAAGTAAGGCAGTTGTATAGTTGTAATGATAAAATTAGCAGTAAAAATAAAAATAAAAATTATAATCTGTATAATAAGTCATTATAAAGACAGGAGACATAAAATTAATTAACTTTAAGCAGAAAAATCAATAAAATTCATACAATTTAAAAGATAACTAACGAACTGAGTATGGTAAACCATAAAATTAAACAATTTGCAAAGCCACAATATTTTACATGTAACAGATTCAGGGGCCACGCCTGGATCAAAATCACTCTGAACAAACAGGTCGTATAACACACATCTGATCTCAACCGGATTTCAAATTCATGGGTCAATAAGCCACGTCTTTGTGACACTAATTCCTTAATAAGTCTAGATATCCAGCTGGGGGTTGTCCTACCCTGTGCTGCCTAGTTAGTTCATTCAATCTCGTAGACCTGCTAATTATACACATCACTCATTCTTAAGTTGTAATTCCTTACAATCATATGTTGATATATCAGCAAAATTTAAGTGGCCAGTGATAAGCAAATGCTGGGGGAAAAAAAAAAAGAGAGCGAGCTTATGTTTGCTGGATGGGCGATTCTCTCAGGCAAAACGGTATCATTTGTTTGTTGTTTCTTAACCACTGTACTGCGCACCTAGTTTCGGCAAAAACTTCATAGTGCAATTGTCAAGGATATATTTTTTGTTGTTTTTATAAATTTTTTTCAAAATGTTTCCAAACTCAACCAGTTTCAAAAGACAAAGTGATGAAAACATTAAAATATAGCCTAATTTAAAAAAAAAATAGCCTAACTCTCAAGAGCCCCTTAGGCCGCTCGGCGCGGTACAGTGGTTCAAGTGTAGGTGTGGACATGAGGCCAGCCAGAGACTGAGAATAAATACCTCACAAGTGTTTGGAACATTTCTTCAGTTCACAATTTAGCTTCCCAAGGTCAGCATGTTGCAGATCCCATAATTCACATCATACAACCTGGGGCAATGACTGTTAAATATTATTACTTTTGATCAGGTTTCTAGATGACCATTATCACTCAAAATGACATTTGTTTGACCCTTCGTGTCTTTGATAGCATCAGAAAATTGTTCAAGTGAGCCTTTTAAGAACAAAAGATGCCTCAGTTGCTTCTCAAATACTTTAGTGGAATGTCTCAGCCTAGTAATTTCAGTTTAAGATCATGATAAAAAGACAGCTGAGAGTTAAAAGCAACTTCAACACATTTGCCAAGATTGACCATGAAGTTAGTTCAGCACTATATCTTTCACATAGTGCTATCAATTTTTCTGTAGCATCTTTAGTTGGTGCCAACAAAAGTAGATCATCATCATTTAGAAACATCACCCTTACAATGGATCAAGATAAACAGCAAATAAGAAAGGACTAAAATCAGCACTCTGACTCAATTTTTAAGTGTAAATGTTCAAAATCAAGGGTCATCAATCCTTTTCACAGCTACAGTACTTTGCATATCTGATAAGACATACTGTACATAGGAATCTAGCAGCCTGATTCAGAAGCCATGGTAATATGTTTGGTTGTATTGCTTTTGTTACATTTAGTTCTGATTATTGCCTTTTTACCTTTTTCACCGACAACTATATCAAATAATGTTTGTGGCCACACATCATCTCCACCATCGGAGGATTGTGTTGGAGTGGCTCCTGAATACTATGGTTGGTTAGAGGAGACTCCAGGTGATCACAGTTGCCATCAAAGAGCAGTCAGGCACATTACAGCTGTGTTTACCTTTTAACAATGATTGTTTGCCTTATTTTCCTCAGGGTTAATAATTTCATTTCAAACAGTTGCTTGCTTAGATGTGCCTATACTTTCTGATTGATGTTTTCTTGGGTTTGAGTCAATTTCTGATAAAACTGCACATTGCAACAACAATTTTGTAATGTGCCAATTCAAAATTTGATATCTTTCAGTTGTCAATGAGAGATGTAAAAAGACTTAACAAAATACTACAAAACAGCAAACAACTGTTTCAAAATTGTAAAACCTAAAAATAATATATATTTTGTTCACAGGTGGGTAGCGGGCCAGATGATTTCTAACTCCTGTTAGCAGCCCAGTTTAAAGTATCCATAGATAAATGGATACCACTTAAATTGATACCACTATAAATTGGTATTAAATTGGTATGGATACCACTTAAATTTTCCATTTAAATTGGAAAAGTATCCAATGGATAAATGGATAATACCTAATAATACCTAATAATACCACTCCACAAAAATCCATTGAAAACACATACAAAACTGTACAAGGTTTAAACAACAGGAAATCTTTAAAAAGTCACACTGTATTTATTCTTATAAAATGTATTAATTTTAAAAGAAACAGAAATGGGAATCGGCCAGGGAATGGGACGGAAAGAGCTGAACAGACCTTGGTATCTGCAGCCAGGTATCTTTACTCATTGAATGGTTAATGAAAATAAGTTATTAGTCATAATGCTAGAGTTATTGCCACAAAATTCTCTAAGTAACATCACCAGAAAACAGACATGATTTTAGTATGATTCTACAAACAAATTAGTCAGCCCATAACCGACATATCAAGAAATGAAAGTAAATTTCCATTAAATTCTTACCTTGCTGAAATCTATGTTGCTTTTTAAGCTGCGAGGGTTTAACAAGGTGCTCCTCTTCGTCATTGTCAATGTGGGAGTAGATATCAGAATCATCTGAAGGTGTGAGTGGCTGATCATCAGGAACACAGGAGAGAGGGGCTCATCCAGGTCATCATGGGAACCATCGGTCGGCACCGTTTCATAAATCTCCGAACTGCTTCTACAAGTAAAGAATAAAAGATGATTAACTTTTGTCGACGAGGAGTCACAATAACGTGGCTGAAATATGATGACCAAACCACACACTAGAAAGATCATCACAAATATCTTCAGAACTATCCAGGTGGTTGGAAGGGGAGTATGATTTCTCATGGTCGTGGATTTGCTGTGAGGATGGGCTCATTCATTGAGCAGCTCATTAAAATATAAAGTATAATATTCCAGTTTGCACATATCAACACTATAGAGAGAGATGTTATAACATCTACATTTTTTCCTCTGAAAAATACGTTTTTGTAGAAGACTGCCATTGTCAGGCAGGTAGATACCCATGGTGTCAAAGGAGTTAGAGGCTATCATCACAAATATCAAGATATTTGTGATGATCTGAAAGCATATACAGTTCCAGTATTAGTCAACATGTAAACTGACAAATGAAGCTTTGTCGTAAACATAAATTATTCTCAAGTTATAACATAATTGTATTATAAATCATTGGTTAGAATATAAAAAGTGAATGCTGTAAATGCTTTTTGAAGAATTTGGTTTTCTGTAAATAGAATTCTCAAACGCACTGAAATAGTTTTCGAATTATACATATATCACATTATCTTCAATAATACACCAATAGTATGGTTTTCAAATGAGAACATCTTTTGTAATAAATCTGCTTTGTTTCTATGACAGACCCACAAAGATTTCACTGGAAAGACAAGGTTGGGTTCAGTGCATTTATCTGTACATAAAAAGGGCTTTGACAGAGTCTACAAGAGTTCACAGAGGCTACAAACCTCTACAAGAGGTTTTTCTGGAAACTGCAGCACACTGGAGTGGTGACGGAGACTTCTGCCATGGTGAAAAATGTTTGGCAGAAAAATGAGGGCAGTAATCAGATGTAATGTATCAGACTAGAGAAATGTTACTAGTGGAGTACCACAGGATTCAGTTCTAACACCAGTATGTTCACTGTCTATATTAACCCTTAAACTGCGCATGGCGTATATATACGCCCTGAGTAACATGTCCGACGGTGCGCATGGCGTATATATACGCCATAGGGTGCCATTCCCGATTCAAATGGCCCGCGGCTAGACGGGGTTCACAGTAGCTTCCTCAGGGCTCTTGTAAACAGACGCCATTTAAAAAAAAATCGTGGGCAATATTCTCAGGTGTGAGAGGCACAGTACTGTTGGAGCAACCAAGGCTGGCACACGCAGCATGAGCGATCAGCATTGCTGTTCAGCTTGTGACCACAGCATCACCGAAAAATGTCAAAATAAATATATAACTTATTATTTAGTGATGACAATATTACAGATGACCGTGACTGTGATATAAATAACCAGGGTTGTGATAATAGCAGGATTGTTGTAATAATTAGCGCTGTGGGAGGAGTGATGCTGAGAGACTGAGGGAGACAGCATCGTTTACTGACTGTGTGGCCACCTGTTATTGTTTACATTCACCATACCAGCTCAGTGGTTCTCTATGGTGAACACAAATGTAGATATACTTATATATAATGTGTGTATTAGTGTAATAACAGCAAAAGGATTATGGCTGGGAGGAGCCATTT
>WNGS01164858.1:44336141-44418183 GCA_020271785.1 Procambarus virginalis
CACATGAGAAGGGCACTACAAAAAAAAAAAAGAGACGCCAGCTACCCAAAAAATTAGCACAAGACAACACAGAGGGAGGGTATGGACAACATATGCATGAGAGCAACTACAGAAGCACTCATGGGGAATGTAGAAATAGAAAGGACTACCACTGACCCAAGGAACACAGGAAAAAAGATCAAATCTAACATCGTAACCATCCCCTATCTTGAGAAAAAATCTTGAGTCCCTCACTTTCCTTCTAGGCCTTAGTAAAATGATGAGGAACATGTTGGGCATATCACCATTCAGTGTCTGAATGTACAGGGCAGTCTACTAGGAGCCATTAAACTTTAACAACAGCAAATGAGTGATTACCGTGTATATGCAACAACGATCACGAAGATTGTTACCGATGTTTGTGACCTTTGATCACGAAGATCTAAAAGTCTGTTCTAGACTCCTGCTGGAATCTAGACAAATGAGATGAACCAGCCAGGTCATCCAATGAAATGTATAGCCCCCTCTAGGAACCATAATACCATGGCAAACTCTACTTGCAGATGAAGGAAAACATAGAATAGGTGAGAAAATCAACTAGAGCAATCTGGAGGGATTCGAACTTGGGTACTCCCAAGCCGTGCAGCTTACCTATGGACCATGACTTTTTAAAGTTAAATAACCTAGAGTTCCACTGAATCCACAGCATATCTGGAGGTCCCTGCTGAAGCCAGTCCAGGTTTTCTATATAACCCCCATACACTCTGGTATAATTAATGGTATTCTTCACCACACTCCAGCATCAAATGTGTATTTATAAAGAATATGCAATTTCCATGCACAAAAAAACAAATGGGAATCCAGAGTCCACAAGATTGAGTTTTAGTCTTACTTCTCACATGAGATTAAAAAAGGAGCTTCAGAAGCCAGAAACCAATTAACATGTAGATCACCGAAGGACAGTACTCAAGTCCCCCTCAAAATGTCAAGGCATCGGTTATGAGGAGAATTATACTTCTGAGGCAGTAGTTTATAATGGCGAGTTCTGTTCTTCCTCCCAGTGGTTTATAATGGTGAGTTTAATTCTTTTTTCCTCTCAAGCAGTTGTTATAAACAATGATTATTGACCTACTTCTTTCTCAAGCAATGTTCCAAACTTACATGCACTTCATCCAACAACCCACCAGTACCAAAAGTATTCCTCTTAACAATGGGTGTTCATAAAAATGTGTCTCAATCCCCTGTTCGTCCACATCTAAGTTCTCATTTAATAATGTTATAAATATGCAAGACATCACTGTTGACTGGTCATGGTCAATGCTTGGTAACAACCACTATACTGTACATGTGTAAGAAGATTGTTAGGTTACATGTGTAAATGTGTAACCTAAAGAAGATTAGGTTAAGAGCATAAAATTACTAACATTTCCCCCATAAGTGCTACAAGCTTTTTAATTAAACTTTGATACGAATAAATAAAACGAAACTTAAAACTAGCTACTCCATTTACGGGTTGAATATCAGCTATAAATTAAACATTGACAAACTTATTTACTAATATATTTGCATAAACAAATAAATCACAACAATTGCAGGCACCCAAATAGGAAAAGTTGCATTCACACCCAATACAGTCTAAACTCTGTTAATAGCCCAAACTAAATTAACCACCCTTTAAATGTTTAATAATTTTGAACACGTGGGGTCTATAACTTAAAAAGTTATGAGGAATTTAGTAATAAACTGCAAGATATTTACACAAAATTCTCAACAGACTAATTTAATAAATCCAAGCATAAACTGACTCCACACTATAGCTAACATCTGGTGCATTATAATTCCAATCTTGGGTGCTGATTGGCTGTGAGTCTACTTAAAGAAGGAACAAATTATCTCTGTTGAACGCACTATAGTGTACGTTACATGTGAGGTCATCGAGGGAGGTGCGAGATGTTGCAGAGTGCAGAGTGGGTGTGGGGAGTGTGGTGGCCTTCACCAAGCGGCGTGGGGGACCCTCCACACATTCACGGTCAGGGGGAGCCGGCTCAGGGGGGTCGTGGGAGGGGGGTACACCTGTAGACCACCTGCGGGACCACCAACCACACACCACCCACATTACTACCTCACCCATACATAGGATGCACAATTACCTTTCTCAAGGACCTTTGTTCACACACCCATTGATATCTGCTGCCACTGATTGAGTTATATCAAAACTTGGCAAGAGCCACATGAAAGAGGCCAGTTCTCTGTCATCTCAGTGGTAACAAAGGCTTCTTGAAATGTTGATGTGATACAGGTACTCACAACCCTTGGGGCAAGCACTCACTTTTAAATCACAGCATAAGTGACTTACAATGTTATTTACTTGTTCTGAGGACATGGCAGTCAAACATCAGTGGGGTACCAAAATGAGGCTGGAGGGAGGGAGTGTCCCAGGTTAGCTAATATGATGCTACACATCCACTTTCAAGTTTGAGCGAAGCAGGTATTCCACAATGAATACTAGTTAGCTCTACACACACAACATTTAGAACAGCCTCATGTCAAAGTGAGGAAAGGTCAAACAAAAAAGTGAAAAGTAGCTGGTAAGATGCTACCTCCACCTTGGATAGCCTAGTGTTTCAGCACTTCTCAGCCAGCCAGGAACTCTACCAGCTGAGAGAAGTAAGAGTGTGCTGGAGTGCGAGTCCTCACTCCGAACTCTGCTGCCGTCTACTGGGAAATGTCACACTCAACAAATTTCCCTAACATATCTAAGCTAAATGTTACCTGTTATAAGTAATGCAATCCTCACAGGCCACCTCTCATATTGACAAGCAATGCATTACAAACATTTCTCACATAAGTTATAACTGGATAATTTTAATATACTAATTTAAATGGCACTCACTAAAACTTGTTTTTAAAGCCCAGCATCGGTCATGAAGATTATATACACACCACAATTGACTTCTTAGCACAAATATTGCATATGGGGGGTTTGTATACCATTCATTATCTAGAAATTGTATTTAAAATATTTACATACCATTAAATCACATGATACTCAAATTTAATGCTATGAACATTTCACTTCTCTCTCCAAAAAAATCTTGCTGAATGCGAGTAAGCCTAATTCTTTGCTACAGTAATACAAAATCAAATCACATTATTGGCAAAAAAAAACTGCTTTAACTTTTGAAAAAGTGAACCACCCATTAGAACTATTTCCATACATAGGGATAAATTTACTTACACACACGCACACACACACACTGTACAGAGTACTACAGAGTACTGGAAAGACGGGACACAACTAGCATGGCTCATCCTGTAACTACACTTAGGTAATTACACATATAATCATCTACCAGAAGGAATACAGAATTATGTGAGCTGATAATGCTAAACTACAGTGAGGCCTCGACTTACGATTGTAATCCGTTCCCAGAGACGTATCGTAAGTCGAAACAAATTTTCCCATAAGAAATAATGGGAATTGAATTAATCCGTTCCACACCCCCAAAAATATGAACTTGACAACATATTTTATACTGAATACAATTTTTTCTCCAACTACAATACAATACATTATGTTTATCTTACCTTTATCGAGGACTCTGTTGGTGTATGGAAGATGGTGTGGAGGGGGGGGGGGAGGAGAGGTGTTAAGTGTTTGGAAGGGGCATCACCTTCCATTATAACATCAGACAGTGATGACTCTCTTCCCAATGTTTACCAGCATACCACTAGGACCTGGTTGTGGCTCACTGCTTGCTTTTCTCACAAAGAACCTTTCCATAGACTTGTTTTTCACTATGTTTTAATATTTGTCTGTAGTGAGGCATCACATTGTCATAAAAAGGTTAAAGCAATGGCCTACTGCAGCTTGATTTGGGCAAGTCGTTTCAACACAAACTTTGCATTTCTTTCCATACTGCACACTACTTCTTAATTTCCTCTATCGTCATCCTCACATGTGTTTTCTTAGGTTGAACCTTACCACTGACTTTCTTGGAACCCATGGCATGATATATAATAATTACTTTTATGTTCAAAAAACAAAACAGCACAAAAACAATGAAATTCTTTATAAAGAATTCAAGAGCGATCGTCACAAGCGGGCGGCTCTGGTAAACTGAAGCAGGTCGCCCGTGCCACTAGGAACAACGCACTCCGTCGACCATACGTGTATCAATAAAGTTGCAAGTCGAGGCAAAGGTCGTAAGTCGAGTCAAATTTTCCAACAAAATTGGGTCGTAACTCGAAAAATTCGTAAGTACTGTAGGGGCATTCATAAGTCGAGGTTCCACTGTATATTGGGCCTTTAACCTTCACCTTCCTTCAAGCACTACGGAATTGTAGTAAGCTTCCCCATGGTTTATCATTATGTGCTTATATTTTGGCATTGAAATGTTTGAAAATGACTGCTCTATCACAGGACAAAGAAAATGAATATTGCATATTAATATTATTTTCTGTGAAATTTAAAAGAAAACGATACAATCCAAAGGAAAAGAATGAGTTTTTGGGATGATCACTTTGATCACAGAAATTATGAAAATTTACAACATTAAATCTACAATTTGACGATGAAAATTACAGAACATCATGCAGAAAGATAGTTATTTATACTAATAAATAACTGGGCCCCCGAGATGTTAAAATTTTGACTTGCTGACCTCAAATGGCATTCTAGAAATTCTGAAATGTAACTAAAGAACCTAACCTAATCTGTCCAAGTAATTCTAGGCCTTATACACACAACCTTAGCCCAAATATAGTACATATATATGTGCTATACTAGGCCTAGGAATGTTAAAGTTTGGTTTTCAGATTATTTTTTCTTGGACTCAATTAATTTGTAATACAAAAAGTGACCTGATTTTAGATCCAACAGTACATATATGTACATTCAACCAAATTATGGCTATGAGTACTATCATTTTGGGGGGACTGGATTGGAACATTAACATGCTATATATTTGGGTTGCAGAATATTTACATTCCAAGTCCGAATATGGTATAGACCTATATGAGCTCGATTATCCGGACTATGTGGGAAGGATCCCGTACGGATATCCCTGACATTTGGATAAGCAGAATATTTACAGGGCAAGTCCAAAAATGACCATTTTCACAATTTTGTGTACCTCAACCAACATAATTTGAACTTCAACACATACAATAAATCAAAAATATAATTTAACTGAGAAAGTAACGCTTACCTTGTTGCAGTTTGTTGTCTTGTTTGATAATGTAGATCTTGAAATGTGTAATTCTTGAAAATTTACATAACATAATCTCCGGTTATCGGGATTTCAGTCCAGATATGGAGAAGTTTTGTCAGACAATTATCCAGACTTCAGTTTAACTCTATGCCTGTCTGCGGTATCCACCAAACCTCTGGTTATCCAGATCACCATTCGGATTCTTGAGTTATCTTGAGATGATTTCGGGGCTTTTAGTGTCCCCGCGGCCCAGTCTTCAACCAGGCCTCCACCCCCAGGAAGCAGCCCGTGACAGCTGACTAACACCCAGGTACCTATTTTACTGCTAGGTAACAGGGACATAGGGTGAAAGAAACTCTGCCCATTGTTTCTCGCCGGCACCTGGGATCGAACCCAGGACCACAGGATCACAAGTCCAGCGTGCTGTCCGCTTGGCCGACCGCCCAGCCGACCGGATACTGCGAAGTTTTGCCAGAAAATTGGCCAAATAACCCAAATATCCAGTTTAGCGGAATCCAGATAAGCCAGCTTATACAGTACAGTACCTTGAATTGTTTACCTGTGACTGTTTCAAGAACTATTCTTCAGTACTACAAACTTCTGGAGTGAGGCCAGGTTCTTCTGGTAATTTCTAGACTGACAGAGCTGTTGCTGGTAATGACCACAGGCCCACATAGGTATCATAATCCACGTTATCTGATAATCCCTTTTAGGAATCAAATTCCCACTTAAAAAAAAAACAACCTTTATTATGGCAATATTTCTTGTATCTTTGGTAGCAAGCTGAAATGTCATGGGCCACGGATATTCATACAGTGTTCTATAATTGTGTTTATGGCACCTATACAACATCATATTTGAGCTTCTTCTATGTATACATTATTTAACATCTGTTTAAAAAATAATTAGTTCCATTATAAAACAATTAAAACGTATTGTTTACAACAGAGACAGCTAGAATATATTTTTGCTCAGCGGTCGCCAACCGGTGGTCTGCGAGACAATTTTATTTGTGTATTGTATGTAACTATTTCCTTTAACCGTTATATTTAATGGCATCAAACAGTTTGACTTTAATAACTATCATTTCCTGTCTGGTAGACCGTGGGACTCACATCAGTGGCCCGCGGGATTTAAAATCATGAAATTTGGTAATCCGTGAGCTGCGAAAGGTTGGTGACCGCTGCTCTAGCATCTCACCACGTGTGTACAATTTGGGTGCAACTATTCGTATTAGTTTTCAATGTATCACTCAAGACCCATCTTCTCATCCTGGTTCGATACCAAGACAAAAATCTTCTAGAATCTACACTGGGAGATTTATTTGGCAAAATAATTGGGACTGTCAAACCAATATGCAAAGGATTTCTCTAGATATTAAACACAACATATATTTTAGAAACAAAACTGTCAAAATCATAAAGCACCCTTAATAGGAATTGCTAATTAGACTACAATGTTATGATATAAAGTATTATTTTCTTAACTGCAGGATCAATAATAACCAAAGAACACTTTTACATTTAATAATTTTGAACTCAAGAACTGTACCAAGAATTATAAGAAAACACTTTTAGTAATAACTTGTGACAAACCCTTTATATGTTCTCATCAAGCTAAAAATTATTTATATGAAATTACTATTACTGTATGTAAAAAGCCATTGTTCTTCACGGCAAAATCTGACATTTGGACGAAAAGTGTCGATGTACTAACTACACAGAAACAAGGAGTCCTTATGTCAATTAAACAAGCACAACCGAGCTTCAACATGCAAACACAGGTAGTATCATGCGGTATACACAACATACAGTATGAAAAGCACAGCGGTGTACCTGCTACATACCAATAGTCAACAAAACTACCATTTCACATATACCAAATCAATACAGATCGAACACACTAAACCTCATTCACCAGAGAATGACTGAATAGGGATAAACCAACCCTTTCACTGAGGCTCTGAAGGGCTCCTTTATTTCAGTCAAAACCAAATCTATATATATAAAGGGCTACATAGTTGCTCTCTATCATATTACTTTACCAACCTGAAAAAAGGGTAATTTTTTCAAATGGGCTGAAAAACATCATTTGTTATCATACCCTCATGTCAGTACTATAATTTATTTCAAGTGCGATGAACAATAAATTAATAAATGTGTGAGAGAAAGATGGAGATGGAGAGACAGAGAAAGACAGAGACAGAGATTGTTATCAAATAAAGCAGGAAAGTAGAGTTAATATTAAATAATAAAAACTTTTAAAAAATGCTACAGGGAGAATAATTAATAATACTGTATTCACAATTCACTCTAAAGAATGATTGTAATAGGAAAGCTAAAGAAAATAAAAGGCAGAATCTAGGACTGTAAATACAAAGTTCATATTATGGTAAGTGGAGAAATTAAACATACTAGCCCACACGTGAAGAATGCCTCGGCTTTCATCTTCTAGAATTTTAGATTCATGCGCTGGTAAAGTTTATTGTCCAATTTGAACTACAATTTAATACAGAGAAAAACTTAACAAAATGTGGAGATTTATTAAGAACTAGAGTTCAGCATCCCAGGTAACTCATGCACCCAGGCTCTTGTCTATCCCCATACACCACTACCTGGATTATCTGGGACCCCATTATCCGTAATATAAATCGGTGAAGCTATGCATTCAAATACGTTTCTTCCATGGTTTATTCCGGCATAAACTATGAAATGATCAAGAATGTATTTGTTCAACTTGCTAGAAAGTAATTATGTACTTGAGCTAATCCTGGATGATTGAGGTATTGGTGTAATATACAGTATACTGTAATGTAGTAGCAAGCTAAATAATCGTTTTACAGTGACAAGCCAAAATAATAAAGTGTGCCAGAGTGTAACAGAGCAAAAGAGGATATTCACCCCTGTCTGCGCGCTCTCGTATCATGAGGTAGTCTCGGTCAGAGGCCCCATGGTCGAGCGTCAAACTCTCTGCCTTAAAGAACTGGTGTCTAGGGGCGGGTTGGGGTTTATTCATGTCATGGGGCAGGGTACGTGGGGCAAATGAGTATGGCGGGGGTCGGTCACGTGGGGAGGGGGAAGCGGCCCCGTCCCGTTGTTGGTATGATCCCCCGCTCCCACCATCAAAGGATTGGTCACGTGTGGCATAACTATAAGGTGGTGGAGAAGTTGAAGGAGGAGGGGGAGGGTATGGAGGGAGGGGAGGATAAGTAGGCTCCAGGTCCGAGGGCTGGGTGGAAACCTTTGAGCGGGAAGACACAGTTGTGGGCAGAGATTCTGTGCTCGGATACGATTGACGAAATAATTCTGCAACGAAGAAGAAACCTGGCATTTGCATTTGTCTGTGATAACAGGAAGTCAATTAATCTTAGTGATTGTCATCAATTACTTTAAGAAAATCTTTTAAGTATTTACAAAATCCTTATCTGAAAAACAAATTAAAATTATATTAAGCATGCAGTGGTGAAAGTGGCCAACCAAACAGAAAATATTGTTGCCGTGAGCCAACAACAACAACAAGTTCACCGATGCCACCTCTATCTCACACAACGGTAACACCATTTCCAATACTTTCTCTCTGGTTTACCTTACAGATTGTACGAGCAAAGAGAGAAGAGTCGCACGCACTCTACAAGTGAGGGAAGAAGAGTTAAAATAAATAAATGTAAAATATAGATGAAGTAGTATTGGTTGTTATAGGGGGCAATAACAGTAAGTGTGGTTACAGTAGTAGTAGTGGTAGTAGTTACAGTAGTGGTTACAGTAGTAGTTGTGGTGTTGGTAGTAATAACACCAGGAGTAACAACATTAGCACTATATAAACAGGTACCAGGCTGTAGCATTTACAGTGTTATAGATAGTTGTAATCAAGCATTAGCAGTACTGTAATAATCATTATCACATTACTATACTTGTCAAAATGGTAGCAGCTGTAGCCATGATGATGTAGTAGTAGTTAATGGTAATAGTAATAATAGGTAGTAGTAATAGGTAGTAGTAGTAATAGGTAGTAGTAATAGGTAGTAGTAGTAATAGGAAGTGGTAGTAACAGGTAGTAGTAATAGGTAGTAGTAATAGGTAGTAGTAGTAATAGGTATTAGTAATAGGTAATAGTAATAGGAAGTGGTAGTAACAGGTAGTAGTAATAGGTAGTAGTAGTAATAGGTAGTAGTAATAGGTAGTAGTAATAATAAGTAGTAGTAACAGGTAGTAGTAATAGGTAGTAGTAATAGAAAGTAGTAGTAATAGGTAGTAGTAATAGGTAGTAGTAATAGGTAGTAGTAATAATAAGTAGTAGTAACAGGTAGTAGTAATAGGTAGTAGTAATAGGAAGTAGTAGTAATAGGTAGTAGTAATAGGAAGTAGTAGTAATAGGTAGTAATAGGTAGTAGTAATAGGAAGTAGTAGTAATAGGTAGTAGTAATAGGAAGTAGTAGTAATAGGTGGTAGTGGTAATAGGTAGTAGTAGTAGTAGTAGGTAGTAGTAGTAGTAATAGGTATTAGGTAGTAGTAATAGTAGCAGTAATAATAAAGTTGTAGTAAACAATCATGTAGTAACGGCCAAAAGTACCATGCAAGATATGCAATATTGCACACAATTATCTTAACTAAGGATGATGAAGGTAATTGTAAGGCATGGTAGAACGTGTGAGAGAGGGGGCAACACAGTGAGCCCTACTCACACTGACTTGTTTGTTTGTTTGTTTGTTTGTTTGTTTGTTTGTGTGTGTGAGTGAGTGTGAGTGTAATTACTTAAGTGTGTAATTACCTAATTACACAGTGTGTGTGTTTGTGTAATTACCTAAGTGTAATTACCTAGGACTAAGTGTAATTACCTTACCTAGTTGGGGTGTGTGTCGAGAATAAGAGAACTGACCCCCGAGCCAAGCCCCGAGTGCACCACACCCACTCACACACACTCACACACACACAAACAGTTGAGAGGCGGGCCGAAAGAGCAAAGCTCAACCCCCGTAAAATACAACTAAGTGAATACACACACTGTACATTTTGTAAACCACTTCCCCCTCTCACCTACTGAACATATGTATGTACTTTCATTGTAAAATGTGAAACATGTAACACAATTCTTAGGTAAAAAGGAAAAGATGATGAGGAGGAGGAAATAGAAAAAAGGGCAAGGAGGAGGATTTGGAGAAAAGGGAAAAAGGAATCGGAAGAAAAAGTATGGAGAAGGAAGGGAGGGGGGAGCGCGAGAGGGGAGGGGGGGAGCGCGAGAAGGGGAGGGGGGGAGCGCGAGAGGGGGAGGGGGGAGCGCGAGAGGGGGAGGGGGGGAGGGGGAGAAGGGGAGGGGGGGAGGGGGAGAGCGCGAGAGGGGGAGGGGGGGAGCGCGAGAGGGGGAGGGGGGGAGGGGGAGGGAGGGAGGGAGGAAGGAAGGAAGAATAGTAATGATGAACACTAATTAGGATCAACAGCAGGAATGATGAGCCCATAATAATCAGCAGCAGCAGCAGGAATGAAGCAACAGTAATGAGGAGATGCAGCAACAGGAGTGACGCAACAGTAATGATCAACAGCAACAGGAATGAAGCAGCACTAATGAAGAGCAGCAACAGGAATGAAGCAGCACTAATGAAGAGCAGCAACAGGAATGAAGCAGCACTAATGAAGAGCAGCAACAGGAATGAAGCAGCAGCAATGAAGAGCAGCAACAGGAATGAAGCAGCACTAATAAAGAGCAGCAACAGGAATGAAGCAGCACTAATGAAGAGCAGCAACAGGAATGAAGCAGCAGCAATGAAGAGCAGCAACAGGAATGAACATAAGAACAAAGGTAACTGCAGAAGGACCTATTGGCTCTCACAAGGCATCTCCTATTTATAACCACTCAATCCCACTCATATACATGTCCAACCCACGTTTGAAACAATCGAGGGACCCCACCTCCACCACGTTACATGGTAAGTGGTTCCACAAATCAACAACCCTGTTACAGAACCAGTATTTAACCCAAGTCTTTCCTAAATCTAAACATATCCGATTTATACCCATTGTGTTGTGTTCTGTCTTGTGTTGACACTTTTAATACCCTATTAATATACCCTTTGTCATGTCCATTCACCCACTTGTAAACCTCTATCATGTCACCCCTAACTCTTTGCCTTTCCAGTGAATGCAATTTAAGCTTTGTTTATCTCTCTTCATATGACAAGTTTCTAATTCATGTGCAATTAAAATCAGCTTTTCGAAAATCTGGCACTTTAACAGAATTTTCTCCTACAGATCTATTCCATTCTATGCTAAATCTGATTTCTTTGTGATCACCGTTCGCTAGCTCACTCCCTATGAAGCAGCAGTAATGACAGGAAGCAGCAGGAATGAAGCAACAGAAATGTGCAGCAACAACAGCAGAAATGAAGCAACAGGAATGTGCAGCAACAGCAGCAGGAGGAATGTGCTGCAGCAGTAATGAGCAGCAGCAGGAGTGATGAACAATTAGGACTGAGAGACCGCAGTAGGAATGAAGAGGAAGAGGAGAGCGGGGGAAGATTGTGCTTACCTATCAGTCACAACATGGGAGTGAGATCTAGCACTTATACCCTGCCTACTAGGCTTCTTGTACCTCTTGCATTATAATTTAACAATTCTGGCATTCAGATTCTTTGCTGACTCTAGCCTTAAAGTTGTGGATGGAGGTGGTTTCCACTTCTTCTGTCAGAGCATTCCACTTGTTGACTAACCATACTGGGTTTGAGTATTTCTTCACACTTACAAAATTTGCATTTCCAGGTTCCAAATTTGTACTCTTCTATTTTGTTCAATTGACAGAGGTTCAACTTGTCTATTCCCCTTCAATATAGTCTATGTCATCATATTCCCTGTGCTTCTTCTCTTATCTAGGTTTAGCTTGTGGGATTTAGCAGGAGCATCAATTGCAGTTGTAGTCATATACTCTAATTAGCAGTATCCTACATAGAATATTCTGTAAGTGGCAGTATCCTACATAGAATATTCTGTAAGTGGCAGTATCCTACATAGAATATTCTGTAAGTGGCAGTATCCTACATAGAATATTCTGTAAGTGGCAGTATCCTACATAGAATATTCTGTAAGTGGCAGTATCCTACATAGAATATTCTGTAAGTGGCAGTATCCTACATAGAAATATTCTGTAAATAGCAGTAATCTTTCAATAGTTGTGCTCATCATGAAGTATTAATAGTATCCTTTAGTAATCTACAAAAATTATCCAAATATTATTAGAGTATATACTGTACAATAACAAAAAAAGTAAAGTGCCACTAAAGAAAGAGATCTATTGGTAGGTCTAGATAGAAAACTATCACCTGAGAACCACATTAAGAACATTGTGCGAGGGGCTTATGCTACACTTTCTAACTTCAGAATTGCTTTTAAATACGGTACATGAATGACAAAATACTAAAGAAATTGTTCACAACTTTTGTTAGACCAAAGCTGGAATATGCAGCGGTTGTATGGTGCCCATATCTTAAGAAGCACATCAACAAACTGGAAAAGGTGCAAAGACATGCCACTAAGTGGCTCCCAGAACTGATGGACAAGAGCTACGAAGAGAGATTAGAGGCATTAAATATGCCAAAACTAGAAGACAGAAGAAAAAGAGGTGATATGATCACTACGTACAAAATAGTAACAGGAATTGATAAAATTGATAGGGAACATTTTCTGAGACCTGGAACTTCAAGAACAAGAGGTCATAGATTTAAACTAACTAAACAAAGATGCCGAAGAAATATAAGAAAATTCCCTTTCGTAAACAGAGTGGTAGACGGTTGGAACAAGTTAAGTGAGAAGGTGGTGGAGGCCAAGACCGTCAGTAGTTTCAAAGCGTTATACAACAAAAGTGCTGGGAAGACGGGACACCACGAGCGTAGCTCTCATCCTGTAACTACACTTATGTAATTACACACACACTTGGTAATTTTCCATATAAAAATTAACAAATAACATCAAGAAAAGAACATATTAAGAAGGAAATAATGTAAACCTTGCATGTTACTATATTGGACAAATTCTTCATATAGTTTAAATAAAGAAAGATATCCTCGTCACATCTAATGAAAAAAAAAAAAAATGCAGACCTTTCTCGCCCACTATAACTTGAGAATAAACTATATGACCCAAGATTCAAGCAAAGACACACACACATACTTTCCTCTTCATTCTGTTACATATTTGGCAACCAGGTACATTCTGTCTATGTATCCAGTCAAGCATACTGAAATATAACAAAAACAATAGGATTCAAACAGGGATCTGGAGACCAGACCACACACTAGAAAGTGAAGGGACGACGACGTTTCGGTCCGTCCTGGACCATTCTCAAATCGATCCCCTAAGAATGGTCCAGGACGGACCAAAATGTCGTTGTCCTTCACTTTCCAGTGTGTGGTCTGGTCAACATATTTCAGCCACGTTATTGTGACTCCTCGTCTGCACAGGGGTCTGGAGATGTACCAGTCATATATGATAATTATTACCATGTCACAACTAGGTTATNATATTTAAAAATTCTAATTACGATTTGTGACTAACCGGCTACCAAACCGTAATTGTGCATGCCTATTATTGTTAGCGTAATATCATTTCATAAGTTAAAAACTTGTGAGCTTGCCTAAACCTAAGATCCTTCAAACATCTAAGGATGATTGCTCCACATATCCCATATTTCAATCCAACACTACACAGCTCAAGCGTAAGTTTCTCACCTATATAAGACCCTAACATCCACACAACCACAATATTCATTCCATCTCTAAAATTTCCCCTCATCTTCTAGAAGTCATCAGCCTGTATGTGAGTACATGGGGTAGTAATATACTGATCATCCATCACTATACTAGCCATTCATCATATACATCCCTCAAAGCCCTTCACACTACTGAAATTGGTAAGATAGCTGTTATACTACTTGGTTTTTATACAGTGTTATACTAGGAATAGTTCTTACCTGATATAAGTTTGTTTTTTTACATTTACAAGCATTTATACAATTCCCACACCTTGTCTCCACTCATACTTATCTCTACTAACACGGTACTCCTCAATGTATTTCAGCAAAGTCAACAGCCTCCTATTGTTGGCATATATTCAAAATTAGAGTAAAGTAGCCAATTGATCTTGCCAATGGACTGAATTCAAAGGGGTGATCTTGTTCAATAAATGACTAGACAGTACTACATGTAAAATTTTGCCACTTTTTTATTTTTTTGCACATCCAAGTCTCTGGATATCCAAGTTCTGTTCTCCAGATGGTGAAATATATCACCCACTTAAATTAAATTTTGGCGTGTAATCATGTATATATACGTCCTTCCTTTTTAGACTACTGTATTTGGAAACGCTCCTTAAACAAAATGCCTAGTTCCTGGAAGTTGAGTCACCTGGGGCCAGATTCACAAAGCAGTTACGCAAGCACTTATGAGCCTGTACTGTACTTCTTTTCTCAACTTTGCGACTTTGTTAACAATTATTAAACAGTTAATGAGCTTTGAAGCACCAGGAGCTGTTTATAACAATACAACAGTTGATTGGCAGTTCTCATGCTTGTAAACTGTTTAATAAAAGTAACCAAAGCCCGTCAAAGATTGAGGAAAGATGTACACGTCGTAAGTGCTTGCGTAACTGCTTCATGAATGTGGTGCCTGGGCACTGGAGACAAGCACCTGGAGGTAGGAGGCAGATGCAGTTACCCCAATATTTGGTGACTCATTTCTTAGAAAACCAAGTGTTAAGACTGAATATTACTGGATATGGTACCCCTTTTTTTTTACCCCATTCCAGAAATAATATTCTATAAGATAAAGCACAGCATGAATGGCCCATATGAGTAAAATGACCGTGCACGTATGCTCACCGCTTCATTTCCTGGGAATCACTCGCCATAAGGTTATACCCCTGATATTAACCCGACTGCGCATGGCGTATATATACGCCATAGGGTGCCATTCCCGATTCAAATGGCCCGCGGCTACACAGGGTTCACAGTAGCTTCCTCAGGGCTCTTGTAAACAGACGCAATTTAAAAAAAAATCGTGGGCAATATTCTCAGGTGTGAGAGGCACAGTACTGTTGGAGCAACCAAGGCTGGCGCACGCAGCATGAGCGATCAGCATTGCTGTTCAGCTTGTGACCACAGCATCACCGAAAAATGTCAAATAAATATATAACTGTTATTATTTAGTGATGACAATATTACAGATGACCGTGACTGTGATATAAATAACCAGGGTTGTGATAATAGCAGGATTGTTGTAATAATTAGCGCTGTGGGAGGAGTAATGCTGAGAGACTGAGGGAGACAGCATCGTTTACTGACTGTGTGGCCACCTGTTATTGTTTACATTCACCATACCAGCTCAGTGGTTCTCTATGGTGAACACAAATGTAGATACTTATATATAATGTGTGTATTAGTGTAATAACAGCAAAAGGATTATGCTGGGAGGAGCCATTTGGGTGACGGAGGTGACGTCGTCTGCACGATTTGTCAAGCTGTTTGGAGGGTGGCCACTATGCTCTTTGGGCGCACTACAAGCTTAGGTGTACAGTTATGGTGCATAAAACATGTAGATATTTATATATAATATGTGTATATAGGGTAATAACACTGAAAACAGTATTGTTGGGGGAGAAAGTTTAGTGCGTGTGACCTTGAATGAGTGAGGGAGCCGCCAGCCGCCAGCTGTGTATACCGACGACTCTTAGTGCCTGAACTAACTATATCAGCTTAGCTGTACAGTTGTGGTGAACAAAATATATACATACTTATATATAATGTCTGTATATAGTGTAATAACACCACAAATGGTATTGTTGGGGGAGAAAGTTTAGTGCGTGTGTTGAGGGAGTGGCAGCGAGTGGCTGGCTGGTGTGTGGCGGTAACTCTTCGTTGCTCTTCGACTCTCAATACCAACTTAGTGGTTCGTAATGGTGACCAAAATATGCAAATACTTATATATAACCTGTGTATAGAGTGTAATAGCAGCAAACAGTATTGTTGGGGAGAAAGTTTAGTGTGTGTGTGACCTTGAATGAGTGAGGGAGCCGCCAGCCGCCAGCTGTGCATACCGACGACTCTTAGTGCCTGAACTAACTATATCAGCTTAGCTGTACAGTTGTGGTGAACAAAATATATACATACTTATATATAACGTCTGTATATAGTGTAATAACACCACAAATGGTATTGTTGGGGGAGAAAGTTTAGTGCGTGTGTTGAGGGAGTGGCAGCGAGTGGCTGGCTGGTGTGTAGCGGTAACTCTTCGTTGCTTTTCGACTCTCAATACCAACTTAGTGGTTCGTTATGGTAACCAAAATATGCAGATACTTATATATAACCTGTGTATAGAGTGTAATAGCAGCAAAACTATTTGTTTATTGTTTTATGAACATAATAATTGAATTACTAATATGCACACCATACGTTTGAGTATACCGATTATTCACCACTTTTATTATATAAATATATTACAATACACACTATTGAATAATATTACTGCAAAAAAACTAAGAAAAAATCAATCGGAGACATTGAAACAATTAGGTAATAATATCTTTGTGGCAACTCCCATCTGTCAGCGCGGGTGACGCTGACCAGCCCTGGCGACCGCTCTGTCAACGCCCACTTTTTGCCAGACTTCCTCGGTCAATTGCGCCCAAAATATGTGACCTACGATTTTTTTGCTATTTTTCCCGTGCTCAGGGGACACAAATTAACGTGTTTAGAAGACGAAAAAAATTTTGGAATTTTTTTTTCTTGCGCACAGGGGTGTAAATGTCCCCAGGACCCCTGAGCAGTGTAAGGGTTAATATGTAAAGTAACATGGCATGTTTGGCATGCATGGGTGGCATTCTTAAATAATTTGGAGACACTGTACTTAATTTTGTTGTCTTAAGACCAAAAACTGGACATTTAGTACTAGCCTCCAGACATACTTTATTATTGGTAATGCACCTATCTAGCGGTTTATCATGGAACCATCCAAGTTTAAGGGCTGAACATAAACCTAAAACAAGAGAAATTAAATCAAATGACCCCTTAAATTTGACAATGCAGAAAAGAACTGATTTCCAAAAGAAACACTAATATTAACTTTTCCAACAGGCTTGTTTCCTATTTTAATACAGAATGTTTTTGGAATATTGGTGTATTCAAACAATTTCTTAGATTTTTGTGATTTCATTCAATGCACTGATGCAGGCACTCTAGGCTCATATTTTTGCACCAATGTTCGAGACTGGCAACGTTACCAGATGCACACACTCATTGTGAAAGTTAGTACTAAATTGCAATGTATTTCTTCTTCACAAACTCACACAAACTCTAAGCCGCTGCCTTTAAATTAATGACTATCTTTGTCCTCTATACTATGTGTGAAGGTTTATGAGAAACAGAGATGCAGAATGGAAGGTGTCTAACAACTCATCCATATTCTGCCAGATGACTTTCAAATTAGATCTAAAAATAAAGCTTGTTAATTTCTAAGGCAGACAAATATGCCAATGTAGTGCTAAAATATTGAATAAAATTGTTTTATGGAAATGTGGCATGCACACAAAGTTTCCCACTAGTCCTAATGTCCCTTCTCTAAATGTTTTACCCAAAAATCAAAAAGCTATTCCTTTGCCTCCAGTGAATGAGAGCAATACTCAAGCTCTAGTCAAGTGATGGTGACCTGAAATTGTCGTACAGTATTGTATTGGTTAACTCGTGTAAAACCAACTTACTATTAGTCATTGACTTAAACAATGCGTTATTTTTTTCAAAAAGCCAAGCAAAGACTTGCAAAGTTCAGATGTAAGCAGTGCTATAATGAATCTATATGAAACCATTTACTTATCTAAATTTCAATGTCCCTAAGATTGAAAATTTATATTTTGAAAATCAAGTTTCAGTCATTTTTATTTTAAAATAAGTTTCAAAACTTTGAAGGAACAGTGTGCACTTCCCTAAAAAACAAAGGAAAGTAATTAAAACAATACTTCAACATAACTGAATTAGTGAATGAGTATGACTATATAACAGTACAATATAGCAACATTAGGAAAAGCACATGGAGCAGGTTTAATGACAGGTTTGAAGTTGAGATCATAACCCATTTCTGGGAAGGCCCTCAGTAGCTTGCCCGCTAGCTATAGCACTAGAGCTGCCAAATGTTAATCAGTTTTACCAAGCCTCTCTACGAGGTGAGAAGACCTTGGTGATCACAGCCAAACTATCTATGGAGAAGCCAACACCATAAAAGGAAGGCCTAACCTATAACATATAAAAAATTAGGGTGTTAACCCAAGCTGCAAATTTAATCCAGAAACATATACTGTACAAGGGAGGTATGCATTTCTCCTTGGATCATCATAAGGCCAGACACCAGAAGGTGGCCAGGCAAACAAGCAGCCCAGGGTCAGAGACCACTGACAAAAAACCAGAGTTGAATGTAATGAAACACCATTTTCTGGGCAAGCCCTGGAGGCTCCCTGAAGCTATCCGATCTAATGTGTGCTATATTAGTTTGGGGTCATCGGTCACGGGAGTCCTTATGCCTACCGGGGACCACAAGCCAGAACCTGGCCCCCTCAGAGAGGCGCAGGAAGCAATGGCCTACAAGCACTTTACATTTAAAGTATGTCATAATTGCCATCAACCAAGAAAGAACCCAGAAAGGTAGGCGAATCAAAATAGACCACTGTCTGGTTAACCTGTACAATCTACATCCTAAAAGATCAAAATAACTTCCCTAGAAAGAATCCAAACAAGCAACACTTCATGCAATTAGCACTCTCGCTCGTTAGTGCTAGTTGCTAACTAGCAACTAGCTAGTTAGTTGCCTCCCTCCTGTAGGGGGAAGGGGGACTCGGCAGGGAGCACAGATAACCATCAAAAGTCCACTGCCCTGGAGAGCCAAGGAATAGGAACACATCCAAGGCAGGCAGCTCCAGAACACTATGTGAAGAAGCTGAAACATGCAAGCATTTGTTTATACATGTAACCACAAGATGCCTGCTAACACACAACGTAACAGTCCCTATGTTTCCCGTGTTACAACGTGTAATAAAGTTGTTACATTTTGATATATAACATTTTTATGACTCATTAGATTGTTGTTACAACTTGCTATATTGGTTGTTACAAGTGTTAGAAGAAGTTAAAACTTGTTCGAACATTGTGGCAACGTCGTAGTTTTGTGGTGTGTTGGCAGGTGGGGACACATGAGAAGGGCACTACAAAAAAAAAAGAGACGCCAGCTACCCAAAAAATTAGCACAAGACAACACAGAGGGAGGGTATGGACAACATATGCATGAGAGCAAACTACAGAAGCACTCATGGGGAATGTAGAAATAGAAAGGACTACCACTGACCCAAGGAACACAGGAAAAAAGATCAAATCTAACATCGTAACCATCCCCAATCTTGAGAAAAAATCTTGAGTCCCTCACTTTCCTTCTAGGCCCTTAGTAAAATGATGAGGAACATGTTGGGCACATCACCATTCAGTGTCTGAATGTACAGGGCAGTCATACTAGGAGCCATTAAACTTTTAACAACAGCAAATGAGTGATTACCGTGTATATGCAACAACGATCACGAAGATTGTTACCGATGTTTGTGACCTTTGATCACGAAGATCTAAAAGTCTGTTCTAGACTCCTGCTGGAATCTAGACAAATGAGATGAGCCAGCCAGGTCATCCAATGAAATGTATAGCCCCTCTAGGAACCATAATACCATGGCAAACTCTACTTGCAGATGAAGGAAAACATAGAATAGGTGAGAAAATCAACTAGAGCAATCTGGAGGGATTCGAACTTGGGTACTCCCAAGCCGTGCAGCTTACCTATGGACCATGACTTTTTAAAGTTAAATAACCTAGAGTTCCACTGAATCCACAGCATATCTGGAGGTCCCTGCTGAAGCCAGTCCAGGTTTTCTATATAACCCCCATACACTCTGGTATAATTAATGGTATTCTTCACCACACTCCAGCATCAAATGTGTATTTATAAAGAATATGCAATTTCCATGCACAAAAAACAAATGGGAATCCAGAGTCCACAAGATTGAGTTTCAGTCTTACTTCTCACATGAGATTAAAAAAGGAGCTTCAGAAGCCAGAAACCAATTAACATGTAGATCACCGAAGGACAGTACTCAAGTCCCCCTCAAAATGTCAAGGCATCGGTTATGAGGAGAATTATACTTCTGAGGCAGTAGTTTATAATGGCGAGTTCTGTTCTTCCTCCCAGTGGTTTATAATGGTGAGTTTAATTCTTTTTTCCTCTCAAGCAGTTGTTATAAACAATGATTATTGACCTACTTCTTTCTCAAGCAATGTTCCAAACTTACATGCACTTCATCCAACAACCCACCAGTACCAAAAGTATTCCTCTTAACAATGGGTGTTCATAAAAATGTGTCTCAATCCCCAGTTCGTCCACATCTAAGTTCTCATTTAATAATGTTATAAATATGCAAGACATCACTGTTGACTGGTCATGGTCAATGCTTGGTAACAACCACTATACTGTACATGTGTAAGAAGATTGTTAGGTTACATGTGTAAATGTGTAACCTAAAGAAGATTAGGTTAAGAGCATAAAATTACTAACATTTTCCCCCATAAGTGCTACAAGCTTTTTAATTAAACTTTGATACGAATAAATAAAACGAAACTTAAAAACTAGCTACTCCATTTACGGGTTGAATATCAGCTATAAATTAAACATTGACAAACTTATTTACTAATATATTTGCATAAACAAATAAATCACAACAATTGCAGGCACCCAAATAGGAAAAGTTGCATTCACACCCAATACAGTCTAAACTCTGTTAATAGCCCAAACTAAATTAACCACCCTTTAAATGTTTAATAATTTTGAACACGTGGGGTCTATAACTTAAAAAGTTATGAGGAATTTAGTAATAAACTGCAAGATATTTACACAAAATTCTCAACAGACTAATTTAATAAATCCAAGCATAAACTGACTCCACACTATAGCTAACATCTGGTGCATTATAATTCCAATCTTGGGTGCTGATTGGCTGTGAGTCTACTTAAAGAAGGAACAAATTATCTCTGTTGAACGCACTATAGTGTACGTTACATGTGAGGTCATCGAGGGAGGTGCGAGATGTTGCAGAGTGCAGAGTGGGTGTGGGGAGTGTGGTGGCCTTCACCAAGCGGCGTGGGGGACCCTCCACACATTCACGGTCAGGGGGAGCCGGCTCAGGGGGGGTCGTGGGAGGGGGGTACACCTGTAGACCACCTGCGGGACCACCAACCACACACCACCCACATTACTACCTCACCCATACATAGGATGCACAATTACCTTTCTCAAGGACCTTTGTTCACACACCCATTGATATCTGCTGCCACTGATTGAGTTATATCAAAACTTGGCAAGAGCCACATGAAAGAGGCCAGTTCTCTGTCATCTCAGTGGTAACAAAGGCTTCTTGAAAATGTTGATGTGATACAGGTACTCACAACCCTTGGGGCAAGCACTCACTTTTAAATCACAGCATAAGTGACTTACAATGTTATTTTACTTGTTCTGAGGACATGGCAGTCAAACATCAGTGGGGTACCAAAATGAGGCTGGAGGGAGGGAGTGTCCCAGGTTAGCTAATATGATGCTACACATCCACTTTCAAGTTTGAGCGAAGCAGGTATTCCACAATGAATACTAGTTAGCTCTACACACACAACATTTAGAACAGCCTCATGTCAAAGTGAGGAAAGGTCAAACAAAAAAGTGAAAAGTAGCTGGTAAGATGCTACCTCCACCTTGGATAGCCTAGTGTTTCAGCACTTCTCAGCCAGCCAGGAACTCTACCAGCTGAGAGAAGTAAGAGTGTGCTGGAGTGCGAGTCCTCACTCCGAACTCTGCTGCCGTCTACTGGGAAATGTCACACTCAACAAATTTCCCTAACATATCTAAGCTAAATGTTACCTGTTATAAGTAATGCAATCCTCACAGGCCACCTCTCATATTGACAAGCAATGCATTACAAACATTTCTCACATAAGTTATAACTGGATAATTTTAATATACTAATTTAAATGGCACTCACTAAAACTTGTTTTTAAAGCCCAGCATCGGTCATGAAGATTATATACACACCACAATTGACTTCTTAGCACAAATATTGCATATGGGGGGTTTGTATACCATTCATTATCTAGAAATTGTATTTAAAATATTTACATACCATTAAATCACATGATACTCAAATTTAATGCTATGAACATTTCACTTCTCTCTCCAAAAAAATCTTGCTGAATGCGAGTAAGCCTAATTCTTTGCTACAGTAATACAAAATCAAATCACATTATTGGCAAAAAAAAACTGCTTTAACTTTTGAAAAAGTGAACCACCCATTAGAACTATTTCCATACATAGGGATAAATTTTACTTACACACACGCACACACACACACTGTACAGAGTACTACAGAGTACTGGAAAGACGGGACACAACTAGCATGGCTCATCCTGTAACTACACTTAGGTAATTACACATATAATCAATCTACCAGAAGGAATACAGAATTATGTGAGCTGATAATGCTAAACTACAGTGAGGCCTCGACTTACGATTGTAATCCGTTCCCAGAGACGTATCGTAAGTCGAAACAAATTTTCCCATAAGAAATAATGGGAATTGAATTAATCCGTTCCACACCCCCAAAAATATGAACTTGACAACATATTTTATACTGAATACAATTTTTTCTCCAACTACAATACAATACATTATGTTTATCTTACCTTTATCGAGGACTCTTGTTGGTGTATGGAAGATGGTGTGGAGGGGGGGGGGAGGAGAGGTGTTAAGTGTTTGGAAGGGGCATCACCTTCCATTATAACACAGCAGACAGTGATGACTCTCTTCCCAATGTTTACCAGCATACCACTAGGACCTGGTGTGGCTCACTGCTTGCTTTTCTCACAAGAAAACCTTTCCATAGACTTGTTTTCACTATGTTTTATATTTGTCTGTAGTGAGCATCACATTGTCATTAAAAAGGTTAAAGCAATGGCTACTGCAGCTTGATTTGGGCAAGTCGTTTCAACACAACTTTGCATTTCTTTCCATACTGCACACTACTTCTTAACACTTTCGCGCGCCCATCCGTACAATATACGACGGCAATATTTCTATCGGTTGTGCGTCGCGTCGTACATTTACGGTCCGTATTAAAATAATTGTAAAAAATCCATCTTAAATCCGATTTACTTGGGGTTGTTTCAAACTGTGCGCCATGAAATTCCCGTTCTCTCAGGTAGGCCGAATGTCACATCGGCCTACTGGGCCACGTGACAGGCCCATTTTGTGTCACGTGGAGCGATCACATCTCTCTCCCCTCGCGCGCCAAACTTCACGGTTTCAAGGATTTTACCCGTTTCTGTGTGTGTTGTAACCAACTACATTCATCAATAATGGATCCAGCACCAGGCCCAAGCGGTGTTTCGGCTACAGGAGCCTCTGATTCATCTGGAAAAGACAAGATTACCGACATCTATAGGAGGTTCTCTGGATTGAGGCTCACTCCCACCAAGATTCCCAATCTCTTGGATGCCTTTGATCAAGTGGATTTGGATGGAAGTGAGGCAGAAGTGAGGATTTAGAAGAAGAATGTGAATTTGGGGGGCCTGGAGCCCATGGGGCTGAATCGACAGAAGGAGGACACTGAAGGCCTAACAGAGGAGGGGGCACCAGCACCACTGCCTCTCACCACAAGGCGCACACGTGGTGCGTGCATGCCTAAAATCCAGCTAAGGAAACGACCTCCTACTCGTCGTTTGAAAATAACCCATTTGTTGATAGTAGGAGTGATTCAAGCTATGAATTATCAGGTGAGGATGAACCGAGTGAGGAAGATGAGGCACCCCAGCCTTCTCGCAAGCGTACACGTCCGGTACGTACTCGCCAGCCTGGGGCCAGTGTTGTGTGGCTTGAGGACAATATTCCACCATTGGGGTCTACACGTGTGGAACAATTAGACTCGTACGTGGCGCCCCAAAAGACCTGCAACATATAGCGAAGACTAAGATTGATGTGGATACCACAGTCTACCGCCGCAAGGACAACACCTTCATTCTGCTGTGGAAAGACAAGCGAGTTGTCTCTATGATTACCAACCTCCACAATGCAGACACAATAGAGTTCAAAAACGCAAACGAGTTCGTAGGCCAGATGGAACAACAGGACTACAGCAGGTTGTGGTGAACAAACCAAAGGCAATTATTGACTACAATAAGTTCATGAAGGGTGTTGACCACTTTGATCAAATGGTAAAGTATTACCATTTCGCCAGGAAATGTCACAAGTGGACAAAGAAAATAACCTTTTATTTCCTGCAAATGGCTTTGCAAAACGCTTATGCATTGTACAAGGCCAACACAGATGACCGAAAGAAACTAACTCTGCTCCAGTTTCATGAGGTTGCTATTTGGGCTTTATTGAAATTTGACAAGGAGAGTGGCCTGCAACAACAACACCATCTCCTCATTTAGTTCATTCTCCAGACATAATGATGACACTGGTCCTGTGTATCCTGCTGCTAACCGTCAACACCTGGCCCGTCGGGTGTGAGGCGCCCTCTCTTCACGTCTACACCTCGTGCTGAAGCCGACCATGAATCTGATGAAGATATTTCATCTGCTACACTGTTGTTTGAAGACAATGGTGAGAGCGACGATTCAGACTGTAGGTACAACCAACACAGAGACAACAGGGACGTGTTGTTTTATCAGAGACTCGCCTGAACTACAAATTGAAGCATGAACTTGTAAAATCCCCAACGTCGCAGGTGTCAAGTGTGTTCAAAGTCGGGTATTAGGAAGGAAACTGGTATAGCATGCAAGACATGCGATGTTCCACTTTGTGTCATACCGTGTTACACCAGTTATCACAGGAAAAGGGTGTATTGGGTGGACAAGAAGTAACCACCCACACCAGCTTCACTCCACCTACGAACATCTGTTGAGCAACTTCAGGAATCGGTACCTGAAGGAGGTGGAGTGGAGAGAAAATGCTCAACTTTTTTTCTACAATCGTCTTTCCTTTGGTAAGTACACTAATTGCTAGGTTGTTAGTATTGGTAGTCGATTTCTTAGGAATATTTTGATACCTAAATGACAACTGTAGCACGANTGAAAAAAAGGGTGAAAAACTCACCCCAGACGCTCGACGCTCGCACACCCAGGCGTATGTAAAACAAACCGCCACGCCGCCCTGGTGGCCACGCCGGGAAACACGGGCAGACGAAAATGGCCGCCAGCAGGGCTGTGCTGGACGCTAAGAGACAAAACACGCCAGCAAAAGTGGGAAGCAAGCAGACTGGATGGGCTAAAAACTCCGCCCAAAAGCAGAAAAACCCCGGCAGGGGCAAACCGCCCCAGAACTGCTAGCAGGCATCCCCCACAGCCCGGGAACCCAAGCACAGGGCCCCGGGCAGAGCCGTCCTCCAAGCCCTCCGCCCTTAAAGAAAAGAAAGAGTCCATGGGAAAGGCAGCAAGAAACGGGCGCTGGTAAGCCCCAGAAGCCTTGGCTGGAGGAACAGGCTCTAAAACCTCCGTCCCCCAACCCGAATGGGGCAGCCCCCGAAAACCGCCCGAGCCTCTGCCCCAACTAAACCCCGCCCCGACCCCGAAACCCGCAGACAGTCCGGAACCGGGAACAGGGAGGGAGGAGGGCGAACAGCACCGAACCAAAACGGGGCGGCCTCGGGGCATCCGAGTGGGAAACCCACCTAGCATGTTGCAGCAACCTAACCTAGCTTGCAACACGGATGCCGCCTGTACTCTGAATAGCAATAACATCAGGAGTACTGGAGAACAAGCAGAGAAACTCTCTCGCAAGACTCCGGGTCAAGGTGTCAGGGACCCAACAGGCAGCATGACGGAGGTAAATGGCGACTGTCACCTAGAGACAAAGGCACAGCAACCAACGATCCCGTACAAGACGGGTTGGTACCCGGAAGACACATGCAATGGTCTCCCGAGCCCAGACAGGGGTTTCCAGGGCCCGTAGGTTAGCAACTACGGGAAGCCCGGGCAAGGTGTTGCTAACCGGTTAAGAAACCCGAAAACAAGGGTAAAGATTAATACTGAAAACCCCGGGACGTGTACAAGCACGGGGCCTAGCAGAGGGCTGCCAAACACTACTAGTGGAACTATAGCCACACTATGCAGACCCCCACCAGGCAAGAAATAAAAACAAAAGAAAACCCCGCAAAAGTACACCGTCCCCAGAGGCAACAGGAACCGGCCGCCGCGTAGGTGGCAGGCAGTGCAACACCTTGGCGCCCTAACCAGCACAACACCAACTCCCTACCCAAGGCCAAACAAGGGCCCCAAGCCCCAGCTGGCCCCAAGGGCGAGGCAAATGCCGAGCAGCAAGAACCCTACGGGAGCGGTTCCCGAACGCCCCAGAGAAGATAACCCTGACACGCAAGGGCAGTACTCACAGGGCGCCTAGGGAAGGGAACCCCTAGACGCATGCAGCCCCGGCACTGATGAAATACTCCTGGCCACCGCAAACCACAAAAACAGCAGAGAACGCCACACGAGGCAAACACCGCCAAGAAATTTGAGGCCAGAGAAGCGTGTATCCCGGTTGACACTAGCTTACGAACTGACGGCAGCCGGCGCGGTGAGGTCCGGGCCCCCCCCTCCCCCTCCCGGGGAGGGGAGGGCTGCGCGGACAACCGGCGCGGCAGTAAAGTGATTGTTTGATTGTTTTCCTTGTGATTGTAGGGAGTTTTTCTACCTCTCTGTTCGGTTTGTTGTAGTTTTCTACCATGTGGGGTTTGTTTTGTTACGCCTACCTTTCTGGGTGCCTAACCCCGGTCGATGGCAGATAAGGAAAACCCCCAACCATATGGGGTTTTCCAGGGCCATTGCTCCCTGAAACCTCTCTGAAGGGGCCAGGTTCTGGCGCTGGTCCCTGGTAGGTCTGAACTCCATAGCTAGTGTCCCGGTCTAACATAACATACATTAGCCCGATAAGCTCCAGGGAGCCGTAGGGGCTCCCCACAGAAAAAAGAGGAATTCTTGAAACCTTCACTTTCAAGAACAAGAGGTTATAAATTAAAACTAAGGAAACAAAGGTGCCAAAAAAATATTAGAAAGTTTTCTTTTGCAAACAGTGGTAGATGGATGGAACAAGTTAAGTGAGAAGGCAGTGGATGCCAAAACCGTTAGAAGTTGAAAGTGTCATATGAGAGAGTACCAGGAAGAAGGGACACCACGAGCATAGCTCTCGTCCTGTAACCACATATAGATAATTATACTTAGGTAATTACACACACACACACATACACAAAATCATAGTATATGTAACAAGTTCAACAGTGTTTCAATTCAAATTGCAGCTTTAACAATAATTCTCAAAGAACTAATGATGCATAATGCTCTAACCTCACAAAATGCTGGAAGATAAACTTTAAGACCTCAAAGTTTACTCGGGGTAGACCAGTCAGCATCTCTTTTAACCTAAGTAGCCTTAAACTCCGGTCTCCGATGCCTGTGCCAAGGAAGGTAACACCAATTAGTCTTGTCTCAAATTTTCTGTTGTGGACTGCAAGTACCATAAAATTTAAGAATTAGAAAAGTGTGTTCTCAAGGACTGTAATCTTCCTAGGATAACTTTAAGCACAAAAAATATCAGCTCAAGGTAATCTTGTGGTTGGAAACTACATTTGACATTACATTGCTTTTCTTAGTGGTTTGTTCCAGAACTGTGCAATAAGAATCACTTCTAACTTGGACATATATAAGTGTGGTGATGTGTATGTACAATATTTTTATATTGCTAAATTAATGTGGAATTAAATTAATGTGGAACTATCTTTAAAAAACCAGCATGGATTGTAATAAAACATCTCTTTCTGGTGGCACCTTAGAGGCTCCCTGAAGCTATCTTGCTGAGAAGGCTTCCCACTATTGAGTTTTCATCAGTGATAGGAGTTGTGTTTGGCCTACTGGGAACTAAAGGTAGAACCTGCCTCCATAGAGGCACAGACAGCTGGGGAATGTTATGAATATCCACACCAAGAAAGTATTCAAAAAGTGAAGCAATACAGATACTGTAACTGTGAGGTTCATATTAGACAAAGCACCAAAACAGCCAAATGACTCCACAAATGATTAATTCAAACTTACTGAATCACTCAACTAACTAGCTGGAACCCACTAGTGTACATGGCTATCAACAAGTGACCATTTGCACTAGTGATCCAGCCATTAGCCAGTCCGGAACTGATAAGCCATGAACTGACACACCTGGTAGGGAGGGGAGGGAGTCGGGGAATCACCAAGGTTCTAGCGGAAAGAGGCGTTTCATTATATTCAATGCTGGTTTTGTGGAGGAATGTCTAGTGACTCTCTGAAGCTATCTAACAACTGACAAAACAGAAAACATGTGACTTACCAGGGAAGAGAAAAATGGCAACTACAAAAGCTGCCATTTGATACCTCCCAAGCCCTGGAGCCTGAATATTTGTCTATGATATTAATGAAAACTGGTCAGAGCTATGAGCTTGCGAACATCATCCTTGCCAACAAGGAAACCCAAACCAGGCATAACTAGATCAGGACTTTGGGTGAATCCAACAATAATGTTTGCCAGTTTATCAGGAACTCAAACCTGGCAAGCTGGGAAAGAACCAGATTCCTGGTGAGCTGACACACAGATTAGCCCTTGAAGTTTAAACCAGTCAGTCATCGAGGTAGGCCAAGACATGAACTACCAAGAAACAAAACCGGACCACAACTACCCGTGCTAATCTGGTAAAAACCAAAGAGCTAGGTTCAAACCAAATGGCAGAACCAAGGAGCTAGATTCAAGCGGAAGAGCAGAACTTTGAAGTGGGAAGCCTGATGCCCCACAAGAAAGCCTAGCCATCCCCAGAACCTTTGGTGAAGAGGGATGTGATATGATGCATCTTTTAAGTCAAGGGACACCATCCAGGATTCTGCCTACAACACAAGGTGAGCCTGAGCTCAAATGGTCATCCCGAAGGTCAGACAGGAAAAGAAGCGGTTCAATCCTAAAAAGTCAGAAGTACCATTGGTCTGCAGAATCCCACTTGGGGATTATGAACAACTGGGACACCCACAGAAGAGAGACGATTAATTCGATCAAGCCTGAATCCAACTGCATCACAATGATCATGAGGAACTGAGGTGAAGACACGCAACTCAATGCCTCTGAACCTAACAGAGGTGTGGGGACCATCTCCATAGCAGACCCTGGGAAACAAATCAGTAAGCCCATGAGTCCTAGGACTAGGAACTTTCAAAATGGGTCCAGACATCACCCCACAGCACAGACAGAGGTACGAACTGCAAAAAGGCAGGTGTAAAGACCAGCTCGAGAACAAGCAGACCTTGGACAATGCGGCCATCTAAAAGGAGGGGGGGGGGGGGGCATGGGATGAACCAGTTCAACCCGGACAGGTCAAGAATGAACGGGGGTGAGAATGAACAGGTAGAGAAGAAACCCATTTCAGAACCAAAAATATTTGGGAACCACCAAAGAGACGGAGACAGGCACCCCTGGCTACCCAAAGCCAACAAAAATTTATAGGGAGCAACAAGGGGGGGGTTAACTGCACCAAATCCAAGAAGAACCTAATAAAGTAAAGTGGAAAGTTCCCCAAGCAGAAAAGGGCAAAATAAGAAAAACAAACAAAAAAAGGGACAGAATTAAAAGCCTAGAACACCTTTGAACCAAACCGCAGGAAACAAACAACCAGGAAGAATCATAGCACCAACAAGATACATAAGCTGGAGGCCCACCTCGGCACACCAGTTAGGCCGTGTGAGCCACAGTGTGCCCCACCTGCAATAAACATTCCCGACCTGAGGAAAAACAGACAATCCAAAACAACTGATTTACTTTAAGGGCAAGGGCTGCCCACAAGCAAGAAGATCCCCCAAGGGAGAGTGTGTATCCCAAACACACCAGGGAAGATAACCCCGACAGTGCAAGGTTAGCACTTAAGGAGCACCCAGGGAAGGGAACCCTGAGCACATGCAACTCCAAGCACACTAAACTCCTAGCTCACGCTATACAAATGTGTAAAAGAACAGCCTCAAAGGCAAACACCACTCAGCTGAAGACAGGTGACTGGAGCCAGAATAAACTGAGAATGCAAACGGCACTTTCTATATCAGTATAAGAACTGATGATGGAGCAGGCAGCTTACCTGGTCTGCTGCCCCCTAATGAGGAAGGAAGGTGGGGCAAACTAGTTTGCGCTAGTTTCACAAATTTTTTATCTTTTATTTATATTGTTGGGTTCTTCTGTTAGTCTTGAGGCTGGTCTCATTTGCAACCAAGCAATGGTCTGTTATGTTTTCCCGACATTCTGGGTGTCTTCCCTTGATGGTGGCTGGCATGAATAAAATTAATATATATAAAGATTTCATAGAGCCACTGCTACCTGCACCTCTCAGGGGTGGTGGTTGTGGGCAGGTTCTGGCTTGTGGTCCCCAGTGGGACAAGAAGAACTCCGCAACTGATGGCACCTAATATGTTGACACTATATCAGTATGGTAGCTTCAGCGAGCCGCAAGGAATTCCCCTCAGAAAAGTAAGGTAATAATGAAAGGTGCATGGCAAGGTTAACAGAAGGAATACTTAAAAACTCTCTTACTCACTTGCAATAGTGGTTAGCTCCATCAATTGGATCTGTGGAAGGAGGGGTGGCAGTTGTTTCAGGTAGTCCTTCAGTGCTGTTGCTGCTGCATTTACAGGAATATCCAGCTCAGCAAAGTCCACTGCATTATCTGTTGCACATAAATTCCTATGAAACACACACACACATTACAATACTACATATTTTAGTTTTAAAATTATAAATAGTGTGTCCTTCTACAACTTGCTTCTTAAGTTCATTCCATTTTTCCACTATTCTCATGTTAAAAGAAAACTTCCTAACATCTCTGTGACTCATCCGAGTTTACAGTGTCCACCCATGTCCCCTTGTTCTGCTAGTATTCAGAGTGAACAGTTCAACTATTTCCACTCTGTCAATCCCCCTGAGTATTTTATATGTTCCAATCATATCTCCCCCCTCTCTCCCTTCTATTTTCTAGTGTCATCAGGTTCAGTTCCTTCAGGCGCTCTTTATACCCTATCCCTTGTAAATCTGGGACGAGCCTCGTCAAACTTTTGAACCTTTTCCAGTTTCCTTGTGTGTTTCTTCAGGTGGGGACTCCATGACGGGGCGGCACACTCCAAGACTGGTCTTATGTAGGCAGCGTAAAGCACCCTAAAAGGCCTCCTTACGTAGGTTTCCGAATGATGTTCTAATTTTTGCCAGTGAAGAGTATGCTGATGTCACTATCCTGTTTATAGGAGTCTCAGGAGTTAGATTAGGTGTTACGTCTACTTCCAGGTCTCTTTCTCAAATCGTCACAGGTAGGTAGTTTCCCTTCATTGTGTACTGTCCCTTTGGTCTCCTGTCATCTAGTCCCATTACCATAACTTTACATTTGCTCGTGTTAAACTCCAGTAGCCATTTCTCTGACCATCTCTGCAACCTGTTCAAGTTCTCTTGGAGGATCCTAAAATCCTCATCTGTCAGCTCCTTATTAATTTTGTGCCATCTGTGACATCGACATATAAGACTCTACTCCTGTAGACATATCATTTATGTATATTAGAAATAAAACTGAATATAAATAATTGTGATTTTGGCCCCTTAATACTTAACCTGACCCACATCTTACCTTCTTTAAATTTGGTTGTCAACTGCTCAACGTGAACCTTGTTGCCAGGTACACGGTATATCCCCTCGGAATCAAGTCCTTCCACCTCGATGAAGTACACACACTTCTCTAAAAACAAGGGCACCGATCGCTCCGGGCTCTGGACGAAATCTTCCAATGTAGGCTGGGGCGGGCCCTTTGTGGAACCCTTGGTGGAGCCTTTTGCCGCTTTCTTCTTTTCTCGTTCCTGTGCCAATTAGGTCGCTTAAGATTGTGCATGTTTGAACAGTCAGAAAGATTAGACGAAGTAGCTCAAAGCAGAAGGATTAACGTCTTATTCAATACCTTCATGATACCACTTCACAGTAATTTAGAAATACTAAAAACATTGTTGTGGATTAATCTCAAGAGTTAATTTCATGATACAAATAAATCAGATAATGAGTATAAAGAATGAAATGACTACAAGAGGTTTTATAAATACAGGGTGTTGTAATAATTACTGTACTGAGTAGTGTAACGAGTACATGCTGGTATAATAAATCAAGAGAATGTAACGAAGGGGTAGTGTTATTATGGTTGTTGGTGGTGGTGGCGAGTGTTTATGCCTTGGGAAACACATCCAAGCCATTAATTAGTACTTGGTGAATTTAAATTTCTTGTCATTCCAGTTATCATAATTTTGCTCCTGAATATGTTGATGGTAGTGGTTTTTACCATACTAGGACCAGTAAATTTCATAGTTTGATCATCAGTGGAATCAACTGCCATAAACTAGTAGACTGTGCTGTGTACCTGAATGAGGGGACCTGACCAAAGACTCCGAGAGGCCGGGTGATCGCGGGTCACAAAATTCCAAAAGGTGCCACAGAACTGAATCCAAAAAAGGCGGAACACGAAACTGGAAAACCGAAAGCCAGTGAGGAGCAAATGAAACTTGCACCCAATGATCCCGGCAATGGCAAAAAGGGTAGAACCAGAGGAGTGAAAACAACTTGTCAAGCCAAACCATGCCCAAGGGAAACACCACGCAGGCAAAGTTCCGGCTCCTACACAACCGCAATTGACCAACAGTCAAGTAATCTGGGGCTTCTCCAATACCAGACAAGAGGCAGTTCTGTAGGCAGAGCAGAGCTGCAGATGGCAGACAAAGGAAAGCTGAATGGGAATGCCATACCAGACCTAAGTCCAAACCTGGGCTGGGACCAACTAAGACTTTCTCCATTTCACCAGGAAACAGAAACCAGAAAGCCATGAGAGAACCATGAATAGTCTCCAAAAGCCACACAATAGTTGAGACTTGTAAACACATGTACGTGAAGCAAAAATACTGGAATGATACACAACCAAATAGACAGTCCTCCCCCACAGGACAAAGTCCAAAGTATGGCCAAAACTTATCTAGAATATCAGGGACATAAAAAGCTGGTAACTCATAGAGCTGTCAGGCAAGTTTGACATTAGACGAGTGTTGACATAAGGACCCAGCAGCTCCTAAGGTGGCAGTCACCAGCTGTTACTAAGGGAGTTATAACCTAACTATTGGGTTGATCATTTCATGAGCCACTGCATTATTTAACTACTTTCATTGAAACTGGGGTTGTTTGTTTTGCTTCATGTCCTTTATAGGGAATTGTTTCTTCTGTGAAGGTGACCATGAGTCCCCTGCTTCCTGCACCTCTGTGAGGAGACCAGGGTTTTGACCTCTGATCTCCAGTAGGCTATTAAAGGACTCACAAGGGCTGATGTGACTTTCATGTATGTAGGTGTCTCAATGTGGTTTGAAATAGGGAATCATTGTTGGGCTTCTCCATGAAACGAACAAGATCCTTCAATTACCTTTTCCTTTTCAGCAGCCTTTTTCATCTTTTCCTCATCCTTGGCTCTCTTACGTTCTTCCTCTCTTTGCCGGGCCTCTTCCCGAGAACGAATTTTCTCTTGCTGGAAAAAGGTATGTTTAGATTGTACCAAAATGTTTATTCATGATCTTATAATATTTCTGCAAAGTTATTAGTTGGATGCCTCTCATAAGTACATTATAGTATTTAACACTAGTGCAGTGTGTTAGTGTGTCCCACGTGCATCACTCCTATCACTGTACAAGCCAGTGTTCCCAAGTGTTACCAGTATCCACTCAACAGTCAAAGCTTAACCTCAACAATTGTCTTCACAATGTCATTAATTCTTATCATTCCCAAATTTCCTTCTGCTCTATTTACTGCTGTTCTCCATAAGTCTTTATTCCAGAACTACAGTTTAAACCTAATGCTAGCAAACCTCTAGTAAGCCACAAAATTTAAAACCCCCTTTGTCTACTGCCTATTTTTTCAAGTTTGAATATTTGCATACAAAGTTAACCATTTGTGTCTTTATATTTAAATTTAATGTACTGTACTGTGATTTTCTTAGCATTTATTTGTGTGGTATATAATAAATAAAATACTGCAATACAAACAAAACCTTAAAACTGCACTTCTCATACTTCTTTTAGACTTAAAATAAAATCACCTCAATTTAGCTGTCATGTCCAGTAACCTGCAATAAACACTCATACCATTGTTTTTGCTCATTATAATATGTATCCATTATTTAATATCTATTAGTTATCAGAGTTTTGTTCCACTGTGTCATATTTTTAAGTGATTTTGATACAGACAGAGAATATTGGATCAAACCACAAGCACCAGTAATTGCATTTTCTATTTCAACAAGTCTAGAGATCATCACTAATACCTTGCGGCGAGCAGTCTTATCGGTTTCTTTGCGTGCCGGTGCCCCAGGTGGCAGGATTGGGGACTGTTGGTCACGAGGAGATGATACCTCTATGCTGGAGTCATCCTCGGGAATTACCCTGTACATGTGATCTCCTTCAAGCTTGCCAGGGGCAACTGTGGGAGTGAGGGGGGGGAAAAGCTCAAATATTACCAGCTGTTCAAGATACCTTAGTATTAAACCACGCTCAACACACTTAATGGGAAAGATGGTAACAGCTCCAATGACACTTCTATTAATTTTAGCCAACAAAAATGAAATTATTATTTCACACATTATGAAGTATACCTGTAAGAAATACTTGCATTTCTTTGTAGCAACTCTATATTAAGAGCAATAATGAATATTTAAGTAGCATGACTACATTTATCTGTGTTTACACACTATTCATGTAACATGCACAATACTCTAGTAGTGCACCTTTTGTTTAATGATGGAGCTGGTAACAATCATTTTGTAAAACAAAAAAATTATATATATATATATATTATATATATATATATATATATATATATTATATATATATATATATATATATATATATATTATATATATATATATATATATATATATATATATATATATATATATGAGAGAGTATGTGTAATAAATTCAGAGAACATAGACATGCAACACACTAGCAGCTCAGGTCATGACCACATTAAACAATGACTCTGGGTACAAGTACCTGGCCCAAACATCAATAGTCATGTGGCCAACAGGAGGTAAGGCAAATCCTAAATGGTGTGGATTTAGGAAGCTATTATGCCTAAGCTGTTGTCCAGAGTGTCCTCTAAGAAACAAGACACAATTCTCACCACTCTCACATGAGGCTGGAAAATGACCCATCACTAACTTGAGGTGTAGAAGGGGACAAAGGGGAGGGTAATGAATGTTTGGAAAAATTCTTCATCGGAAGACCTGCATCCAATTTCTATATAACTAATATTGCCTCAACAGTGTTATTACAAGAATCCTTTTGACATAACTGTGGGCCCAATTATATAGTTCTCACAGAAGACACCATTTTAGCATCAACAATATACTTAATTCATAGAGGACTTTGTATAATCCTTTTCTCATATAGGGAATAAAAATGTAGAGGTTGTATGCGCAAAAATAAAGCATGATGGATGGCACTTATAATAAATATAGATTTATGTGTGAACTGAGTGACATTATATTTTGCAGATTAAACTGAATAATCTATACAAATTGTTCACATATTTCAAAAACCTCCCATTGAGAGAACTCGACAGCTTCACTAGAAAAATAACCACCACTGATTCAGTATGGGCATGCATAAACTGAAGAAAAATACAATAATTAAATACACAAGCTACAAAAATTTATTATGAGCAAGGGCACATAAATCAAGTTACCAAAACATTTGACATTCTCCAAAAAAATTAGTATGCAAAAAACAAGCTGAATATTGAGATGAAGTTAATACCCATAAAGCACTCATCAAAATATACTACACTATCAACAAATATGGTTAACAACATTCACTGCCAATGTAGTAAGTACCAAGTACCAAGAATAATCATTCATAAGCAGGAGCTTAACTGTATCATAAGCAATTTTAAACAAGGCACTATAGTATAAGATTCAGAAGAAGCAAAGATACTTTAATAAAATGGCTGGCTACATCTTGATTTCCAAAACAGCAATAGATGAAATCATTTGATCATTAAAGACAAATGATAAATGAAGTAATGACATTTGTTTTTTGTCTTCTTTGCAGCGCACTAACATCTACCACTTTACTGTTGCAATAATGCTAAAAAAGATCATCCATCTTTAACTTCTAAATATTTTGATTTAGCACAGTCAAAAGTGCTGATCATGGGGACCATCCAGAGATCACCTTGATATCACACTCAAGACAATAATTGCCCTAATTTTGAATATTTTCACTCTGCTTTGCATATTTCCTGCCAGAAAGGTATGAAGATTATGCATGTTGGCATTTCACATGGATATAACCTGATTATATGCACACATTAACATATATATTATTTTAAATTGTGTTGAACAGTACGAATAATATTAAAACGCTCATAAACTTTTATATATTCAGCGTCGTCAAGCATGGCCTATTATAAATACACCAGTTGTTGTTTATCTATACTCTAGCAATTTCATTTCTAAAAATCTTAGACGCCACATTTATTGTGATAACCCAACAGACAACTGAAAAAATGTAAAAACAGATTATGATCATTTTAAGTTTCCCTAAAAGGGATCTAGAACGTCTACAGTTGGGCAGTCACTGGGGTGTCGGAACGTTAGAGTTTTAAGAGTTTTATTGCCTGGCCATTTTTAAGTTATTACATACTTGCACTAAAGCGTATAAACTTTCAACAGCCATTCACTTAAGCTAGTACAAAAAAAAAAAAAAGTCAACATTTTATAAATGTTATTACATATATTTTCATAACTTGATTCAAACAACAACAACAAGCTTAATTCTTGACAGCCTAAGCATTTTCTTTTCTTGTCACAGCCTGTAACGAATACGGGATATTGTTCTCTCCAAGTTTCTTCATAATTCCATCCTTTCTATCCAGGTTAAATTATAGCTAAAGATCATGTTTTATTATCTATTCTGATCAAACTGTCCAAGAAAAGCAAAAATTCTCAAATAGCAAAGTCTAATTAAACTGTGTTTGATAGATATACTGTATTCTAAAAAAAAATCATCTATAAAAATTCAGTACTGTATTATTAAAATAAAAAATTTTTCCCCCAAAAGAACAAGTTGGGCACAACATGAGTGACTATAGTGGAACCTTGCTCGAACGGATCACAGTGGACCGGAAAGAATTGGCTAAGAGACCAAGTTTTAGTGAATTGGAATATGGTGACTGCATCATCAAGCTGTCTTGGTAGACTAGCCAGGCTCTACTAAACAACAAAAATATGTATACTGTATTTCATATTTGTCAAAAGTTTTTACTATTACCCACCTTTAGTAGTAAATACTGTACAGTACTATTAAAAACCAACGTTGAATGTAATGAAACGCCAGTTTCTGGGCGAGCCCCGGTGGCTCCCTCCATCTACTATACTGATACTCTGCCAAACTACTAGATGCTATCAACTGGGGAGTTCTTATTGGCCTACCAGGGAGCAAGAGTAAGGACCTGGCCCCCCTCACAGAGGCACAGGGAGAAATGGCACTATGAAAAATTTGATGTAAATTAATTCATGTCTGCCACCACCAAGGGCAGGCACCCAGAAAGTCAGTGAAAAAAA
Organism: Procambarus virginalis; assembly: GCA_020271785.1. Lineage (NCBI taxonomy): Eukaryota > Metazoa > Arthropoda > Malacostraca > Decapoda > Cambaridae > Procambarus > Procambarus virginalis. The sequence continues at coordinate 44,374,102 of WNGS01164858.1, forward strand.
AACACGGCTTTGTTAAAAACCATACCGCAGCCTCAAAACAGCCAAAAGAACTCTTCCAACACAGTAAAAAAACAATCCAAAATTAGTGAAACTAGCATGAGTTAGTTTGCCCCACTTTCCCTTTCCATGTTTGGGAGGAGGAAGGAGGCAGACCTGGTCAGCTGGCTGCCCCAGTTCTTATGATGATTAAAACCCACTTGATGCCCTGGGAAGAAAGGGTGTCAGGAAGCCACTTGGTCTCACCCAGAAATTAGCGTTTCATTACATTCAATGCTGGTTTTCTGGGGGATCCCCGTGTAGCTTCCTAAAGCTAATTACCCAGGGAGAAGGAAGAAAGGGCACTTACCAAGGAGGAGGATGCACCGCAGGTATGCAGAAGAAGAAGAGACCAACAGCTGTGACACACGACTCAAGGCTGCTGAGGACCTGGGGCCAGATTCACGAAAGCACTTACGCAAGCACTTACGAACGTGTACATCTTTCGTAAATCTTTGGTGGCATTGGTTACATTAATTAAACAGTTTACAAGCATGAAAACTTGCCAATCAACTGTTATTGTTATAAACAGCTTCCTGGTGCTTCGGAGCTCATTAACTGTTTAATAATTGTAAACAAAGCCGCCAAAGATTGAGAAAAGATATACAGGTTCGTAAGTGCTTGCGTAACTGCTTCATGAATCTGGCCCCTGGAATGTTAACAAGGTACCTCAGCTGCCAAGACCCTGTTTGACTGCGGAAACCACAGCGCCCAAATATCAGCCCAAAACATATTAGCCTTTCCAATGCAGACTTTCAGCGCCGTGGAGAGGGGGGACCTGCTGCAAGGATGACTGCTTTTCCCCCCCGTATCAACCTATCCTGACTTTGCGCCCTGGAGAGGCCACACCAGACCGACAACCAGAGCATAATTCCATAGTCTCCTAAGACTGATGGATGCCTACTACTAGTTCTCATATAATGCAATGGACAATTAGAAAGTAGAAATAGTTACTATTGAATTTGGACAAACCTGAAAAAGGTTTTGTATTTATGTTGACAACCTAAACTAACATAACCAAACTTTCCTAGGTCTAATACAAGCTATCTGAGGCCTAATATAGTACATATATGTACAATACTAGGCTTAGGATTAATTTTGTTTGTTTTTAGCTTTATTTTTTGGATTCTATAAAGCGAATAGTAACAAATTTTACTAATTGTCCATTTCATCAATGTTTGAACTATGGTGTACATAGTTACAAAAAGTACTATCCAAACAAGAGGATAGGTTGGCATATTTGCATACATCACAGGCAGGAGGATAGACTGCAGGCTGGCTAGAGTTAACAACTCTGCAGATGACCCGAGATATACAAGCCCTGGAACAGGGAACGAGGGAAACCTGATAGCCTCACAAAGAGTCCACCCAAAACCGAACCAGTGACATTACGGTGCAAAGGCATCACTGGACAAAGCACAAGATCATGCAGGCGATGAATCACAATAACATGGCTGAAGTATGTTGACCAGACCACACACTAGAAGGTGAAGGGACGACGACGTTTTGGTTTGTCCTGGACCATTCTCAAGTCAAGGATCATCCCTGGCAGACCCTAGCGTCAACAACCAAAGGACCCCTCTGGAAGCCAACTGACTCATTCTTTGTTAGAAAAGAAGGTACTGTACCAGCTACAAATGAATAAAACACCCACCAGGGCCAAAGGAACAAGAACCCTGGCATCGAAGGAGAGCATGAAGCTCACCCACTCGACAAGTGGAAGCTAGAGAAGGCAAAAATAATGCTTCTATTGTATTATAGCTGGGATTGTTTAAAAAACAGTCCCAGAATGAAGAGTGAGAACCAATGACAGAGAAAAGTTGCAAAACGGGGCTGAAGAGATATCAATCCTGAGTGCAAGCCTGAGTGGCTACGTTAACAGTGCACGATAGGAGGCAACAGTATTTGGCATGCTGATCAAGGAAAAAGCCAAAGACAGAACAACCTGCTTTGAAACCGAAGAACAACGAAAAAAAGGACAGAAGGGACTTCCGCATACTGTCACCAGGTAGAAGACTGCAGGTGGGACAGGATTAAACCAGCCATCATAGAGATGGCTACAAACATGTATAAAAAACTACAGACATGAAGAAAGGAGAAGGTCAAACGAAGGAAGTATGTCACCAGCACAGGGAGCAGGTTCTGGCCTGGTATCCCCGATAAACCAATAAGAACCCTGCGAGTGATGGCACCTAGTAGTTTGGCACTATATCAGTATAGTAGCTACAGGAAGCCACAAGCAGTTCCCCCTCAGAAAAATTATATATAAATTTTTTCAAACTACTTTACAACAAATTTACAAAAAAAATTACAAAAATATATACTAAAAATTGTGCAAGATACTTTTTTGTGATTCTTTTCCGTGAGAGACGTAACCCTATTGTCACCAGACTTGTCCTAAACTCATGCTTTTCCCTTGTGATTGTGTGGCAGGATCTTTGGGTACTTAGCAATGTACATCCATTTTCTTTGGTTATTTTGTTATTTGTGAGTTGAAAAGATGTCTACTAGCAGTAGAATTCAGGCTAAACAAGGAAAAAGGGGCATTATCTTAACATGGAAGAAACGTTTAAATAGAAAAAGTACACAAGCCATGGAAGTGCTAAAGGAAATGGTGACGATCGTTCAGTGATAAAAGCTTCAAGAAATCAAAGCATAAGTAGTTAGATGAGCTTGTTCATAAGTGTATTTTGTATGGTCACAGTCTGACTGCACAAATTAACTAAAAATAATCAGCCCTTTTTCAGGTAATAAAGTTTAATTTTCCTTAAATTTTTATATTTTCTTCTAATGTTAAAAAATAGGGGTGGTTAAGGGAAGAAAATATCAACGAGTTTGGTGAGGCCACAAGGTCTTCTCTGAGTACTCTTTATTTTCTTCTCCAAGGCTATGGGTCCCTACACTTGCACTCTTTAAGTATATATAAAATGCATTGTTTATATATAATTTTGTTATGTATATAGAGTATATGCAGGATGTGTTCTATCATATGAGAAAAAATTAAAACTTTATAATGAAGTAGTTACAAAAGGTGATAACTGCTGAAATTCTCTTTGGACCAGAATTTTTGGTAAACTGGTCCCATTTAGTCCGTTCAAGCGATGTGCCACTTTACATACTAAATCAGCTCCAAAAATAAAAAACAAAAAAAGTAATTTTGTTACATACAAACACTATATATAAAAGAATACATGTTAAAAAATTAATGAGTAGATCCTTCACATAACAAAACAATAAACATAACTATAGAGTCACTATTTACATTCAAAATAAATCTAGGGTAATTTTTTAAAACATAAAAGAAAAAAATAAAGAGGCTAAAAATAAAAGGCCAATCTATCTCTCCAAAGGGAGCTAGGGACACTCCTACAATGATAAAAGAACACTGTCCTATTGTCAAGCTATATTATAACAACACTACAATGGGATGCATAAATACAATAGCTGCTAAAAACTGAACGACCAGAGGTTAGTAAGGTGTCCAGAACTGCAGCGGCAGAAAACATAAGCAATGGTGCACGTGGCTTTAGGGTAAGATAAGAACGAAGCCTTTCCACATAGACACCATACGATACTTTTACGTGCCATTTCAAAATCACAATGAATTAATATTAAATATACATATGCATGTATTTCCTAAAGGTAAATGTATAGTTCTAGTGAAGCAACAAAACAAAGAAGTTAGTACAAGAAAGAAGGTAATAAATAAAATAGTTGGATTAAGAAGAAGCAGCAGCAACCCGGCCAAGTGTATTCCGCATCAATAATGGCGAGACGTGCAATGTCTCCGCAGAGAGCGACGTCATTAATGGACAATGCAAGTAAGAAAACCATGCACTTTTACTATAGACAAACCTTCATCACACTTAAGTCATGAGCACAAACACTGATCTTAACATTCCACACTGTATATTGAACTAATATGATGTGCCTTAACATTTAGCCAACTAATATTTAATCTAATAAAATTTTGGAAGCTTTTACCATGTAATTTCTCCAGATGCTGTTTCATGCAATACTCTAGGGTTTTACAGCGATATCAGTGGTGAAATGGGCAAATGAGTGCCAATCCTCTATCCATAACAGCCAAGAGGTCATTCAAATACTCCAAAAGACAATGACATTTGTTGTAATGGATAAAATTTGAATAATCTTGGAATGTGGAACTTTCACAAACCATATACATTATCAAGATATTGTGCAGTTAATTCTAAACTTGGTACAGTTAATTCTAAACTGTACCAAGTTTAGAATTCTACATCATTCAAAAGACTATTCATTCAAATATTTTGCTTTGTTCACTTGCTATTATATTCAAAAAATTTTTGTTACAAAATATATACTGTAAATTTTACAAAGGCGTTACAAATTTTACAAAAACTTTACAAACTAGAAATGAGTTTGAAACACTATTTGGAGTGAAAATCTGGTTTGAAGGAACTAAAAATGGAAAGCCAAAAATAAATATGAAACACAACTTGCTGAAAATTGTTATAACATCAGTTTTTCAGCGACTGAATCTGGAGAGAGCAAAGAATCGTAAGTGGCAAGCATCTAGGGTCGTGATATCAATGCTCAAGCACTACACACCAGGCCTGGCAATGCACACAAAATGCAAACATCAATAATGACACCTGTCTATGCATGTCAATAACAGTTGACACAATTCAATATACAGCAGAGCACCAAGATATTAAAGCACACTAGCAACATTACCAGAGAGCATGATGCAGATATAAATTTCAAACCAATGCTATCTCTATGTACAGATTGCAATTTGCACGTCATAATATGCAAAGGTTGTCTAATATAAAATTTGGGGAATCAGTTTTTGGGGAACCAGTGTTTTATAACTTTGAAATGAAGAGTATGCTGTGCATCATTATATCTCCTGTATGTGTCGTGAAAGTGTCAAGTGTATGATATATCATAAAGTGGTATTTCACTTGTCAAACATACAGTATACCATACACTGGTATACTGTATCACACGTCTCTTGTGTGTCAAATACTTTCTTTTACCTGACAGGCTGCAACTCTCCAACTGCAACCAATATTATGAGCACAGTTTTTGTATATAGCTGAATTAGGGTATCTAAATAGCAGGAGTATCGATCTATGTAATTTTAAATATAAAGTCAAATTATGCTCTGGACTTCTGAACATCCCATTCCTGTTATCAAAGTCTTAGTGACATGAACTTCACCTTATACATTTCTGCTCAATGTGGCTAATGTTAAATTTAGAGTGAAACCTTTGCTTGTATTTATGGGAGGTAAACATTATCAAAAGAATTAGATTATATATATCCCATCTGCAATTGACGCTCTACATTCAAAAAGACCCTTTACTGCCACGAGATTCTGATTTGAGATGTTATCTACTTTCATTTGAAAAAAAATCAAAATAAAAAAGATAAGGATTAAGAGGGATAAAGATATGAAGGAAGAGAAAAGGCAGGAGGAGGAGAAGAGACCAGGCAGGCAAGACTGAGTATGACTTACATGAGGGGGAGAATAAGTCGGTGTCTGGGGGAAGCTGGGCTGCCATGGGGTACGATAGAGGGTTGTGGTGAGGGGTGGCAGCCAGCCCCATGCGTGGGTGGGAGGTGGGAGGGTGGGGCGGGGGATGTGTGGGGGGCAGGGGGGGCACCACTGGAGGGCGCACTGCCACGCCCTCCCTGCCTCCCGTCTTCTTTTTAAATTGAACAGAGCGTTTCTGAGGTTTATATTTGGAGTGCGATGCAGCTGGATCCTCTCTGTCGGTGGCCTCGGAATCATCTGAGGCTGATCCACTCACCACTGAAACAATAACAACAGCGCGCCCTCAGTTACCTAACCACACCCACCCTGAATTACACCCAACCTACAATGGACGTAGTGAAGGCTATCCAACTAGTTCTTCTGTAGTGAATCCAGCCAATTTTCCTTTGTTGGATCCTACTTTACTAGACTAATTCCCAGTAGGAAACTATCTCCTTGGACAAATTTTCATTCAGTTTACACTTCACTTCTCCATAATTGGTACCAAGTCGTAGGGAAATACCTTCCGTCAGTACACAGAAAATTCCTTAAAAATTTTATCACTAAGTGATTATAGCTCTTCTTTCTTATAAGGACCATTTCTATGGCAAGAAAAGTGATGGTCCCAGTGCCAAAAATATAAAAACAAAAACATCTCATCTACAGTAAACAAAAACATTTTACTACAGAATTTCCCATAAAATTTTCAATTTTTGTTTTTGCTTCAAACTTGTTTAAAAGATTTCTTACAAGTATTTATATTTCGTTCAATTGAGTAATTTTGTCTAAAGAAATACAGTATTATGTCATCTTTTATTAAACATGTAACAATGAGCCATTCAGTACAGAATAGCTTATTTTACATAATTTTACATACAAGACTTTTTTTTTAACTAAATACCTACATACTGAGAAAGCCAAATAATCACTAAGGATTTAATGAACAATATACTGTACTGATTTATAGAGGGAAGGGGAACTCAACAATTTTAACAAAACTTATAAACTTCTTATCATGCAAAAATGTTGACTGAGTCATGCAGAGTCAACAATTTAAGTCCACTTAAACCACTGATCATGCTGACTTGACATTAATACCATAAGAGCTTAGAGATAGCAATGTTCATGTACAGGTTGTAGCTGGTCACACAAACCATACTAGGTTAGTAAGAAGGCTCACCCATACACACACATCATCTCTTTTAACTACATGAAGCAGCACCTTATCCAGAGGTGATTGTTCTTGCTGGTCCATTGCTTATACTCCGGCCAAGTTCCATCTCGTCAATGCATTTTCAAATGACTTCAATGTATTTAACTATTTTGGAGAACCAGCTGACTTGCTTTATGTAACCAAGAATTTGCTTTCCATACACTTTACTTCCAAATGATCTATATACACAGATCCCTCAAAATAAACCAGCCAATGGATGTGAAAATTGAATAGTTGGCAAGTTCTGCAAAGCATATACAGGTATTGTAAAATTATCAAACCTTTCAATAAGTTCAAAAATGCAAACACAGTCAGTCTTTAAAAAGTGGATATCTGGGTTAAGTATAAGCAACGAACATTGTCCAAACTTGTTAACCCAATTAAATCCTCTCAAGCCTCGCACAAAACTACAAAAGTTAAATGTGAACAAGCTCTAACTCACCTGGAAACCTGAAGCCCAAGGAATCATTAACGGGCAACAAAGATGGGAATACAAGATACAACACTACAGGCAAAAGAGAAAACAACATGCAATGGAACATGAACAAGATACAACATAATACACAAAACAAAAATAAACACAAAAAAACAAAAACAAAAGAGAAAAACAACACCAGCAAGGAAACCACTTAGTACTACACCACAACTGAATGAAGACATGGCCAGTTTTTGAGCTAAATATTTACAAGTTATTGCACAAAATATAAGATTCTAAAACTTCAGACCAACTGAATATATACCTTGCACAAACATTATCATTTAAAATCGTTCTCAAACACAAAATGCAGTCATATCTAGCACAAAAACTCAGCCGAATGTGACAAGTACCAGCAATAAGGCCCTTAGACATTATGCCAATGAAAATAGTACTTCCATTTCCATAAGCTAAGACTAAGCACCTTATTAACTATGTTATATGGGTCCATATAGTTGCTGTTTGCCACAAGAGGGAGGAAGAGGAGGTAGAGTAGAGTTGGACACAGTGCTACCTCTGGTACCTTTCTCATAGGGGTCGAGCAATAGCCTCTCATCCGAATAGCGAGTGCCTGGTCCTCCCTCGGCAACATAGAAGGAGGGTAGGGGGGGCACACGGGGGGCAGCTACGGGTATCGGGAGACGCTTCTTTTTCATCCTCTTGGGTACGGCTTTGCGGTTGACTTTGTAGGAATCGGCAGTACGACGCCGCTCAAGGGAACTCCATTCAGAGTCTGAGTCCGAGTACGCTACAACAGTGACGTACCGAACGTTAGCGCTGATGTGCCATTACTTTAAAATTACCTATTCATTTTACTTTATCACTACAAAGTCACAGCATCAAGAAACCATCAACTCTGGTCTTAATACCTTTTGAAGCCTTGAAGATAGTGCAGTGTCAAACAAAGCAAAGGAGCTTCTAAACACTGCCGCTGGAGACTGCTGGTTTCAGATTGTCAGATAATGTGCTCTTTACCCACACAACTTTATATCATTCTTTAGTGACCAACACACAAAATCTTTGCCTCTTACCTCGTACCAGGACTGAAGGAAGCTCTCTCGTGTGTACAAATATCAAAACATAACTAAGAGGCCTCTTTTTCCGCAATATTAACAAATATAATGAAGCTTTTAAAAATACCTTCAAAGTCATGAATTGTCTTTACCAGGCTTCCCTGGAGAATATTAAATTTAAGACATGCACATCATTAACTCTATAGGAACAAATTCCTTATCTTGAATTTAAATAATTCTTTCAATTTCTAAGAAGAAATATCTTCCTTTATGGCAGCTAATCCTACACAGTTTTAACATATTTATGTGGAGTCACCCATTAATAAAAATAATTGCAAACATCTACAGATTATTTCACTCTTGTTGAATGAGAAAAATCAGGCTTTGAGTGAATATGAAAAGCTACTTTTTCAGCGTGACAATTGGATGATCCCAAGACAAACTCGCTGAAAATCTCATTCAACACGTTTACAATAGTTAGGGCAAGGTGTTGTTCTGAACCTGCACAGCAACAATCTTTTCAAAATATTCCTGTTAGATCATAATGATGCTAGGAATGTATGGGGTAAAAACTCAAACCTACCAAAGTGATCACAGAAAGTACACTCATAAAAAAATCACACGCATCACAAGCCTTATTTCGCTTCACAGGAATTGCCGAATAGAGCTCTGACCCAAAAGTTGGTTTTCCAACTGGCTTTAAGTCCTAGCATATTCTAACACAAAGAGAACACACTTTGCACATAGGAGAATTAAAGATTAAAGGGAAGAATGGAAGCAACTGAATGCCATGCTCAAAAAAGTAGCCTTCATATTCAATTGAAGCTTAATTTCTGAGCTCAGCCGAGACAGAACAAGTGATACAATACCAGTAGAAACAAAAGACCGAGTCTCTTAGGAGATGGGTGTGACCACTTTTAAATGTTCATGCGAGCCTATAGCAATACTGTGGACCAATACTCCAGACTCTAAAGGAGGACAATAAAGAAAAATCCCAAGCCACACATGAGGTGGCTGTAAACAGCACAAGAGAAAGAGCTAGAGGCATCCTTCCAAAGAACAGGATTTAAAAAAAAACTTAGGGAAAATTGCTGACGGAAACTCAAGGTTAATATAGGCCAAATGCAGCAAGCCTGTAACAAGTAAAAAGCATAGTCTTCATTCAGACATGACCTAGAAAAAACACTACACTAACAAAGTTCAACCAGCTAAGCAGGCTCACAAGTTCAGAGAAGAAGGTGGCACAAACCCAGAACCAACTGTAGATGATGCACAAGCTAAACTAAGACACTCTCTGGAAGAGAAATGGAGGCACCCCTTGAGTGCAATATGAGCCATTAGCACACAGGGGAAAGGATGGTGGCCAATGTCAAAATAGAAACCAGTTAGGGTGGGCAGATTATCCCATGCCCAAAGCCTGCACAAACTGGATGTTCCACACACCCGCAATTGCAGGAGGGCAGACACAATAATCACCTCTTCATAGAAAACTGACTCACCAAGAACACCACCACCAGCATAGGTCTGAAAAGACCAACTACAAGCCCCCTTCCTTCAAGAGGAAGAGGTAGCCATGGATTTTAGCTAGAACACTGATTCAAACAGCTGCAGGAAAAACTTGGCAACAGCAAAAGTGTCCAGTACTTCTGGAATCAAATAAAAACCGAGTACCTGCAATCAAGACATGCTATGAAAAATCAGCTACCACATTCAAAGTATTAGAGAAAATTGTTTGAGCTGGGTAAAGTACAAAACAGCAGTTTCTGTCAAAGCAGTTGTATAACCTCAGACAACTCACTACACACTTAAGAGCTTAACCCATCCAGAACACAGCTGGGAGAAAAAAAATAGGGAGTGGAAAATATAGAGATCCAAGGAAGTAAAATATGAAATTTCATCAATAGGTTGTTTCATGACTAAAGGCTCCAGTAAAGAGAAGCTGTAAATGGGAGGAGCGAAAAGCATCTATTCATACTAGTACATTAGATCAACAAAAAATTAGTCATGTCCCCACTGATAAGGGAACATTAAGCTACCAATCAAGAGGAAGCAGGAGCCCAAAACAATAACCGAGGCAGAAGTTGAACTGAACTCAAGAAAAGCAGGGTGGGGTTCAGAAGCCTGGACCCCATTCTTCAAAGAAAAGTTACACGCCATGCCAAACATGAACAGTGTATGGGGATGAGACTGGAAGAAGCATTAGTTGATACTAATGAAAAGTACCAACTGATCAGGGAGACGGGCAAATTTCTTCAATTTCATATGTGCTGTCCAGTTTGCAAATAAATCCCCAAACAAGATCAAATGGGAACCAGACCATATTCTCAAGCATTTCTGGAAAGAACCTTTCCTCACACTATGAAGAGCAGGGACCAGCTGCCAACCCATACCACAGAGTGATGTCTGTTCTCTGGAACTGCTTGTGGATGACAACTTCAATACTGGAGTAGCAGACTTCCATCAGGAAAGAAGAGTTTTCTTCTACTATGTGACTGTGGAGGAAGGAAAAGGTTCTGGAGGGAGTCAGCTCTCACAAACCCTTTACCAGCAAGCATGTATGGATTGCAGTCCTGAGATGCTGCAGCAAGTGGATGGGGTCAAGGAGCTATAGGTTTACAAGCAGAGCCCAAGCCACAAGCCTCAACATGCAAGTTGACTAAACCAGAAGAGCTAAAATTTCCCTTCCAGGGATCTCGTAAAGTCTATATAATTTGAGAACTGAATTGCCCACTACAGTACTTGAAAAGCCTGCCACCAAACCTGGTCTGAAAAGAATGAAATTCTCAGAAGATAAAATGCCCATCCCAGAGGATAGAAATGTACCTTGAACCCAACAAGAAAATCATCTGTTTTTGAATTATATGTTAAAGATTACTGATTATGCAAGCAATTATTGTCATGAAAATCATAATTATAAAGTAGAGATAGCCATTATAGTAATTACACAACACAGCAACTCTCTATACTGCACTCTTTGAATAGTGGTGCAGTAGTGAACAGCACCCGAGGCAAACATATCCGGAAGTGTTGCCAAAAGCACCGAGTCAAAATCTTTTACCAAAAGTTGAGATATGAATTGCCGAGTCCTAACATGAAGAGAACTCCAGCCACAGATCACTGCCTGAGAATAACTGCAATACGGGAGGCCACAGAGACTCAAAGAGTAAGAATAAATCACTCCCCTCCCTATACAACTGGGATAGAAGAAATGGATTACATATTACATGTCATTTCATATACAAACACAACACAGATTGCAACTCATAAATTTCCTTCAGCTCCTCGGATGTGGCACATTTACCCAAGATGCAGGTGAAATACACACCAGAGGGGCTGGAAGAGAAAACTAGTCATGCTTGATTCCTTAAGTCTTTTTTGAGAATCCCCCAAACTCATTCAAGAACTTAAATGCCTTCTTACCCCATGAGCATAACATCCCTGAGCCAATTGTGGAAGTCATGGAAGTCATTGGGTTTGTGGACTTATTGTGACAATTTGCTGACTCACCACGCACAGAGAGAAGGATGTAATGTTCATGTTAGATGGTTTATAGGGAATGTTCACAGTTTCAAGTTTGTTACCAATATTTATTCCACACATTTACATAATGTGTGGAATAACTCTACTTGTGCATAACTGACAAGAAATTGTGATTGAAAACATGCCAACTGTACTGGTGTGGAATGTCACTGCCCCAACATGACAAACCTGGTTAAATGAGATATTCAGCGAGCTTGCCTTACAGAACACCCAACTAGGATAGCTCAGGAAAACCATATGTTGAGATCTGAATACTGCAAGATATACACCTCTCTCTTGATGTCTAAACACTCAACAATGCCTAAGCCCAATTTATTTTTTAAGCTAACACTATACAGAATCTTAAAATTAGATTAGATCAATATTAAAAACAGAGCTTTTAGTTTTGTTTCATATTGTATTCAAAATTTGAAGGAAATTTTATTTAATAACTTGCATATAATGCCATTATTAAAATAACTCACAATTAATAGCTATCAGATCAACAATAAATGATTTTGCTAATCTATTGTTTTAAGACTTGTGTTGTACTTAACTAAGTAAAACTGAGCATATCCTATCCCACTTGAATGTAGAATATAATACATGACATAATGCATACTGAAAACCTCCTACAGCCACAACTCTGCATGGTATGTCTGTATCTAACCAAACAGTAGTAGAGATTCCACAAATTTGATTATTTCTTATTTCGTTATCACTGGCCAACTTCCCACTTTACTGTTGTGGTAGTTATCAATGATCAACCATCACCACAACACTCCAGCAAAATCTTTCCCTACTTCAAGCACCATTACAACATGTCAGATATTCACTATATTTTAATAAACTACCTCTACTGATTCGTATTCCCTGCCACTTCTTGTCCTCTGTTCGCATGTCATTTTAAATTTATCACTCTCGCTATTTATGATTGACACAATCTTCATATTCCTTTTCCTCCTCATCTAACTCGCAAATTTGCAAGAAAGCTCACTTTCCATCACTCTATTAGTGTACATTTGTTTAACATGACTAAACATTCCTAGATTAGAATATTTTTATTCCATATTCTATCCAACTAACCCCTAATACTAATCAATTTACACATGCTACTCTGATTATTCAGTTATACTGATTCTAATACTCTAAATTTGTCATACCACACCAGCATTTTGCAGGTGTACATACACAGTAACTCATTATTGTCACTCCTTCGTGCAGCTCTCTAGCTGCATCGTTATCTTGTCCATCCAAACCTAGTATCTATAGTATCTTAGATACTATAGTTTCTAAGGTATCCCAACACTAGTTACCTTCCTTCCCCAACTCACTCAACTCATTATCACTTACACATGGTCCTCCATAACTCACATCCAGGCTTCTTCTCCATCTTCACCACCATTACTTTACCTATTGTGTAAATTGATATTATAGAAACACTGTAGTTGTTACAAATTGTTCACAAAATGGGATTAACATAGGCAGGTTGCTTCTAGAGTACAGTGTTTACATTTGCTGGATCTCTTGACCATGATGGTGGTATACAGTACATGCCCATAACATTCCAAATATTTGTGGCCTATTGTTATTATTTCAGCTTCATGTTTATTTAGGAATGCTATTTCACATAACACCAGAGAAAAACATGGTACCTTACATTTATACCTATTGTAAACATCAATTCAAAAATGCACTTACGGCAAAATATTAAACCATTAATGCACTGCATCATATGCATGTACAATTATGAAACTCTTAATAATCAACTTAACCTGTCATGGGAAAAAAAAATGAAGTTTATGATCAAATGTAAAAAATTATGCCTCTTATAGCTAATGTAAAATAAACATGATTCAATTCCAGGTATGGGAAATATTAAGTTGCCAAGTATACTACAATAGTGATTCGTTTGTTACATATTTTCTTTATGCATGCCCACACCTGAATGCTAGCAATTACTAGTATACCACTCCTGGTTCATGAATTACAAATGTAACTCAAAAATTATATTTCTCAGCAGCTCTGAACGATGGTGTAGATATTCACTTTTTTCGTTAAAATATGATTAACAAGAGAATGTATCCAAAATGTTTAAGTGAAAATTACCTCAGGTAGTTAATTACCTCAGGTAGTTGTAATACTGTATAATATATGTTGAAGCACTTTGTACGTTCATTCATTTCACATCACACTACATATGCAATAATGAATTCAAGCCAATACCCAAATCAGCGATGAGTTTTCATACACGTTATAAGAGATAAAGTACTCATTTCTTAAATGATATCTATGAGTGGGATCTGTATCAAAATCCCATCACAACACAGGAAATAGAGAGCTGAGCAGATTGCATTTTCCTAAAATGAAGTAGACTGGAGAAACTGGAAGGTTGCTGGACTAGGAAATAGAGCACCTGACAGAAAACAATCACAGGAGTCTTTCAAGCCATAGTCCTCTGAACTCTGCTGTTTTTAGTCTATGTAAATGACCTACCACCTTGAGGTTATCTTGAGATGATTTCGGGGCTTAGCGTCCCCGCGGCCCGGTCCTAGACCAGACCTAGACCTCCTTTTTATTACACACCCCCCAGGAAGCAGCCCATAGCAGCTGTCTAACTCCCAGGTACTTATTTACTGCTAGGTAACAGGGGCATCAGGGTAAAAGATACATTTTGCCCATTTGTCTCCGCCTCCACCTGGGATCGAACCCGGAACCTCAGGTCTACGTATCCGAAGCGCTGTCCACTCAGCTGTCAGGCCCCCATGACCATGAGGGCTAAGTTCCTACACATCCAGCTCAACCTCTCGAGTTGTGACAATGGGCAAAATAAGGACTACTAAAATGTGCGAATCAAATCCTAAATGACCCACACATAGAAAACATGGTTGTTTATGAGCCACTACTTTTCATAGTACCCCTTTCTTTTGACTGTTGGGAATTATAGCGTCAAAATACGATGTATTATTTGAGAGGACAGATTGATATATCAAAGTTCACAGTTGATGCAGAACTAATGAAAAGAGCAAAGATAAAGACTGTAGGTTGTAGCAAGTGGCCCTAAACAAGCTGCAGGAGTCAGCTGATAAATGTCATCTAGATTTCAGTCTTATGAAGTGTAAAGTAATAAAGATTGAAAGAGGGAAGACAGCTAGAAGAATTGGAAAGAAAAAAAATATGAGAGTAGATGAAACACCCTCACTTACACCAGAAACACACACATAGGATAAAATCAGCAGAATATGCAAACCATGTAAACATACAAACAGCTGACTATATGGAAGACCAGATCTAGAAGACACAGCACCAGCATGAAATCCTCATCTTGTGAAGCAAACAAAAAATGATAAAGAAAGTCCACAAATCTGCAATAAGAGGACTAACTTGTGTTGAAAGGTTACTGGTGACCAAACTAGAAAAATAAATTGACAAGAGAAGGTCCATAGGGACAAGCGATGATGGTGAATAAAACAATAAGATGCTTGGAGAAGGAAAATGAGAACAACCTTTTTCAACATAGGGATAATATGACAAGAGGATAAGAGTGGAGTTAGAAATTAAAATGAGTCAGTGCATAGGCAGTGCAGGTGATCAGCAAGTGGAATTCACTCTATTCCATCTCAAAAGACTGTACAGTAGTGAACTAGAATATCAAGATTTAAAGCACAGATAAAGTACCAACTAATAGCTAAGCACTATTTACTTTTCTTTACCATATCCACACTCTTGCCAGAGCTACTCAACAATACTTTGCAGCATATTCTAGCTCTCCTCCCCCCTCCCTCATCACCGTCTTCCATACGCCAACAAGAGTCATCAATAAAGGAAAGCTATGAATTGTACATAAAGTACTAAATATTTATGTGAATTAAATAGGAAATATATTTTGATGTTAATATTTTTGGGAGTGTGGAATGGATTAATTCAATTTATATTTTTTATTGGGAAATTTGTTTCGAGTTGCGAATTTTCGGATTACGAACCATCTCTGGGAACGGATTGAATTCGTAAACGGAGGGGCCACTACAGTATTCCACGAATAAGTTAGTATTGAGAGTGGATTCTCAATACGTATTTTTTAATACAGTATTGCTTTTAGAATATGACAAAGGGCAAGATTCTATATATTTGGCTGCTCTAAAATTATAACCACTTGTACTCTGCCTTTGATAATGTTGACCCTAGTCAACAAATGCATATTATATATATATATATATATATATATATATATGTCGTACCTAGTAGCCAGAACGCACTTCTCAGCCTACTATGCAAGGTCCGATTTGCCTAATAAGCCAAGTTTTCATGAATTAATTATTTTTCGACTACCTAACCTAACCTAACCTAACTTTTTCGGCTACCTAACTTAACCTAACCTATAAAGATAGGCTAGGTTAGGTTAGGTAGGGTTGGTTAGGTTCGGTCATATATCTACATTAATTTTAACTCCAATAAAAAAAATTGACCTCATACATAATGAAATGGGTAGCTTTATCATTTCATAAGAAAAAAATTAGAGAAAATATATAATTCAGGAAAACTTGGCTTATTAGGCAAATCGGGCCTTGCATAGTAGGCTGAGAAGTGCGTTCTGGCTACTAGGTACGACATATATATATATATATATATATATATATATATATATATATATATATATATATATATATATATATATATATATATATATATAATCATAATTATTTTTACATAATTTGTACAAAAACTGATTGTTGATAACTGAAATGAACATATGATGATAACCATATTAACCCAAGGATCAATGTATGACCATCATTGCAATTTAAGTGTTAAGGGCAAATTACCATTTTAGTCTTATTGTGATGTCATTAGTAGCTGCCCTAGGTTAATGGATAGACTGTTAGTATTTAATTTCCACCTGTTAACCTTAATTCCCATGAACACTGCAGTAGTACTGTATTGCTATAATGGTGGAGGCTTCTCACTCACTCATGCACACACCCCTGCATCATTCTCCACCCACACTCACAAAAAACACACATGTACTACTTGTCAAAATATATTTTATTAAGCATCCAATAACCATTCAACTTTCCATAGCCTCTCACAAAATCAAGGCTCTTAACTGAACCCAGTCTTTGTCATGATGAGTGCTTTTATATAAACTTGATGTGGTCACTCTGGGTTGGATTAAGCATGTCTTCAGTGCATGCCTAGTACAAGTATGACCTGACGGGGAACATTTAAACAATTCCTGTTCGCCATTGTGGACCTTGTTCAATCATAATATTGTCCAATGAGCCCTTCAGAGAACTTGTCTTAGGAAGCATCCAAGTGGGATAGCTCAGAAATTTATAAATATTTGCCTCAGCTTAGAAATTTATCATTAAAAAAACATAAATGAAATAAAATTATCATTCACCATCAGAGAAAAACATGAATCTTTTCTTTTCCATTACCACAGAGCTACAAGAAGACTCCAGCTAATATTAACACACAAACCTCCATCCCTATAATGTGACTGGTCAATAATCTTTGATTAGTAATGATCAGGGACATAGCCAGGGGATTTTTTCTTAGGCACACTCAAATGTTCTTTATTGGATTTTGATTCTTTGTCACTCGGTCCAGAGGAAACACCATTATAAGTACGTAACTTCAAGTTCCATACAATGCCATACATTTCCTGAACTGATACTAGATGTAAAAATCTTAATTATGGAAGAAGCAACACTTTTTTTTTAACCCAGTGATTGTGTGGCTGACAATGGAGCTTGAGGAGGCCAACCTATAGCCTCATTGCACATGGCCAATATGTCAAGTTAAGGAAAGTGGGGAGGGAAGGCACGCTCATCTGAAGAAAATGGCCCAATGGCTTATGTAGAAGGGGGACAATACTGGACAAGGATGGTTGGAAACAGATGGGAGGGAACACTGCCCATGCAATTATAAAATATTCAATAATTTTACTGTAATTCAAGTGACAACAGACATACAATAATCATGACAAGTCAACAAAAGGTAATAATATAACTTATAACAAAACGACGAACCCAATGAGTGAGAGGATTGGCCTGGGGTGAGCCATAGCCTGTACTGGCCACCCCTGGCTACTGCCCTGATTGTGTCAAGCTGGCAACACCAAGTGGATCATAACATTAACTAATAAATTAACTAACTATTGGTAACGTTAACCAGAGTCTACTGTCTGCGACCAGCCATTACGAGTGTTTAGTAAATTTTTTGCATAAATTTCTCCATAAGTTATACGACGCATGGGAATTGATTGGGGCTCAAAATAGCTGATCGCAAAAGCACACTTCTAACAACCAACCTTGCCGTCCCTTCTCCCTCCGCTGTCTCCTGGTCTTTGAGCCGGCAGCTTGGGGAATCTCTTGCACTCTGGAATATGCATAGTCTCCTGCCTCAAAGCTACCATACAAGCCAGGGACAGCATCCTTCACCTGCTGACATACTATTCATTAGTCTGTTAATCTGGAAATAATATGATATGCAGCAACATTTTTATATGGCCTTTGTGCACAAATTTGACCATTTACAGAGGTCACTCAAAAGATTTCATGAGCAACATTTTTAACTACAGTATACCGAATGTTAATAAAAGTTACAACCAAAATCTAAACAAAAACATCTACAATAACTAAAGAGGTAACTCAAGAAAATACTGCACTCTACATGATAAAACATATATAATGAATGATATGAAGGGATTTAGGAACCTGCAAAAGTGTGTAAAGTTAGGTGGAAGAGATGGGTAGTAAAAAAAAAAAAAAAAAAAAAGGATGGGAAAAGGAAAGGGAGGAATGGGAGGAAACAGGAATGAGTGGGGGAGGAAGCGGCAGTGAAGGTGAAAGGAAGAGGCTGAGAGATGGAAGGAAAAGAGAATGAGAAAGTAAGATAAATGGGACAAGCAAAGTCTAAAAAATAATCTGAAAGGAGGTAATGAAAAGGAGAATGATAAATAGAAGAGAGCAGAGTTGAGGAAGAGGAAGAATAATATATGAGGAGACAAAAAGGAGAGGATGAGATGAGCAAGAGAAAAGAAGGTTAGGGAGAGGTGATGAGAGATGGGAAGGGTGAGGGGGGGAAAAACAGAAGGAGAGAGAGAAAAAGAGAGGAGGGGAAGGGGGGTGAGAAGGAAAATGAGGAAAGGTCGGAGATGGGAGAGGAGGACTAGGGAAGAAAATGAATAAATAGGGATTGAGATGAAGAGGGAGGGGAATATCAGGAAGCTGCAGAAGAAAATATATTAGAAGGATGATCAAATGTAAAGCAAAACATCACAATGATAAAGAGGGAACGCAGACTTGAACTAAGTTCTTAACAGCCAGAGAACTTATGAGCAAAAGAATAGAAAATGTTAACACAAAAGATAATAGCAGAGGACAGAGACAAGCACAATGAATAAACTACGAAATGGAAAGGCAGAGGCTATCTAGTGTGAATATCTGGAGTAAACAATTGAAGGCGAATAAAAGACAATGAATAGAGATGAATGAAAGTGAAAGGAAAGAGAAGCAAAGGAACAGAGGTAAGAGTTGGTGGGGTCGGGGGGAAGGGGGAGTTGTGGCGGCTGTTGGGAGCGGGACAATGAGCGTACTCACAGCGGCGTAATCTGGGCCAAGGTCCATGTTCTCTGGGGTGGCAAGGGGTGCGTGCACGGAACCCCTTTGGTTAGTTTAGAGTGTAGAAGACCCGCGTCTTTGAGGTTTATTTTGCCAATGGCATCAGTCACGTTGCTATAGGCCTTAAGGTTTAGTTTGCCAGGTTGCTGAAAGAGGGAGAGGAATTGTTGGGTTAGTGACGAGCAGCACTCAGGCACTAGAGAGCACAGGCAGGTTAGAGGAATCAAGGCAGTCTCTGCAGTAGAGAAAAGCTACGAGACAGGCAGTTGAAATGGCAGACAGATAAAAGGAAACACCAATAGTGTGTGTGTGAAGGTACTATAACAACATGACACATGCCACATATGTAGAATATCCCCATGTGGAAAGAAGGAAAAGGACGATACATACATTCTAAAAATGTATGACAAGGGAGATAATGAAAGCAGTGGTTTTGCTATACAGTAGCAGCATACTGGCTACACAAACAGGAAGGATATTACAGGTATATACAGTACAGGTATGAGTGAATACTGAATTCAAGAATGAGAATTTGTATACATTTCTTTCAATGGTGAGAGGAATGAGGGGTCAGGATGTGTAGAAAAAGATAAAATATAGGAAGCCTAAATATAAAAAAAACTAAGTTGCATAAGGAATAGCAAGTTTAAAATGTGCTTGAAGCATATGGAAATATGAGAGATGACCTTAGAATAAAAATGTTTGAAATGATGTGAAAGGCCTTCAGGACTGTATTATGAGTGAACAAAATGTAGAATCTTTTAAAACAGCTGCATCATGGGAAAAAAACATTTGATAAACAGAAATCATTATGTGGGGGGAGGAAAAAGTTGGGAAGAGAAAGAAGGAAAGGAAGGAGGGTGGACAAAGGAAGTAGGTAGGTGGTTGAGGTAGGTGGGGGGTGGAGAAAGAAGCACAAGAGGGGTTGGTGAAAAAAGAAGAAAGGAACAGATGGTGTGGAAAGGAGGCGGCAAAAGCCGAGTAGGAAATAACAAAAGAAATGAGTAGAGAAAGAAGGAGGCAGGTGGGTAGGAAAAAGGCAGAGGCAGGGGATGTGGAGAGAGCAGGGGGGCAGGGGCAGGTGGGTGGGGAGAGAGCAGGGGGCAGGTGGGTAGGGAAGAGGCAAGGGCAGGGGGATGTGGAGAGAGGCAGGGGGGCAGTGTGGGTGGGGAGAGAGGCAGGGGGCAGGTGGGTGGGGAGAGAGGCAGGGGGCAGGTAGATGGGGAGAGAGGCAGGGGGGCAGGTGGGTGGGGAGAGAGGCAGGGGGCAGGTGGGGGGGGGGGAGAGAGGCAGGGGGGCGGCAGGTGGGTGGGGAGAGAGGCAGGGGGCAGGTGGGTGGGGAGAGAGGCAGGGGGCAGGTGGGTGGGAGAGAGGCAGGGGGCAGGTGGGTGGGGAGAGAGCAGGGGGCAGGTGGGTGGGGAGAGAGGCAGGGGGGCAGGTGGGTGGGGAGAGAGGCAGGGGCAGGTGGGTGGGGAGAGAGGCAGGGGGCAGATGGGTGGGAGAGGGCAGGGGCAGGTGGGTGGGGAGAAGAGGCAGGGGGGCAGGTGGGTGGGGAGAGAGGCAGGGGGCAGGTGGGTGGGGAGAGAGGCAGGGGGGGGGCAGGTGGGTGGGGAGAGAGGCAGGGGGGGCAGGTGGGTGGGGAGAGAGGCAGGGGGGGCAGGTGGGTGGGGAGAGAGGCAGGGGGGGCAGGTGGGTGGGGAGAGAGGCAGGGGGGGGGACAGGTGGATGGGGAAAGAGTAGGGTGGACAGGTGGGTGGAGAGAGAAAGTAAGGTAATTATCAGGAGAAAGCACTAAGCCATTATGACAACACAGTACTCGGGAGGGATACGAAAATAAGGATCTGGGTAGGACAGAGGAGAGGAATGGTACCGAATCACTTAGACGGTCGGGGATTGAATGCCGACCTGCAAGAAGTGAGGCTGTGGCTCTACTATGCAGTCCAAGTAGTCGGACAGAGAAATAAGAGGAGGAGGAGGAGGAGAGATAAAAAGCAATTATTTAAGATAAAGCTATTCTGAAAGAAAAATTGCCAATATAACAACATGTATATTCTGACAATAACTAGTGATTAGTTTAGGAGGAATAAGAAATAAATAAGAAAGAGAGGCATGGTAGAAGGGTGGTGGCGGAGGGAAGCAATGGTAAATCACTGAATGATGTGGAACAGTATGACAGGTACAGTATATGCATCTATTAAAAAGTACAATGCATTGTCATTGATATTGTAATCTTGAACAATCTCATTTCTGAATCAAGAGTGAACCTTACCAAACTTGTGACTCTGCCATGACTTACAAACATTCTCGATAACTTGAACAGCTCACAAGAAATTTGGCAGAAAGTACCGAGATGTGTCACTCAGCATTAGCAGAGTGGAGTTATGAGCTACAGTGCAAACATAACATCTACATCAAGAATTCTTTCATAATAACTGATATTACAGAACGTTTAATCATAACTGATATTAGATATATGGTTGTTATAACTTTACAGTAATTGTATTTGGCATAAAATTTAGAACCTTTTCTATTAAACAAAATTTACACTAAATATGAACAAAATATTGCAGACCAAACTTATCACTAATCAATATTGCAAATGAAAAGGGCTGATAATTATATGAACTTATAAATTAACAAATGAAATACAAAAGCCCCAAAACATGGTACAAGTAAAATCACCTCAGAAATGATAATTTTGTAAGTTAACAATGAAGAATAATTAGATACATATTAATACAGAACAATTACTGTAACTGCAAATATGGTGCAAGCGAGGACAGCTAACCGAAAATATTTCTCTAGATTTGATGAAGCTTTGAACAAGGCGAGAAAGCTGTATGCCTGCTAATGAACAGAGTTGTACAAGCTTGAAAGAAGGAATGATGGTGGACTGAATAAGAGCATTTTTAAGATAATTCAAGGTTAAGAGATATGTGTCTGGAATAGGGGTAGGTGAACAGATGAGCGAGTGTCAGGAAGCAGGGAGTGTTGATAAGGGTAAGGTACAAGGCTAGGTACCAGCAGTTCATAAGAAGGGAGCAAATATATCTGTATATAATATGTGGTATATCACAATTTATAAGAAGCACTGTACATGTGGACTTTAAATGTTGCTGTGATGTTGTAGTGATTATCTATTATGCTATATAATGTATGGATAAGTGACACTATTTTATATATTTGTAATATCTATAACTTTCTTTTACTCTATATAACTTATTTTATAAAATGAAAAATGAAAATAAAAGAGTATCCTGAAACATTAAGTAAAACAAGCAGAAGTAAAATGAGGACTTTAATAGTGCTAAATGGCAAACCAAAAAGACAATGTAGAATGATGAGACATAATAAGAAGCTAAAAGCATAAACAAAAAATAGTTAGGTGGTGATGATAAAAGCAATTATTATTTGAATCAAGCAATAGTAGGTGTCACTGAAGGGATTATTTACATATTTCATTTATTTTAAAAAATGGTACAATCTTAAAAGGCTTTAGCCATGCTTTTAAACAAAACTATGAAATAGGAACATTTCTGCATGAGAGATAATTCACTGTTAACTATAACAGCAGTACTAAAACCAATACTTTTCTCTTTCACACACTTCTGAAGCTTCATCGGAAAGTGTACTCTCTTCACTTTTCAACCTTTCAAGCAAACCCTTACTGCAGCATGAACCAACTCATTTACAAACCATAGAGTCAATCATTCCCAACACTGCCACAACACACATTTGTATCCTTCAAACCAGTCTTTCTCAAGAACAGCTGTAACAGAGCACACTCCCTTCCAAATTACCATAATTCTTTAAAGCTAATCTTGCAACCACTGGCATGCCAAACCTAAGAGGTAAATCCCATTATTCCAAACTTAGGGTAAATAAAGGACAAGCAAACTTGGCACATGCTTAGTGCCAATTGTGTTTCAATACATAATATACAATGAGTCACAATAACCTGGCTGAGGATTAGACACCCAACCCACAATTCTGAAAAAGAAGACTGACATTTCAGTCTGTCCTGGACCGTAACAGGGAAGACCAAATTTGGTGAAAAAACCTGTGTTGAATGTAATGAAATGCCATTTTCTGAGTGAGCCCCGGAAGCTCCCTGGAGCTATTGGGCAAATATGCAATACATTAGACCAGGGCTTTAGTTGATGGAGTTTAGCCTACTGGAGACCACAAGCCAGAACCTGGCCCCCTCAGAGAGGTGCAGGGAGCAATGGCCCTGGAAAATCCCCCGTGATTGGGGGTTTTCCTTATCTGCCGTCAACCGGGGTTAGGCACCCAGAAAGGTAGGCTTAATAAAACAAACCCCACATGGTAAGAAAATTGCAACCGAAAACCAAACAGAGGCAGAACTCAATAATTCCCAATGAAACAAGCAAATGTAACACCACGCTGATGTGACACTAGTCCGTGCAGCCCTCCCCTCCCCGGGAGAGGGGGGGGAGCTCCGGACTCCCCGCACCGGCTACCCAGCAACTCCAGTTTGGAGGCTAAGCATCAAAACAATGCTAAAATTAACGACCAGAGGGAGAGAGGGTACTAAGGAGCATCCGGGACTCGCCCAGAAAAATGGCGTTTTATTACATTCAACACTGGTTTTCTGTGGGGAGCCTCTTTGGCTCCCTGGAGCTACATAACCAAAGATAAGGAAAAGAGGGACAAAACCAGAAGGCGGCTGCCACACGCTCCTCAAATCGAAGGCGAGACAACTGGCTGCATCCTGTGACCCAAAGACACACACGAACACCCAGGACCAGGAATGTCGACAAATGAACAGGTGGCCAGAACCCTGTTCGATCTCCACAATCCCCACGCCCGAAGATCAGCCCAAGACATGGTGTCGAAGATAGCAGCCATAGCAGCAAACTTCTGAACGTCGTGGGCCCAAGGATAGACTGCAAGTAGACTAGACTTAATCCTGAGGACGACCTGGGAGACCCGAGCCCCTAGAATAGGGAACGAGGGAAATTGGATCAACTCAAAGTGCATCCTCGGCCGCAGAAGCCGAGGCGCGCAGGTAACGGCGAAGAGACGCAACTGGACACAACACATGATGCACCCCGGCCTGACCAACCAAGCATCAACGACCCAAGGTCCCGTCCGGAAAGCAGACGTCGCAATCTTCACCAGAAAAGAAGGAGGAGGGGTGTAAGAGTTTTTTCTCTTGTGCATAAGAGAAATATACAGTATGTAGTAGACATGATAGAGGAAAAATGAATTGGTTAGAAAGGCGGGGTCCAAGAGCTAATAGTTTGATTCTGAAGATACAAATAGTAAATGCACACACACAAGTTCTTACATTGTTGCAAATTCAAAAACTTACATTCATAAACTGATTGTGCATTTATAACTTAGTTTACACAAATTTCAAATACATTATTCATTTATATGTCAATTCTTCTTGTTCAGATTTGTGGGATGGGTGTCTTTACATAATATAATTTATATTTTAAAAACTCTGCATGATAGCTGAAACCCCAATTTTTTTTTCTATAATCCTTCCATTGTGAATTATGCTCAAGACTGCTACATGTATGGACCACAGTTGTGAACACTTAACGCATCTGGAACACTCCATAAAGTCTGCAATGTTCGGCTGGGAGTGCGACCATCAGAGGTCTCTAGGGATAGAGTTGGCTCTGATTGCCAACTGATTGAAGTTTATTGGCGAGCCATAAACTTCAGGAGTAATGCCCACTAACCTTGGTAAGGGAAACATGTCACTCTCCTCTCTTGCCCTGCCAGAGCTGGCAACTTTGTTTATTAGGTATGAGATACATGCATATATATATATATATATATATATATATATATATTTTTCTTTACTCTTTCATATGTACAAGATATCTTGTCTCTTATTTCCTATGGTGTAAAACTTGGCCCACTTGCATAGCGAGCCTCCTCATACACACAGTACAGTACCTAACCTTATACTGCTTTAATTTAGGTTTAGAATACTGGATGGGGCATGAAGTGTTGCATAGGTAAAAAACAGAGGCCACATCTAAAGTAAGTACAAACACCCTTCAGCACTATACTGTAATCCTCTACAGTACACATGATCATCATCCCTGTGACCATCTTCAATACATCATCCCATCCTCCTGTCTTGGTAGTACTTATAGTAATGACTACCATAGTATATATACCGACGTACAACAAAATTAGAAAGTAGAAATCTGAACTATTGAGTTGGACAAACCGGAAAACTATTTTTTTGTGTTGCTTTGACAAATTAAACTAACCTAACCTTCCTAGCCCTAATACACAATATCTGAGGCCTAATATAGTACATGTGTGTGCTATACTACGCCCTAAGAATAATTAAGTTTTTTTAAGTTTCATTTATTTTAAAAGAATTCCTTACTAGTCAGTACAGTATAATAGATGGTATGCCATCTAAAAGCTAAGCACGTACGAATTCCTGACTATTGACGACCATCACAATAGGTACTATCTAAACAGGAGGATGGGTTGCACTACATACAATCTTCATCACTGTAACCAAAACGTTACACCATTTAAGTGTTGTGAACCCCCAGAATGCAAATCTTTCATGAAAACGTGCAAATTACAAGTCAAAATCTAAATACAGTAATATTAACAAATGCTAAAACTCTCTGGACTTGGGGCATTTCCACCAAATTCATGAAGGTGATGGGGACACAGGGTTGAGCTCCTTTCATGGGAAACCTGGAGGCCAGATTCACGAAGCAGTTACGCAAGTACTTACGAACGTGTACATCTTTCCTCAATCTTTGACGGCTTTGGTTACATTTATTAAATAGTTTAAAAGAATGAAACTTGCCAATCAACTGTTGTTATTGTTATAAACATCCTCCTGGTGCTTCAAAGTTCCTTAACTATTTAATAATTGTAGACAAAGCTGCCAAAGATTGAGAAAAGATGTACAGTTTAGTAAGTGTTTGCGTAACTTCTTTGTGAATGTAGCCCCTGGGGGCTGACCCAGACACCTCTATGCCAGTCTGCAGACACCCACCAATCTTTGTGCAAAGCATAATAAGGCTAGCCCCAAGTATATGGCCTCTAAGCCTCGACAGATAGACATCCTCTTTTATATAAGATGTAATTATAGCACCATCTTCTGGGGTAAGATTGATCATACTATGATGTTGGTAACACTTAACTAAGTAATATAATTTTTAATGCAAAAGTATTTTTTAATCTTTGGAAGATTATAAAGTATAATTATTCTTTTCAAATTAAAATAACTTTTCTAATATCAAATGGTCCTAATTTCAACACATGGTCCCACTTTCCCCACAATATGGTACAACAATGTCTTTAAATTGCAAGAACACAACAAATATTATGATTTGGTAGTCTGGCTAAACTCCGTGTGCATCCCACAACTGAGTGTTGACTAGTACCAATGAATAATTTAACACACCTCTACACCTGCCAAGAATCTTGGCATATTTATATTGCTAAAATTGGCTACACGTAAAATTACACATGCGTTAAATCTTATTAATTTTGTTATAGCCATAATAATCTGATTATTACAATGCACAAAGAACCTAGAAAATTACTGAAATATGTAACGAATAACATTTTGTACAATGATGGCTACAGGTTTGGAACACTTTTATATATACGAAAATAAAAAACTGCCACAATAAGTCTTCAATACTCACATTCATTCATTACAAATAATTGAGTTTGCAGTTGCAATACAAGAAGTGCAACAATGAAATCAATCTAGCATAAACTAGGTGCAATCTTTCATCAATTCTGACATTTTGTTAGGTTCAAGAGTTCTTCTATAGGAGACGACTACACATATATCAAAAAGATATTATTATTCTATCTTTCATTTATGGGTGTCTCCCACTCATATAAGAAAGGTTAGCACTGTCCACAGCCTCATCTTGACAATAAAGGTGAGCTCTAAATAAACAACAGTCCCCCAACTGCTTCCACATCGCCAGGTGGCTGAGTGGACAGCACTCTGGAGTAATGCCCCTAGCATAGAGCTAGGGACTGGGGGGTTGATCCCCAGTGATGGCGGAAATAAATGGGCAAAGTTTCTTTCACCATTACGCTTTTGTTACTTAGCAGTAAATAAGTACCTGGGAGTTAGACAGCTGTTATGGGCTACTTCCTGGGGGGGGGGAGTGTTGGAGGGGAAAAAAATGTGGATTGATTGACAGTTGAGAGGCGGGCCAAAGGCGCCAGAGCTCAACCCCTGCAAGCATAACTGGGTGAATACAGGTAGGTGAATACATCAAAGCTATAAAAATAAAGTCTCATATTTAATGTTTCAGAGATCAGCATACTGTACTGCATAAACCCAGGAAATCATATTAATATTAATCTACACAAAATGTAGTGATAAGCATTACAGATTTAACATTTCTAAACAAAATCCTTCTTTTCTACGATAATGAGCAAAGACAGTGCAGAGGCAACTGAAAACAAAATAATTATTCATTCAAATTACTGCCCAAATCTAGTACATGGTGGCACCAATTTATCTTAATAATTGAGTCATAAATAGAAAACATTATCCAATTCATATGTTGATGCAATCATCTTGAATGACTTGATCTAAAACATGCCTCTTGTATATTCATATAAAAATGAACAAATACTAACACAGCTTCAAAACTGAACCTAATCTGAAACTGGTTATTGGCAAAACCTTTTAAGAATGAAAAAACTAAAATCCTGTGCATGACTTGATAACAATTTTCTCTCCTCTGGTAACACCAACAGACATTCAGGATATTAAGTCCCTGAAGACTCATTAAAGAAGGCATGCCGATGAAAAACATGCAACAGAACTATTGTGACTGCAATGGCTAATGTGACTTGCGAGCCAAGCAATGCCACTACTACCCAAGAGAGGGAAGAGAGGAGTCTGTTAGTGTAGACCAGGATACTGTTAGTAGTCATGCACATCTTGCAGTATGGGGAGAAGCTTCAGCCCGCTAGCCCACCAGGCTCATGCTACACAACACTGTTACTATCACCAACACTCACCTATGATACTTTCCAGCCACAACTTCCTCTTTGTCATCTTTTAACTTATTTCTAAGGTTTGTGGATATAAATACCTTGAAATAAGGATAATAAAAAAAAATGACCAAACAAGAGTCCCAGATATCTAGTATTCCAGTAAATTGGTGCTTGAATAATAACAATGCTTGAAAAGCCACTTGGACAATCCAAGCAACTATGGTAAGTGCAAAGCCAATTTGCAAATACAAGCTGCATTCTGATTGGGCAAAATGCATAAGCAGGCGGGTTTATTTACCCAATAAAAATACAGCTTAGCACAAGCAAAATGGGAAAAGAGGGCCATCAAAGTTGGGTAGAGGCAAGTGAGGGGGGGTTAGTGGCAGCCCGAGGCATACACACACCTTGGTCGTGACCTGATACACCGCATCGCTCGCTCAGCGTCTGCAACGTCTGTCTCAAGTTAGGAATGGTCACACATCAAATTTTCAACCTTTACTTGTGTTTTAAAAGCCATATTGGAATTTAAGACAAATAACTCAAAACATATAGGAAAATGACCCTTCATAATTAACTTTTTCTTACCATTGCCAAAGCAGAACAAAAGAAAAGTGAACAAGCACCACTGACACTGTCAGGAACACATGACTAACTATAAAAGTAAACAACTTGCTATTCTCAATACATGAAGTAAACTACAACTAAGTACCTAAAACTACTCACACTCATTTTCTTGAGTCTTAAAACAAGGGAATTAAAAAGAATACAGTACTGTATCTTTATTACCCAATCCCCAAAATATAACAATAAATTACATATGTAGTTTATATATATTTACAAAAAAATAATGGACACCTTTGGATTTAATCCCACTGTTATAAAACCATAACAGTGGGAATAAAATGGGAAGCCTCCACATAAAACTTTGTAATGGTTTCCTTATTATCACACAACTGACTGGGCCACACAAACTGACAATAAGGGGGCATGTTTGTTAAGTGCTCACACTGTAATGGTGTCACCATTCTGGCATATCTACCACACAATCCTCTTATTTGTAATTTATACGACCATTTACTTTCCTCATTGTGCTTTATAATTTACAATAATTTTGTTTAAGTTTGTCACTCAATTCAATGGTTTTTCAAATATAATAAAAATACCAAACAGAAAAGCTCATATAAGCAGTTAACTTAAAACCCTAAACCAATTAAACACGTTAGATATGCATTACATGTGCAGCGTCTGGCTGGAGAAATGTGACAATATTCTACTTAAAGGGATACAATAATGTACATCTGAAAGCTTTACATAAATCAGAGGCACAAGTTAATCAAAACTAATGCCTCTGAAAATTGCAAAGGCATTAGCTATACAAAAGCCCAGTGTGAGACCCTGTCATGACCCCAGTAAAGCCTCCACCTTGATGCAGACAGAAAAACCATTTGAATTCGTTAGAACTAACAATTAATCAAAATTTAGCTTTATTTGTTTTTCTTTAAGCTGTATTTTCAATGATACAAGTAGGTTTGGGTTGACTTTAATACCATGTGACACGCTAATAAAACATCCGACAAAATATAAACTGCCCACATCGTCATCATGTATTATCCACCTTCAGACATCATAAACAAATTTGCAAGCCAGGTGGTCACAAGGATTGCACAACTCTGAGACAGTGCAAACTTCAGTGTTGTAACAAACACCCCTCCTTGCATTGATCACGTGACAAGGTCATGTAACTGCTTCACCTGCAGACAGCTCATCATTTACCATGCTGACTCATGCTGCCTCCCTCACTCTTATTTGATTTCATTAAACTGTCTGGCACACACTCATGCACATTGAGAAGAGATACCAAGTATTCTTTAGCATTTATTCTTCTATAAATTAATGATTACATGCAAAATCAATTTTAAATAAAATGTAAAAAGATATAAATTAAAACAAACCAAGATAACCTTAATTAGCATAACAGTCCACATCCCACCTTTATAATCAAAGCCAAACATTTTAAGGAGCGAGAACATTCTCTAATCCTCTCCTGCTGCTCACCTTCAGTGTCTGGCTGGCCTTGGGTCTGGGTTTGGTTGGAGGAGGAGGAAATTTAGCCCGTCGGCCAGTGGTAAAGGCTTGAGGATATCCCTCGCCCCAGAAGTCCTCCAGCCGCCGGGAGCACAGGCTGTCATCCTGCCAGCCTGATAGTAACAGATACACTATTAATAATAGTAATACAAATATGTAGAAACCAATATACCCTATTAATACTAATTAACATAAATGTGTAGCAACATACACACAATTAATAATGATATAAACATATATCAACCAGATTCACTGTTTATACTAGTTCATGGAAGTATGTAGCTGAAGAGCTCTGAATGACACTGAATAAATAGAGTAAAGTATATAAGAAACATTGTTTAATAAATTGTCAGAAAAGCTAAATGGTTTTAGTATTAGAAGGTGACATGTTGCTTGAAGGGTTTCAAACAGAGGATGTGCTTGGCTTACACATGTCCAAGACGTGTATCAAGCACTAATAAAATATTGCGCATGCAACTCAGCAACAGTAATACAGTACAGTAATGCTGGCTAACAAAAACAAAAAACTTTACACAGAGTACAAAACCTGCTACAAGTTGGAGAGAAAACAACAATCCATGGCTGGATGACCTTTAGTGACTACAAGAAGCAGCAGCAGCATTGTCAGGAAGGTATTAACACACACTTAGCTCATAGTTGTCACTGGCAACTGATTCTTATCAAGATTATTGCAACACAAGTAACTAGTTAACCTCAGATACTTGTAAAACAACCCTAATAACCCTCTCTCGGTTACCTCAAGGTGTCAAAATGTGACGATCTTAATTCAGAAACACTAATCAACTATAAATAACCATCGTCTAACCTTTTCAAAGGAGTAATAATGACTAATTTCCCTTCAAAGGTTGGGATAACATTCACCTCAAATACACAGAAAAGAATATAAATCTTTACAAACACCAGATGTTAAATACTTAAAAATTTAAATGTGATGGGTAATACATGTTTTACATAGTGATACAGAAAATGCTAAGTGTGGGGGTGGGGGGTGAGAATGTACGTCACAGGTAAATGATGGGTGAGCATGCACGTCACAAGTGAGTGACAGGTGAGCATGCACGTCACAAGTGACAGGTGAGCATGCACGTCACATGTGACAGGTGAGCATCACAAGTGAAGGGCTGTGTCACTAGTGAAGGGTGTGCATGCACATCACAAGAGAAAGGTGCGAGTTACAAGTGAAGGGTGTGAATGCATGTCAAGTGATGAGTGAGCATGTGCATCACAAGTGAGCGAAAGGTGTACATGAACATCATTATGCACTTTAAGTTGTAGGAATAAAACTGTATTTGCGAACAATTATATATACTTTCCATTGTCTTTTCTACACTGTTTATACAGTTCAATATAATAATTTTAAATGAAGCGATCTTTATCTAAAACTTTCTTATTTGTGTGTGCATACATGATTATTTCTTTGTTGTTTATAGAACAGAGTTAAAACTCATAGTGTTCCATTTTGCTTTTAATCCATCATATTGATGTTAAATTTGATTAATATTTTTGCACACCACTTAATTTTGCAGTGCATTCAAACAGCCACAACTCATAAAAACCAGTGTTGAATGTAACGAAACGCCATTTATGTACTGGGTGAGCCCCGGAGGCTTCCTGAAGCTATCTGAACTGATGTGTGCTATATTAGTTTGAGGTCATCAGTCACAGGAGTTCTTATGCCTGCTGGGAACTACGAGCCAGAACCTGGTAGCATCAAAGAGGCACAGGGAGTAATGGCCTATGGGTACTTCACATTTAAAGTACAGTATGTATATCAAAATTGCCATTGACTGGGGAAAAGACCCAGAAAAGTAGGCGAATCAAAACAAACCACTGTCTGGTTAACCTGTGCAATCTACTTCCCAAAAGATCAAAATAACTCTCCTAAAAAGAAACCAAACAAGCAACCCTTCATGCGACTAGCACTTCTACTCAGTAGCGCTAAAAAGTAGAGGGAAAAGAGGGAGCCGGCAGCCTTCGACTCCAGTTCTTGAACGATGAAAAAACGTCAAACGGGGGAAGGGAGGGTGTCAGGGAGCTTCTGGGGCTCACCCAGAAAATGGCGTTTCATTACATTCAATGCTGGTTTTCTGTGGGGAGAGCTGTCTGCTCCCTGAAGATAACTCCACGAAGAAAAGTAAAAGGAGTAACTTACTTGGGAGGTGGCAGCACTGCAGATCTCAAAGGCGAAGAAAAGACAGGTGGCCACGACTGACACCCCAAAGCCACACATAGCTGAGAAGGAACTGGAACGTTCACGAGATACCTGACAGCCAGGACCTTGTTCAACCTCCAAAGGACGGCCCTTTGGAGGTCGAATATAAGGACAGCCCCCAACAATCCTGACCGAACTGATGAGCACTGGTCACAAAGACCCAACCGAGAGACAAAGTATCCGTGAACACACTAAGCGAGAGAAGAGAAAGCTGGCGACGCAGCAACCAAAACAAGGAAACCGGAAACCATTGCAAGAAGGAGAATCGAGCATGCAACGCAGCCGCTGCCTGATTCCCGAGATCAACAGAGAAAAAATGAGAAAACTGAAGCACAAGTGGGGAGCAAGTCCCGCAAGACTCCGGGTTGTAGGTGTCACCGACCCAACAGGCAGCATGACTAAGGCAGTACAGATGATCGTCACCCTGAGGCAGGGGTGACTAGCAACCTTCAACTTCGCACAAGGCGAGAGTGGACTCTGAAGAAGTATCCTTAGTACCACCAAGCCCACAGGGGTTTTCCAGGGACTGTAGGATAAATAAGCCCTACGGGAAGCTCAGGTACAAGGGCCAGCTAAGCCAGTAGAATCCCTGTTTAGTAGCAGGCAAACTGACTACCAGTAGCAGCATACTCAGGGAGAAACAGAGGCAGACCACCACCACCATCTAGGCTAGCCTAATAAGAGGCTAGGCAGACCACCACTGACCACAAAAAGAAAAAACATAGGAATAAAAAACTAAAAGCCCCGAAGAAACTCAACAAACAAACTGGCAGCCAGAGAGAAGCATTGGCTGCCGCATTGTAGTAAAGCACTGCGGCCCCCACCCAGCAAATAACACTCCCCTACCCGGGGCAAAACGGAAAGACCAAGACCCCTGACATACCCTAAGGGCGAAGACAACCTCAAGCGATGAAGTCCTCTAGCAGGGAGTGATTCCCGAATGCCCCAGGGAAGATAACCCTGAAAAGCACAAGTACAGTTCTTACGAAGCACCTACGGAAGATCACCCTAGGCGCATGCTGCTCTATGTACAAGATGACACCTGGCCAACACCTACATACACACTGCTGGTAAAGCCTCACAAGGCAAAATCCAGAACTGCAACTTGAGGCCAGAGGTAACCAAACTGACCACCAGCACATCTGTTCAAGAACTGAAGTGGTGGGCTCCCCATCCCTGGCAGGGGTAAGGGTTTAAAAAAGACCATAAAAGAAAAGTTTTCCTTTATGTGAGTCTCTAGCAATTTGCATACTACATGTGTTAAACAAATTGGCCTGTAGCTGAATAAATGTTTACTTTTCTAAATGCTGGCACTAGGTAGGTCGTCTCCCATACTAATGTTTTTTATTCTCCTTTCCTCAAGCATTTAATATAGACTGCACAGAGATGATAGCTTAATTCAATAGTACACAATAGATGTAGCACAATATTTCAGGCTAGTTAATGTCCTTAAGGCTGGTTACATAATTTGCCTACTTTGCATCAGTACTGTACTTCAGTGCTCACTACCTATTAATTGGAACAATTCAAGTAAAACTAGGCTCGTGTGCACTTCTGCATGTAGGTGAAACATTTCTATAATAAAAATAACTTAACCAGCCATGCTAAAACTTTGGCTTAACCAGCCATACTTTGTCAATAAACTTTATAATAGAAGAGTTTTAAAATACATAAAGATTAAAATAAATTTATTGCCTCAGCCTGGACAGAGTAAAAATGGGCCAATTGTAGGTTATGACTCTTCCTGCTGATTTATTAATGAGATAAATTTGAGGAATGCATAGAAGGTAAATTTATTCCAGGGAGAAGGAATATAGTTTAAGTAACAAAAACCAATTAAGACCTGAAAATACAAGCATGAGTTATGGTGCAGTTAGAATAAAACACCAGAGATTAAGGAAAACATTTAGTAAATTCTCAATTATCGGGATGGGTTGGGATCCAACCCACACTTTAGTGTAGCATAACTATACACACTATAAAGCCAAATTTGGCACTAACAATAATGAAGTGTACTAAACAAAACCTCGACACAGTAGTGAAGAGAACCATCAAGATGCTCACGAAGGGTCTGCATACTGAGTTAAAATACAGTACAGTACAAGAACAAGATTTGTTTGCATGTTTATGACCATCCACAGCATTTATAGTCAACCAGTTATGTACAGTATGCTACTGAAGCAAGTTACAGACACCAACAACTTAACAGCTGAAACAGCATGCAAAAGTATGATAATAAAAATAATAAAGGCTGATACAAATATGGCATTCACGTAAGATAATACAAATAAAAATGCATGCTTATCTCATTTTTGTTTATTTTTTTTCTTTTTGGTTACAAATTTGCAGCTTCAGAATTATGTGAACAAAAGGAGCAGGCAGTACAAACATATTACACGTGATTGTCGAGGTTCAACATACACCGACGCCCTTATGAGGTGCAGTGAAGAGGAACATCAACACTCACAAAGTAATGGTAAAACTGGTCATTTGGATACTAGTTGCAGTAGTACATTATAAGAAACAATACTGCAAAGTAAATTATAATAACCCTTAGATACAACTTCCGCTACGGAAAACTACTTGACAAAGAAGTTTGAAACGGCATTCTTAAGAGAAGAGTTATATGGCAAAAGATAATACGGAAAATAAATCTGAAGTGTTCTATCAAACTGCAGTATGAGCTCACGACAACTTGCATAAAAGACACGCAGTTATGCCTGAAGAAAAGAGAATTCGGGGTGGGAAGACAAGAGGATAAGAAAACAATGGGAGGAAAAAAAAAAAGAAACACCTAGATCGTGAGACAAGAATCACCTGAGTCGCGTGTGGTGAGGGAGTCGCGCGAGCCGCTCAGGTCAGCTAGTGAACAGAGAAACACCGTGAGGCCAGTAGAATACATGACACTTTTAATAGGCCCAAACCACTAACTATTCCATAAAGCTCTCAACCACTCTTAATGAAAGCTATTACACTCTAGAGGACATAAACTAAATACACAACTGTATAATAAACTTCCTCACCAAGCTAATAGTTAACATTAAACTGCATTACTCAAATTGTTCATCAAAATTTGTGGAAAACTATCAGTTAAAACATTTTAGTTATACCAATTATTTATAATCCTTGCCAGCCAAATCCAAACATGTTAACTAATACAATAATATAGTTTGTACTGTCAATTACAGCACTTAAAAAACACAGCCATGCAACACTACAAATAATGAAGTCTTAAATCTTTCACCTATTTCTTTTACAAAATTGTATACTAATAAAAATATTGATAAGATGGTAAAATCCATTCAATACATAAAATATCAATTCAAAGACTGGTCCTACCTGCCAAGTACTGAATCTTAATATACGAAAACTCTATCTTCCCGATAAAAGCAAAAGAACACAACCGTGAAGATAAAACTGCAATGACAAATATCATTATAGAAGCAACATCATAAATTAGTTAATGCACTTTAAGGTTCTGTCAACACTTCATAAAAAAGGAGAACAGTTAGCCACAGCTGAAAATATTCATAGACTTGTAATATTATTGCATTAATTTTATGGTGATCTAAACTTTGTAAGACTCTTTCAGTTAATCCATTAGGCTTACTAATAAACATATTAGTATTAAACTATTTAACTTGAATGTTAAGCTCTGGCAGATGAAGAAGCAGCTGACAGAAGCAATTAGACAAGCTGACACATGGTACTAAAGTGGTTATTCATGCCAAGTTTACATTATGCTACTTTTTAAAGCTACTGTAATTAATATTCCATAGAATTTAGTTTAGCAACAATGGTAGAAATGTGTGTGCCTGTTTGGGCAGATAATGTGTACAATAATGGCTCGGGGGCACAAACAGTTCAGGTGTGGCTACCCAGGCTCCGTGACAGACAGTGATGGTACATACAAGTACACTACCCACAAATCACACATTACTCTCATTCATGCATTTTACAAACTTAAAAATAAATTAAGATTGATTTGGTTTTACCCAGCACTTATAGGAGGACTTTACTACAGTATAATGCATTTGCATAATTAATCATTAAACACAGTAAATGACGATTTTTTACCTTCAACGTAATATTTAAAAATTCTAATTACGATTTGTGACTAACCGGCTACCAAACCGTAATTGTGCATGCCTATTATTGTTAGCGTAATATCATTTCATAAGTTAAAAAACTTGTGAGCTTGCCTAAACCTAAGATCCTTCAAACATCTAAGGATGATTGCTCCACATATCCCATATTTCAATCCAACACTACACAGCTCAAGCATAAGTTTCTCACCTATATAAGACCCATAACATCCACACAACCACATATTCATTCCATCTCTAAAATTTCCCCTCATCTTCTAGAAGTCATCAGCCTGTATGTGAGTACATGGGGTAGTAATATACTGATCATCCATCACTATACTAAGCCATTCATCATATACATCCCTCAAAGCCTCTTCACACTACTGAAATTGGTAAGAATAGCTGTTATACTTGGTTTTTATACAGTGTTATACTAGGAATAGTTCTTACCTGATATAGTTTGTTTTTACATTTACAAGCATTTATACCAATTCCCACACCTTGTCTCCACTCATACTTATCTCTACTAACACGGTACTCCTCAATGTATTTCAGCAAAGTCAACAGCCTCCTATTGTTGGCATATATTCAAAATTAGAGTAAAGTAGCCAATTGATCTTGCCAATGGACTGAATTCAAAGGGGTGATCTTGTTCAATAAAATGACTAGACAGTACTGTACATGTAAAATTTGCCACTTTTTTATTTTGTTGCACATCCAAGTCTCTGGATATCCAAGTTCTGTTCTCCAGATGGTGAAATATATCACCCACTTAAATTTAAATTTGGCGTGTAATCATGTATATTATACGTCCTTCCTTTTTTAGACTACTGTATTTGGAAACGCTCCTTAAACAAAATGCCTAGTTCCTGGAAGTTGAGTCACCTGGGGCCAGATTCACAAAGCAGTTACGCAAGCACTTATGAGCCTGTACTGTACTTCTTTTCTCAAACTTTGGCGACTTTGTTAACAATTATTAAACAGTTAATGAGCTTTGAAGCACCAGGAGGCTGTTTATAACAATAACAACAGTTGATTGGCAAGTTCTCATGCTTGTAAACTGTTTAATAAAAGTAACCAAAGCCGTCAAAGATTGAGGAAAGATGTACACGTTCGTAAGTGCTTGCGTAACTGCTTCATGAATGTGGTGCCTGGGCAACTGGAGACAAGCACCTGGAGGTAGGAGGCAGATGCCAGTTACCCCAATATTTGGTGACTCATTTCTTAGAAACAACCAAGTGTTAAGACTTAATATTACTGGATATGGTAACCCCTTTTTTTTTACCCATTCCTGAGAATAATATTCATATAAGAATAAAGCAGCAGGCATGATGGCCCATATGAGTAAAATGACCGTGCACGTATGCTCACCGACTCATTTCCTGGGAATCACTCGCCATTAAGGTCTGATATTAATATGTAAAGTAACATGGCATGTTTGGCATGCATGGGTGGCATTCTTAAATAATTTGGAGACACTGTACTTAATTTTGTTGTCTTAAGACCAAAAACTGGACATTTAGTACTAGCCTCCAGACATACTTTATTATTGGTAATGCACCTATCTAGCGGTTTATCATGGAACCATCCAAGTTTAAGGGCTGAACATAAACCTAAAACAAGAGAAATTAAATCAAATGACCCCTTAAATTTGACAATGCAGAAAAGAACTGATTTCCAAAAGAAACACTAATATTAACTTTTCCAACAGGCTTGTTTCCTATTTTAATACAGAATGTTTTTGGAATATTGGTGTATTCAAACAATTTCTTAGATTTTTGTGATTTCATTCAATGCACTGATGCAGGCACTCTAGGCTCATATTTTTGCACCAATGTTCGAGACTGGCAACGTTACCAGATGCACACACTCATTGTGAAAGTTAGTACTAAATTGAAATGTATTTCTTCTTCACAAACTCACACAAACTCTAAGCCGCTGCCTTTAAATTAATGACTATCTTTGTCCTCTATACTATGTGTGAAGGTTTATGAGAAACAGAGATGCAGAATGGAAGGTGTCTAACAACTCATCCATATTCTGCCAGATGACTTTCAAATTAGATCTAAAAATAAAGCTTGTTAATTTCTAAGGCAGACAAATATGCCAATGTAGTGCTAAAATATTGAATAAAATTGTTTTATGGAAATGTGGCATGCACACAAAGTTTCCCACTAGTCCTAATGTCCCTTCTCTAAATGTTTTACCCAAAAATCAAAAAGCTATTCCTTTGCCTCCAGTGAATGAGAGCAATACTCAAGCTCTAGTCAAGTGATGGTGACCTGAAATTGTCGTACAGTATTGTATTGGTTAACTCGTGTAAAACCAACTTACTATTAGTCATTGACTTAAACAATGCGTTATTTTTTCAAAAAGCCAAGCAAAGACTTGCAAAGTTCAGATGTAAGCAGTGCTATAATGAATCTATATGAAACCATTTACTTATCTAAATTTCAATGTCCCTAAGATTGAAAATTTATATTTTGAAAATCAAGTTTCAGTCATTTTATTTTAAAATAAGTTTCAAAACTTTGAAGGAACAGTGTGCACTTCCCTAAAAAACAAAGGAAAGTAATTAAAACAATACTTCAACATAACTGAATTAGTGAATGAGTATGACTATATAACAGTACAATATAGCAACATTAGGAAAAGCACATGGAGCAGGTTTAATGACAGGTTTGAAGTTGAGATCATAACCCCATTTCTGGGAAGGCCCTCAGTAGCTTGCCCGCTAGCTATAGCACTAGAGCTGCCAAATGTTAATCAGTTTTACCAAGCCTCTCTACGAGGTGAGAAGACCTTGGTGATCACAGCCAAACTATCTATGGAGAAGCCAACACCATAAAAGGAAGGCCTAACCTATAACATATAAAAAATTAGGGTGTTAACCCAAGCTGCAAATTTAATCCAGAAACATATACTGTACAAGGGAGGTATGCATTTCTCCTTGGATCATCATAAGGCCAGACACCAGAAGGTGGCCAGGCAAACAAGCAGCCCAGGGTCAGAGACCACTGACAAAAAACCAGAGTTGAATGTAATGAAACACCATTTTCTGGGCAAGCCCTGGAGGCTCCCTGAAGCTATCCGATCTAATGTGTGCTATATTAGTTTGGGGTCATCGGTCACGGGAGTCCTTATGCCTACCGGGGACCACAAGCCAGAACCTGGCCCCCTCAGAGAGGCGCAGGAAGCAATGGCCTACAAGCACTTTACATTTAAAGTATGTCATAATTGCCATCAACCAAGAAAGAACCCAGAAAGGTAGGCGAATCAAAATAGACCACTGTCTGGTTAACCTGTACAATCTACATCCTAAAAGATCAAAATAACTTCCCTAGAAAGAATCCAAACAAGCAACACTTCATGCAATTAGCACTCTCGCTCGTTAGTGCTAGTTGCTAACTAGCAACTAGCTAGTTAGTTGCCTCCCTCCTGTAGGGGGAAGGGGGACTCGGCAGGGAGCACAGATAACCATCAAAAGTCCACTGCCCTGGAGAGCCAAGGAATAGGAACACATCCAAGGCAGGCAGCTCCAGAACACTATGTGAAGAAGCTGAAACATGCAAGCATTTGTTTATACATGTAACCACAAGATGCCTGCTAACACACAACGTAACAGTCCCTATGTTTCCCGTGTTACAACGTGTAATAAAGTTGTTACATTTTGATATATAACATTTTTATGACTCATTAGATTGTTGTTACAACTTGCTATATTGGTTGTTACAAGTGTTAGAAGAAGTTAAAACTTGTTCGAACATTGTGGCAACGTCGTAGTTTTGTGGTGTGTTGGCAGGTGGGGACACATGAGAAGGGCACTACAAAAAAAAAAGAGACGCCAGCTACCCAAAAATTAGCACAAGACAACACAGAGGGAGGGTATGGACAACATATGCATGAGAGCAAACTACAGAAGCACTCATGGGGAATGTAGAAATAGAAAGGACTACCACTGACCCAAGGAACACAGGAAAAAAGATCAAATCTAACATTGTAACCATCCCCAATCTTGAGAAAAAATCTTGAGTCCCTCACTTTCCTTCTAGGCCCTTAGTAAAATGATGAGGAACATGTTGGGCACATCACCATTCAGTGTCTGAATGTACAGGGCAGTCATACTAGGAGCCATTAAACTTTTAACAACAGCAAATGAGTGATTACCGTGTATATGCAACAACGATCACGAAGATTGTTACCGATGTTTGTGACCTTTGATCACGAAGATCTAAAAGTCTGTTCTAGACTCCTGCTGGAATCTAGACAAATGAGATGAGCCAGCCAGGTCATCCAATGAAATGTATAGCCTCCTCTAGGAACCATAATACCATGGCAAACTCTACTTGCAGATGAAGGAAAACATAGAATAGGTGAGAAAATCAACTAGAGCAATCTGGAGGGATTCGAACTTGGGTACTCCCAAGCCGTGCAGCTTACCTATGGACCATGACTTTTTAAAGTTAAATAACCTAGAGTTCCACTGAATCCACAGCATATCTGGAGGTCCCTGCTGAAGCCAGTCCAGGTTTTCTATATAACCCCCATACACTCTGGTATAATTAATGGTATTCTTCACCACACTCCAGCATCAAATGTGTATTTATAAAGAATATGCAATTTCCATGCACAAAAAACAAATGGGAATCCAGAGTCCACAAGATTGAGTTTCAGTCTTACTTCTCACATGAGATTAAAAAAGGAGCTTCAGAAGCCAGAAACCAATTAACATGTAGATCACCGAAGGACAGTACTCAAGTCCCCCTCAAAATGTCAAGGCATCGGTTATGAGGAGAATTATACTTCTGAGGCAGTAGTTTATAATGGCGAGTTCTGTTCTTCCTCCCAGTGGTTTATAATGGTGAGTTTAATTCTTTTTTCCTCTCAAGCAGTTGTTATAAACAATGATTATTGACCTACTTCTTTCTCAAGCAATGTTCCAAACTTACATGCACTTCATCCAACAACCCACCAGTACCAAAAGTATTCCTCTTAACAATGGGTGTTCATAAAAATGTGTCTCAATCCCCTGTTCGTCCACATCTAAGTTCTCATTTAATAATGTTATAAATATGCAAGACATCACTGTTGACTGGTCATGGTCAATGCTTGGTAACAACCACTATACTGTACATGTGTAAGAAGATTGTTAGGTTACATGTGTAAATGTGTAACCTAAAGAAGATTAGGTTAAGAGCATAAAATTACTAACATTTTCCCCCATAAGTGCTACAAGCTTTTTAATTAAACTTTGATACGAATAAATAAAACGAAACTTAAAAACTAGCTACTCCATTTACGGGTTGAATATCAGCTATAAATTAAACATTGACAAACTTATTTACTAATATATTTGCATAAACAAATAAATCACAACAATTGCAGGCACCCAAATAGGAAAAGTTGCATTCACACCCAATACAGTCTAAACTCTGTTAATAGCCCAAACTAAATTAACCACCCTTTAAATGTTTAATAATTTTGAACACGTGGGGTCTATAACTTAAAAAGTTATGAGGAATTTAGTAATAAACTGCAAGATATTTACACAAAATTCTCAACAGACTAATTTAATAAATCCAAGCATAAACTGACTCCACACTATAGCTAACATCTGGTGCATTATAATTCCAATCTTGGGTGCTGATTGGCTGTGAGTCTACTTAAAGAAGGAACAAATTATCTCTGTTGAACGCACTATAGTGTACGTTACATGTGAGGTCATCGAGGGAGGTGCGAGATGTTGCAGAGTGCAGAGTGGGTGTGGGGAGTGTGGTGGCCTTCACCAAGCGGCGTGGGGGACCCTCCACACATTCACGGTCAGGGGGAGCCGGCTCAGGGGGGGTCGTGGGAGGGGGGTACACCTGTAGACCACCTGCGGGACCACCAACCACACACCACCCACATTACTACCTCACCCATACATAGGATGCACAATTACCTTTCTCAAGGACCTTTGTTCACACACCCATTGATATCTGCTGCCACTGATTGAGTTATATCAAAACTTGGCAAGAGCCACATGAAAGAGGCCAGTTCTCTGTCATCTCAGTGGTAACAAAGGCTTCTTGAAAATGTTGATGTGATACAGGTACTCACAACCCTTGGGGCAAGCACTCACTTTTAAATCACAGCATAAGTGACTTACAATGTTATTTTACTTGTTCTGAGGACATGGCAGTCAAACATCAGTGGGGTACCAAAATGAGGCTGGAGGGAGGGAGTGTCCCAGGTTAGCTAATATGATGCTACACATCCACTTTCAAGTTTGAGCGAAGCAGGTATTCCACAATGAATACTAGTTAGCTCTACACACACAACATTTAGAACAGCCTCATGTCAAAGTGAGGAAAGGTCAAACAAAAAAGTGAAAAGTAGCTGGTAAGATGCTACCTCCACCTTGGATAGCCTAGTGTTTCAGCACTTCTCAGCCAGCCAGGAACTCTACCAGCTGAGAGAAGTAAGAGTGTGCTGGAGTGCGAGTCCTCACTCCGAACTCTGCTGCCGTCTACTGGGAAATGTCACACTCAACAAATTTCCCTAACATATCTAAGCTAAATGTTACCTGTTATAAGTAATGCAATCCTCACAGGCCACCTCTCATATTGACAAGCAATGCATTACAAACATTTCTCACATAAGTTATAACTGGATAATTTTAATATACTAATTTAAATGGCACTCACTAAAACTTGTTTTTAAAGCCCAGCATCGGTCATGAAGATTATATACACACCACAATTGACTTCTTAGCACAAATATTGCATATGGGGGGTTTGTATACCATTCATTATCTAGAAATTGTATTTAAAATATTTACATACCATTAAATCACATGATACTCAATTTAATGCTATGAACATTTCACTTCTCTCTCCAAAAAAATCTTGCTGAATGCGAGTAAGCCTAATTCTTTGCTACAGTAATACAAAATCAAATCACATTATTGGCAAAAAAAAACTGCTTTAACTTTTGAAAAAGTGAACCACCCATTAGAACTATTTCCATACATAGGGATAAATTTTACTTACACACACGCACACACACAACTGTACAGAGTACTACAGAGTACTGGAAGACGGGACACAACTAGCATGGCTCATCCTGTAACTACACTTAGGTAATTACACATATAATCAATCTACCAGAAGGAATACAGAATTATGTGAGCTGATAATGCTAAATACAGTGAGGCCTCGACTTACGATGTAATCCGTTCCCAGAGACGTATCGTAAGTCGAAACAAATTTTCCCATAAGAAATAATGGGAATTGAATAAT
>WNGS01164858.1:44418283-44430052 GCA_020271785.1 Procambarus virginalis
TTGCGCAACGCGCCTCCGGGTATTTGTATTTTTCACGTTCCATTCAAATCTCCGCGGCTACATGGGTTCACATCAGCTTCCTCAGGGCTCTTGTAAACAGACGCCATCTTTAAAAAAAATCGTGGTCCACATTCCCGGGTGTGAGCCTCAGTAGTTGTGAGCAACCAAGGCTGGCGCTCGCAGCATGAGCGCACAGCACTGCTGTTCAGCGTGTGACCAGCATCGCCTAATAATGTCAAAATATATATATAACTTGTATCATTTAGCCATGATAGTGTTATAGAAGAGCCTGAGTGTGATAATGACTGGGTACAATGTTCAATTATCAGTGATTCAATGCTGTTCACGATGTTCACAGCACCACAGCATTATTTCGTCCATCTAGGAATTTTCAAATGATTTCTTAGGTTCCTTTTCAAAATAAACGTGTGGTCAATTATTCATTTACAGGAATTAGTGACCAGGATTGTGATAATAGCAGGATTGTGGTTATAATTAGCGTTTGTGCGTAGTATTGTGAAGTAGGAAATTTGGTGAGG
This sequence comes from Procambarus virginalis, assembly GCA_020271785.1. Lineage (NCBI taxonomy): Eukaryota > Metazoa > Arthropoda > Malacostraca > Decapoda > Cambaridae > Procambarus > Procambarus virginalis. Next base: position 44,418,823 of record WNGS01164858.1, read on the forward strand.
AGGGCGAGAATTGAGGTGCCTCATTGTGTGTGTGTGGCTGCCACTCTTTGTTTTGCTCACCATAATAGCTTAGTGGTTCGCTATGGGCAACACAATGTACATGGGGTATATATAGTGTGTGTATATAGTGTAAGAACAGTACAGGAGAATGTTGAGAGGATCTATTTTGGTGAGGAGGTGACGTAATCGTAGCGTCGTCTGCTGTCTGCTGTGTGATTTTTCATGCAGTGTATGGTGGCCACTGTACTGTTTGACCCAATACCGGCTTACTTGCATAGTTCTGGTAAATAAACATGTAGATAGGTATATAGAACATGTGTAATAAGAACTATAACATATGGTGGGAGGAGCAATGTTGGCGAGTAAGATGTTGGAGTGAGGGAGACTGGCTGGGTGTGGCTGCTCTCACTCGAGTGTTCTGAGTGTGTTGATGGTGAATGTATATAGTTGTGTGACAGTGTGTAGTGTGTAAATAGATTATATGTATACATAATTAGCATGATACATAGTAAATATGTGCAGCATATGTGTACACAAGTGTCATGCACGTAACACAGTGTCTTCGGACAGTACTGTTGTTTTACTGCCATAATATAGTGTACTGTTCACTATACATAGGATTAGTACGTAAAAACAAATAAATGTATTTGGAACTGTGCGAAAAAATGAACGAAAATATATTCGCGGCAACTCGCGCGCCCCCGCCCCGACCGCCCCACCCGCCCCGGGAGCTTACAGCACGGGCGCACGGGGAATCATGACGTCACGCCCCACTTACGGACCCCATAGCAGCCAAAGTAATACAATTACGACTTTTTTTTTACATACCCATACTGAGGGAAGGTTTTTGACACTTTAAAAAGAAAAGAATTTTTTCCAGAGAATTTATTTCCTGCGCAACCACGGGGGTGTCATTTTGGAGGCAACGCAGTTAAAGGGTTAAGCAGAAAAATCAATAAAATTCATACAATTTAAAAGATAACTACGAACTGAGTATGTTAACCCATAAAATTAAACAATTTGCAAAGCCACAATATTTTACATGTAACAGATTCAGGGGCCACGCCTGGCTCAAAATCACTCTGAACAAACAGGTCCGTATAACACACATCTGATCTCAACTGGATTCAATTCATGGGTCAATAGCCACGTCTTTGTGACACTAATTCCTTAATAAGTCTAGATATCCAGCTGGGGGTTGTCCTACCCTGTGCTGCCTAGTTAGTTCATTCAATCTCGTAGACCTGCTAATTATACACATCACTCATTCTTAAGTGAATTCCTTACAATCATATGTTGATATATCAGCAAAATTTAAGTGGCCAGTGATAAGCAAATGCTGGGGAAAAAAAAAAGAGAGCGAGCTTATGTTTGCTGGATGGGTGATTCTCTCAGGCAAAACGGTATCATTTGTTTGTTGTTTCTTAACCACTGTACTGCGCACCTAGTTTCGGCAAAAACTTCATAGTGCCAATTGTCAAGGATATATTTTTTGTTGTTTTTTATAAATTTTTTTCAAAATGTTTCCAAACTCACCAGTTTTCAAAAGACAAAGTGATGAAAACATTAAAATATAGCCTAATTTAAAAAAAAAATAGCCTAACTCTCAAGAGCCCCTTAGGCCGCTCGGCGCGGTACAGTGGTTCAAGTGTAGGTGTGGACATGAGGCCAGCCAGAGACTGAGAATAAATACCTCACAAGTGTTTGGAACATTTCTTCAGTTCACAATTTAGCTTCCCAAGGTCAGCATGTTGCAGATCCCATAATTCACATCATACAACCTGGGGCAATGACTGTTAAATATTATTACTTTTGATCAGGTTTCTAGATGACCATTATCACTCAAAATGACATTTGTTTGACCCTTCGTGTCTTTGATAGCATCAGAAAATTGTTCAAGTGAGCCTTTTAAGAACAAAAGATGCCTCAGTTGCTTCTCAAATACTTTAGTGGAATGTCTCAGCCTAGTAATTTCAGTTTAAGATCATGATAAAAAGACAGCTGAGAGTTAAAAGCAACTTCAACACATTTGCCAAGATTGACCATGAAGTTAGTTCAGCACTATATCTTTCACATAGTGCTATCAATTTTTCTGTAGCATCTTTAGTTGGTGCCAACAAAAGTAGATCATCATCATTTAGAAAACATCACCCTTACAATGGATCAAGGTAAACAGCAAATAAGAAAGGACTAAAATCAGCACTCTGACTCAATTTTTAAGTGTAAATGTTCAAAATCAAGGGTCATCAATCCTTTTCACAGCTACAGTACTTTGCATATCTGATAAGACATACTGTACATAGGTATCTAGCAGCCTGATTCAGAAGCCATGGTAATATGTTTGGTTGTATTGCTTTTGTTACATTTAGTTCTGATTATTGCCTTTTTTACCTTTTTCACCGACAACACTATATCAAATAATGTTTGTGGCCACACATCATCTCCACCATCGGAGGATTGTGTTGGAGTGGCTCCTGAATACTATGGTTGGTTAGAGGAGACTCCAGGTGATCACAGTTGCCATCAAAGAGCAGTCAGGCACATTACAGCTGTGTTTACCTTTTAACAATGATTGTTTGCCTTATTTTCCTCAGGGTTAATAATTTCATTTCAAACAGTTGCTTGCTTAGATGTGCCTATACTTTCTGATTGGTGTTTTCTTGGGTTTGAGTCAATTTCTGATAAAACTGCACATTGCAACAACAATTTTTGTAATGTGCCAATTCAAAATTTGATATCTTTCAGTTGTCAATGAGAGATGTAAAAAGACTTAACAAAATACTACAAAACAGCAAACAACTGTTTCAAAATTGTAAAACCTAAAAATAATATATATTTTGTTCACAGGTGGGTAGCGGGCCAGATGACTTCTAACTCCTGTTAGCAGCCCAGTTTAAAGTATCCATAGATAAATGGATACCACTTAAATTGATACCACTATAAATTGGTATTAAATTGGTATGGATACCACTTAAATTTTCCATTTAAATTGGAAAAGTATCCAATGGATAAATGGATAATACCTAATAATACCTAATAATACCACTCCACAAAAATCCATTGAAAGCACATACAAAACTGTACAAGGTTTAAACAACAGGAAATCTTTAAAAAGTCACACTGTATTTATTCTTATAAAATGTATTAATTTTAAAAGTAATACAGAAATGGGAATCGGCCAGGGAATGGGACGGAAAGAGCTGAACAGACCTTGGTATCTGCAGCCAGGTATCATTACTCATTGAATGGTTAATGAAAAATAAGTTATTAGTCATAATGCTAGAGTTATTGCCACAAAATTCTCTAAGTAACATCACCAGAAAACAGACATGATTTTAGTATGATTCTACAAACAAATTAGTCAGCCCATAACCGACATATCAAGAAATGAAAGTAAATTTCCATTAAATTCTTACCTTGCTGAAATCTATGTTGCTTTTTAAGCTGCGAGGGTTTAACAAGGTGCTCCTCTTCGTCATTGTCAATGTGGGAGTAGATATCAGAATCATCTGAAGGTGTGAGTGGCTGATCATCAGGAAACACAGGAGAGAGGGGCTCATCCAGGTCATCATGGGAACCATCGGTCGGCACCGTTTCATAAATCTCCGAACTGCTTCTACAAGTAAAGAATAAAAGATGATTAACTTTTGTCGACGAGGAGTCACAATAACGTGGCTGAAATATGATGACCAAACCACACACTAGAAAGATCATCACAAATATCTTCAAAACTATCCAGGTGGTTGGAAGGGGAGTATGATTTCTCATGGTCGTGGATTTGCTGTGAGGATGGGCTCATTCATTGAGCAGCTCATTAAAATATAAAGTATAATATTCCAGTTTGCACATATCAACACTATAGAGAGAGATGTTATAACATCTACATTTTTTCCTCTGAAAAATACGTTTTTGTAGAAGACTGCCATTGTCAGGCAGGTAGATACCCATGGTGTCAAAGGAGTTAGAGGCTATCATCACAAATATCAAGATATTTGTGATGATCTGAAAGCATATTACAGTTCCAGTATTAGTCAACATGTAAACTGACAAATGAAGCTTTGTCGTAAACATAAATTATTCTCAAGTTATAACATAATTGTATTATAAATCATTGGTTAGAATATAAAAAGTGAATGCTGTAAATGCTTTCTTTGAAGAATTTGGTTTTCTGTAAATAGAATTCTCAAACGCACTGAAATAGTTTTCGAATTATACATATATCACATTATCTTCAATAATACACCAATAGTATGGTTTTCAAATGAGAACATCTTTTGTAATAAATCTGCTTTGTTTCTATGACAGACCCACAAAGATTTCACTGGAAAGACAAGGTTGGGTTCAGTGCATTTATCTGTACATAAAAAGGGCTTTGACAGAGTCTACAAGAGTTCACAGAGGCTACAAACCTCTACAAGAGGTTTTTCTGGAAACTGCAGCACACTGGAGTGGTGACGGAGACTTCTGCCATGGGTGAAAAAATGTTTGGCAGAAAAATGAGGGCAGTAATCAGATGTAATGTATCAGACTAGAGAAATGTTACTAGTGGAGTACCACAGGATTCAGTTCTAACACCAGTATGTTCACTGTCTATATTAACCCTTAAACTGCGCATGGCGTATATATACGCCCTGAGTAACATGTCCGACGGTGCGCATGGCGTATATATACGCCATAGGGTGCCATTCCCGATTCAAATGGCCCGCGGCTAGACGGGGTTCACAGTAGCTTCCTCAGGGCTCTTGTAAACAGACGCCATTTAAAAAAAAAATCGTGGGCAATATTCTCAGGTGTGAGAGGCACAGTACTGTTGGAGCAACCAAGGCTGGCACACGCAGCATGAGCGATCAGCATTGCTGTTCAGCTTGTGACCACAGCATCACCGAAAAATGTCAAAATAAATATATAACTTATTATTTAGTGATGACAATATTACAGATGACCCGTGACTGTGATATAAATAACCAGGGTTGTGATAATAGCAGGATTGTTGTAATAATTAGCGCTGTGGGAGGAGTGATGCTGAGAGACTGAGGGAGACAGCATCGTTTACTGACTGTGTGGCCACCTGTTATTGTTTACATTCACCATACCAGCTCAGTGGTTCTCTATGGTGAACACAAATGTAGATACTTATATATAATGTGTGTATTAGTGTAATAACAGCAAAAGGATTATGCTGGGAGGAGCCATTTGGGTGACGGAGGTGACGTCGTCTGCACGATTTGTCAAGCTGTTTAGAGGGTGGCCACTATGCTCTTTGGGCGCACTACAAGCTTAGGTGTACAGTTACAGTGCATAAAACATGTAGATATTTATATATAATATGTGTATATAGGGTAATAACACTGCAAACAGTATTGTTGGGGGAGAAAGTTTAGTGCGTGTGACCTTGAATGAGTGAGGGAGGAGCCGCCAGCTGTGTATACCGACGACTCTTAGTGCCTGAACTAACTATATCAGCTTAGCTGTACAGTTGTGGTGAACAAAATATATACATACTTATATATAACGTCTGTATATAGTGTAATAACACCACAAATGGTATTGTTGGGGGAGAAAGTTTAGTGCGTGTGTTGAGGGAGTGGCAGCGAGTGGCTGGCTGGTGTGTGGCGGTAACTCTTCGTTGCTCTTCGACTCTCAATACCAACTTAGTGGTTCGTAATGGTGACCAAAATATGCAAATACTTATATATAACCTGTGTATAGAGTGTAATAGCAGCAAACAGTATTGTTGGGGGAGAAAGTTTAGTGTGTGTGTGACCTTGAATGAGTGAGGGAGGCCAGCCGCCAGCTGTGCATACCGACGACTCTTAGTGCCTGAACTAACTATATCAGCTTAGCTGTACAGTTGTGGTGAACAAAATATATACATACTTATATATAACGTCTGTATATAGTGTAATAACACCACAAATGGTATTGTTGGGGGAGAAAGTTTAGTGCGTGTGTTGAGGGAGTGGCAGCGAGCTGGCTGGTGTGTGGCGGTAACTCTTCGTTGCTTTTCGACTCTCAATACCAACTTAGTGGTTCGTTATGGTAACCAAAATATGCAGATACTTATATATAACCTGTGTATAGAGTGTAATAGCAGCAAAACTATTTGTTTATTGTTTTATGAACATAATAATTGAATTACTAATATGCACACCATACGTTTGAGTATAGCGATTATTCACCACTTTTATTATATAAATATATTACAATACACACTATTGAATAATATTACTGCAAAAAAACTAAGAAAAAATCAATCGGAGACATTGAAACAATTAGGTAATAATATCTTTGTGGCAACTCCCATCTGTCAGCGCGGGTGACGCTGACCGGCCCTGGCGACCGCTCTGTCAACGCCCACTTTTTGCCAGACTTCCTCGGTCAATTGCGCCCAAATATGTGACCTAAGATTTTTTTGCTATTTTTCCCGTGCTCAGGGGACACAAATTAACATGTTTAGAAGACGAAAAAAAATTTTTGAATTTTTTTTTTCTTGCGCACAGGGGTGTAAATGTCCCCAGGACCCCTGAGCAGTGTAAGGGTTAATGATCTACCAGAGGGAATCCAAAATTATATGAACATATTTGCTGATGATTCAGGGATGCAAATCTTGCTTCGTCTTGTTTAATAGAATTTTATGAGCAGGCTACAAAAATTAGACAAGGTGAGTAGACTGCATATTTTTGGATTGCCAGAAAGCTTTTGACACAGTACCCCATAAGAAACTAGTGCATAAGTTAGAGAAGCAGGCAAAAGTGACAGGTAAGGTACTCCAGTGGATAAGGCAATACCTAAGCAACAGAATACAGTGAGTTACTATGAAGGGCGAGATTTCAGGGATCCTCAGGGTTTAGTTCTCGGACCTATGGTGCTTCACACACATATATAAGTGATTTCCAGAGGAAATAGACTCATTGCTCTCAATGTTTGCCGATGATGCAAAAATTATGAGGAGGAATAAGACAGGAAAACAGCAAGAGGCTACAAGATGATCTGGACAAACTGAAAGAATAATCCAACAAATGAATAGCTTAGAAAATGTCTGTTCAAAGTTCTATAATCTATACTATCTAGCTGAATTAATAATTATAAAATATAAAATCCTGTCATAGTTTCTTTCACAATTTAATCCATAGAATTTCTTAAAAACTATCACGAATGACTCACCCCTCTGCAGATTGAGACCTGGGCGGGAGGTTGCGTCTCGGCGGTGGCAATGTTATGCTGCGGTGATAGTGGTGAGGAGGTCGCTCTAAAGTGCCCTCACCAGAGTCATCCAAGCCTGAGGGGTCTTCCATATTAAATGCCTGCTCAATCTCAGGCTTCTTATCCACACCTCCTTAAAGAAGGGTGTATAAAATGCAGCTGTAAGAAAAAGAAAAAACAAGAAAACAATTATAAATTAGTATATATAAAACATGGTTAAATCCATGCAAATGATGATAAGAGAGGCCAAGCAGCTATGTTCTACTGGGGCAGTGCTTCTGTCTTTCATACACTCCCTCTACATATTAAATGAAGAAAAGTATCACATTAAAGCACTGTAATTCACGACAATTCCAGTTACTATCGTTACCAGTTTATCAATATTCCAGAATTTCAAAACATGTATCCATTTAACTACAGTATTTAGCAAGTGGCCAGGGCAGTAACCATTAACTACTATTAAAATATAATTTCAATAGTCATATAAAATAATTTAAAAGAAATACAAAAAATCACCACTGGATGTAATGAAACGCCTTACTCTGGCGGAGCCTCGGTGGCTCCCTGAAGCTATCTCACTAAGATGGCTTCCCACTACCGAGTCACATCAGCCATCGGAGTCCTGTTTGACCTTCCTGGGACCAGAGCCAGACCCTGGCCCCATTCATAGAGGTGCATAGAGCTGGGGATTGTTATGATCACCCACACTGACAAAGCATCCAGAAAGCAAGTAAAACACTACAAATACAAACATCAGCATCAGTGATGGGACTGGCTAATGGCCAGGGCAAAGGCCTGGAACTCCCAAGGAGCCACCAGTTGCACTAGGAGATTCAAGTTAGTTTTTAATGGTCTAATTGGTTTTGAATGAATTATTTGTGGAGTTGTTTGGCTGTTTTGATGCTCTGTTTTCTGTGAGCCTTGCAACTGTTTGTATCGTTCACTTAATTTCTCGATGTTGTCTCGGTAACAATCCCCAGCTCTTTACACCTCTGTGACAAGGCCAGGTTCTGGTCCTCAGTAGGCTAAACAGGATTCCTCACCTTATCTTACATGCCTCATGTGACTCAAAAGTGGGAAGCCACCTCAGCAAGATAACTTCAGGAAGCCAACCAAGAGGCTCCTCCAGAAAAGGGCTATTTATTTTCCCCCCAAAATAGTGACCTGAACAAATGTGACACACACATTCAGCTACTAATGGTGGTAAGAGTACATACCCACCGGCTTGCCATAAAAAGATAACTGGTCCACAAATATCATGAAAGAAGAGGGGGCAGCGACACACTTTCCCCCCTCACTCAGTCTGTGATCCCGTCCTTTGTAGAGTGATACATAAATATCCTGTGAGTGGCCAATAAGCCAAGTCTTAAGGGCATAAGAAGGTCAAGTCCCAAGAAAATCAGCAACAATTCTAGGACAATCCAAGGAAGTATAAAGTTATTAAGGCAAACACTAAACCAATGACCAAAGAAACATGCAACACTGAGTCAGCCACCCCATGCATACATTATCTACACAAATACTTTCTTTTCCACTCTCCAACACTGGAAAAATACCTCAAACCTTTCTTTAAATGCAATCACAACTTTCATACTCCTATTCTTACTGATCTTCAATATCTAGAAAATCTTTAGGATTGGTTATGCAATTTTGTTAAAAAATGTAGTGACAATATTACAACTATAAAACACTGCTAATAAAAACAGTTTGCTACATAAAAATGCTGTATTATGATTAAAACAATTACAGTATGGTTAACTTGCCACCAAGTGAAGGCATGATTCTCTAGTTAGGATAATTCTCCAGTATCAGGCTCACCAGATTGGCTGCCACATTTGCTGTAATTCTATATTCTCCTTTCAGTTAATGCCTTTTTTAAACTCATTTAACTTTTACAAACCTCATGTGCCTACCTCAAGAATTTACATTTTCATAGTTAACTCACTACTACAATTACATGATTGACATCAAACTGACTTCTCAAGTAAACGTTTCCAGTGTTGTTGCAGAGTTTTAAGGCCTTAAAGCAGGAGAGATGGCATTAGGGTTCAATGTTTGGAGAACAATGTCAACATACCTGAACATACAATGTGAACCATCGCAAGGTAAGGTACCTTAAAAGGTAACTTCCCTGAGAACAATGCATCAAACATACACAAACTAACAATAACATTCTCGAACTTAAACAGTATTACTGATTAAAACTAAAATTATACAAAAACAAATGAAAAACACAAAACAGTAGAGCTCTATACAAAATTGTTAAAAAAAAAAGAAAAAATTACAAAAGTAGAGGCAATTACTCTCTAGCAAAATGGTGAAAGACCCTAGGATCGGTACTGCTAGTTTTCGGTACCACAACATGTAAAAAGCAAACCATACCCAATGAAGATGATAATTACTCAAAGAATTCTGTGAGAACATGGCCTAAGTACAGTAAATTACCAACCCACAGTTCAAATAAAGCTGATAATGAGTACAATTGTAAGTTAGGGCGTACTCGATAATGCAGGAAATTTCCAATTCTTTTTCGTAACAAAATCAGAACAGATTTCAGTGGATTATGGCAACCGAAACACACAGACACACAGAAAAATGCATGTTTTGTATTTGAAGTGAATACCTTTTAAAAGGCAAATTAAAGCAAACAGAAGTCCCCCACATCATATAACTATAACACAAAAATACTACCTGGGCAATACAAAAAATATGAAGGTATTGCAGCTTTAGGTTTCTTAAGGTAAACCCCCAGTACATCATGCAACAGTAACACAGGCTGGGACTTGCATCCTCCACCTGTTACAGCCAACTTATTCCTTCTCCATCCAGTGCAACTATGCCAAAGATCTTGTTGTTAACCTTACAGGAAGTGACCTAATATTCTATTTGCTCCAATTACTTTCTGGCTTTTCACACCATTGTATATCCTGATTAATATGCCTTATTGAGGTTTTAATATATAAATATAGATAAAATCTTTCCAGAGGTAGATTAGGAAATAGCATGCAAATGATGGCTGAACTCACTTTTCTGTTGGCAAGTTGCAGTGGAGGTCATGAAATGTGCCTGCAGTCTGTCGGCAATAGCATTACCTTCAGTGATAAGCTGCTGTGAGATATCCGACCCAAAAAACGCTGATGCACTGTTTGTGTCGGTCATTGCCAAAATCTATCAAGAGAGAGAAATATCAATGAACTGCTCCTTTGATAACTCATCAAAACAAGTCTGAGCATCACACTTTAAGATACCGACATGCAATTTATGTCAACATAAACTAAACTAGGTACGCTTTGATTGTAGTCAATCACGAGAGGTATTCGCAAGCCGTCAAATCTCACAATGTGTACAGGAGGTACAATAATTACAAGAAGCTATAATAAGCATAAGGAGTGGTAGTGATGGTGGTGAGGATCAGTGGTGGTGGTGGTGGTGTATTTACCTATCAGTAAACAGGTTACCAATCACCATCATCAAGTTACCTATCAGCATCATCAGAAGTGAGGTCTAGGTCTTTATCTACTCCACAAATTCTAATAAATATACATTTAGTAGAATTTGGGGAATTTGGTTTGATATAATCAGGATAAATTTAGTGGAATTGATACAAATTGGGATAATTTGGATGAATTTACCAAATGTTGTGTAGGATGGTACTGCTCATAATTCATAAGAAAAAATTAGAAAAATATTGAAATTCAGGAAAACTTGGCTTATTAGATAAATATAGTAGGCCAAGAACTGCGTTCTGGCTACTAGGTTCAACATTATATATATATATAATATATTAGTATATTTTGGTAGCAGTCTTTCTGTAGACTATGTTATTAATATGACCGAAAAAAGTAAGATTAATAATTCTAACACGAATTTTCTCAATTTTCTTATGTTTTGTTTTTACTGATGACGGTAATTAAAAATCAATTCTCCACAAGAATTGATTTTAATTTACCGTCATCAGTAAAAACAAACATAAGGAAAAATGAGAAAATTCGTGTTAGAATTATTAATCTTACTTTTTCGGTCATAA
>WNGS01164858.1:44430152-44450866 GCA_020271785.1 Procambarus virginalis
AAGAAGCTGAAACTGAACCTTGCCGAGGCAAAACGTTTAAATGAGAGCAGGAATGAAGAAGAAATCAATTCTTTTTTCTACAAAGTGATAGGGGTAGGCAGACCAGTAAAGTGGTACATAAAAGCAAACCAACAAAAAATTAATAGAGAGAGGGGGAGTGAAGAATAAGGAGAGGGGGAACAAGTTCCTGAAGATTGCATACACCACATAGATGGAGTGAGATCGAAGATACTGGAGCTAAGTCATGTAATACAGCTGCAGACACCAGACACTGTTGCACTCACAAGACAAAACTTGAAGATGTTATTTTAAATGAGGTCATATTCCCAAGGGGCTACTCAATTTGGAGACGGGACAGAAAAATTAGGAAAGGCGGTGGCGTTGCTGTGCTGGTGAAAGAACACCTAAAGGGAAAGAAATAATGACTGCCAATCCACAAGAAGTTGACATAATAGCACTAGAGATCTGCCATGATGATGATAAACTAATGATCATAAATATATATCCACCGCCAAGCAACACATGGTCAAAGGAGGAGCTAGATAGTAAACGCAAAGGTCTTATAACAATAATGAGAGAGATTATAGCGAGAGCGGATAACGATAGATCACGTCTGTTGATAGTCGGTGACTTCAACTTGAAATCCATAGACTGGGAAGCATATGAAGCTAAAACAGAAGATTTTGGACCTGTAGATTTGTAGACCTCATCCTGGAAACATTCTTGTATCAACATGTTAAACAAGCTACGAGGATGAGGGAAGGGGACGTTCCCTCCATGCTAGATTTGATATTTACCAGGAAGGAGGAAGAGATATTTGACATTCAGTACCTTCCTCCTTGGGTAAAAGTGACCATGTCTTTTGGGAATAAAGTATGCAATGCGTTATAATCTGGAAGAAAATAAGGAGGTTGAAGCAGTTGAAAAACCTGACTTCAGGAGAGGACATTATGGCAACCTTAGAAATTTTTTTAGTGAGTATAATTGGACAGACTTGTTGCTAGGCAAGGAAGTGAATGAGATGTATGTCAAGTTTTGTGAAATATATGATAAAGGCACAAAAATTTTATACCAAAACAGAGATGCAGAACTAGGAAACAGGATTGGTTCAACAGAAATTGCGAGAGGGCCAGAGACCAAAAGACACAAAAATGGAATCAATACAGGAAGAGGCCAAACCCCCAAACATACCAGCGATACAAAGATGCGAGAAACAACTACACGGCAGTGAGGAGAGAGGCAGAAAGAAATTTTGAAAAAGGGATTGCAGACAAATGTAAAACAGAACCAGGTCTATTCTATAAATTCATAAACAACAAATTGCAGGTAAAGGATAATATTCAGAGGTTGAAAATGGGAAATAGATTCACGGAAAATGAAAAGGAAATGTGTGAAACACTAAACGAAAAGTTCCAAAGTGTGTTTGTACAAAATGAAATCTTCAGGGAACCAGATACAATAAGAATTCCAGAGAACAACATAGAGCACATAGAGGTGTCTAGAGACGAAGTGGAAAAATGCTCAAGGAGCTAAATAAGAACAAAGCAGTTGGTCCAGATGGAGTTTCACCATGGGTTCTGAGAGAATGTGCACCTGAGCTCAGCATTCCACTTCAACTGATTTTTCAGGCATCCCTGTTTACAGGAGTTGTAGCTGATGTGTGGAAAAAGGCTAACATAGTTCCAATCTACAAAAGTGGAAGCAGGGAAGACCCCCTTAATTATAGACCTGTATCATTGACAAGTGTAATAGTCAAAATATTGGAAAAAATAATTAAAACTAAATGGGTAGAACACCTGGAGAGAAATGATATAATATCAGACAGACAGTATGGTTTTCGATCTGGAAGATCCTGTGTATCGAATTTACTCAGTTTCTATGATCGAGCAACAGAGATATTACAGGAAAGAGATGGTTGGGTTGACTGCATCTATCTGGACCTAAAAAAGGCTTTCGACAGAGTTCCACATAAGAGGTTGTTCTGGAAACTGGAAAATATTGGAGGGGTGACAGGTAAGCTTCTAACATGGATGAAAAATTTCTGATAGAAAAATGAGGGCAGTGATCAGAGGCAATGTATCGGACTGGAGAAATGTCACAAGTGGAGTACCACAGGGTTCAGTTCTTGCACCAGTGATGTTTATTGTCTACATAAATGATCTACCAGTTGGTATACAGAATTATATGAACATGTTTGCTGATGATGCTAAGATAATAGGAAGGATAAGAAACTTAGATGATTGTCATGCCCTTCAAGATGACCTGGACAAAATAAGTACATGGAGCGCCACTTGGCAAATGGAATTTAATGTTAATAAATGCCATGTTATGGAATGTGGAATAGGAGAACATAGACCCCACACAACCTATATATTATGTGAGAAATCTTTAAAGAATTCTGATAAAGAAAGAGATCTAGGGGTGGTTCTAGATAGAAAACTATCACCTGAGGACCACATAAAGAATATTGTGCGAGGAGCCTATGCCACGCTTTCTAACTTCAGAATTGCTTTTAAATACATGGATGGCGATATACTAAAGAAATTGTTCACGACTTTTGTTAGGCCAAAGCTAGAATATGCAGCGGTTGTGTGGTGCCCATATCTTAAGAAGCACATCAACAAACTGGAAAAGGTGCAAAGACATGCTACTAAGTGGCTCCCAGAACTGAAGGGCAAGAGCTACGAGGAGAGGTTAGAGGCATTAAATATGCCAAAACTAGAAGACAGAAGAAAAAGAGGTGATATGATCACTACATACAAAATAGTAACAGGAATTGATAAAATCGATAGGGAAGATTTCCCGAGACCTGGAACTTTAAGAACAAGAGGTCATAGATATAAACTAGCTAAACACAGATGCCGAAGAAATATAAGAAAATTCACTTTCGCAAACAGAGTGGTAGACGGTTGGAACAAGTTAGGGAGAAGGTGGTGGAGGCCAAGACCGTCAGTAGTTTCAAAGCGTTATATGACAAAGAGTGCTGGGAAGACGGGACACCACGAGCGTAGCTCTCATCCTGTAACTACACTTAGGTAATTACACTTAGGTAATTACACACTTAGGTAATTACACACACCACACACACTGTATTCCTTTCATCTTCTTGCCTACCCTATACCAATTAAGGTAATCACATGTACCTGCCTCTATCATGATAAATATCCCATAAGAAAAAAATTTCACCAAGAAACGAATTCCGTATACGAAATGGTTTTACTCACCTGGATAGGAAGATTGGGAATGTTTGCAGAGAAAGCCCTGAGTGTGGCCAAAGAAGCCTTGCGCTTTGTGGAGTAAACAAGAATAAAACCGTGTACCAAATCTTCTCGAAATGCATTGGCACCGTGGTACGATGACACTATGACCTCCACACGACGCTTGCAGTCATCTGAAATTTCTCACATATCAACTAAGATTTTATAAAAATCTGGCTAGAGGCCATTTTAAGAACAAAAATTGCAGCTAATGTAATTCATCAGTGGAAACCAAAAGTAAATTTACCTCTAGAACTTTAAAAGCGAAGGCTCAGATATTAATCCAGCACACAAGCAATGCTTGTATCAGAATAACTTAAAATTACAATTACGCCTGACTTCATCTTAAAAAAAAATCACATTCACAGGGGCAATTATTTGCATTTTTTTTAATGTACCAATATTTTGAGAAGTTAATATATTTTGATGAATACCATTTCATATGAGTTATCTTTTCTTGAAAAAAGGTTTCATGAAAAATCTTTCTTGAACATTTGATGAGAACAATAACGTAGCTAAAGACACGATGATGAAACAACACATTAGAAGATGAAAAACGATGAGGTTTTGGTCTGTCCTGGACCATTTTCAAGTTGTGTGTTAGTCCAGGATGGACTGAAACATCATTTCTTCCTCTTTTGATGTATGGTTTGGTCATCATTTGATGAAAATTTCCATATACTAGTTACTAATGGATAAAACAAATGTTTACAAGTATTCAACTAAAGTATACTTTCACTCAACCAGAAAGTTAATATAACATGATGTTCACTTTATGAACCAATAAAGAAAAATACAGAATTAAGTTTTATTTTTCACTCACCTAGGAATGTTTGTAGCGAGATGGATTGCTCTCCAGTCACCACACACCACTGGTGACTAAGCAGTGGACTAAGTACATTCTCCACTGAGTATGGATCTCCACACAACATACACATAATAATTCTGAAAATGCAGAGCAGAGATCAGATTTTTAATATACTGTACAGAGCCATATTCAAAGACTTATAACCAAATTCTAACATTTTTCTTTAAGATCCTTTTCTTATTTTAATTGAAGTTAATAAGATTTAACATTCCATTTGGCGATTGTGACAATTTCTTAAATTGGCGTCTTAATTTCTCACCTTATATCTGGCTGAGTGTCCCGAGGCAAAACGGCCGAATTAAAGATGTTGAGAGAGTTATTGCGATGCTGGATATTGGTGATGAGGGAGCGTAAGGCCTTGGTCACCAGACTACTGTCAAACCTACGCCCCTCACCACCGCCCACACTTGGTCCAACGTCCATAAAGGTGCATTGCAAGCTGCCAGGGGGACTGTGTTTTAGGATAATATTAGATTTAGCTATTAAAACTTTATTCTAAAGCAGGTAACAAAAATGCTTATTGATGACCGACATTTTGCAAATGTCAAGCAGACTAAACTTTAAATGCAAGCTCAAATTAACAAACATATAACAAAAAAATCTTACACACATTAATAAAAAAAAAGCATGATTTGCAAAAGCTAAAATATATATACACAAAAATAGCAACAGTGCTAGACAGCAAAAACAGTTTAGCTAGACATATCCATATTACAATTTTCAACTAAATTTATGCTTCCGTACCTATCGGCTAAGTTTGCCCCTTCATCGTGCAGGTGCTGCGAGGCATTATGGTCGAGGTCAGGATCAGGAGCGAATAGGACGGTGATGGGAGGCGTCGGAGTCGACTCCTCCCTCTCTAGTTGAGTCAGTAATGACTTTTCTAACGACTCTCTTACGTACTCCAGTGATGCTTCATTGCTGTACGCGCACACAACACCTGAAAACAAATTCAACAGCATCATAAGCTTCCATAATTTACAAGAGAACCAGATTCCAGCTGAAGTACAGGAGAAGAATATGTACAAAGCAGTGCATTAATAGAAGGGCAGACTAAAGATCCTTCACTCCTCTTATGATACTTCACGTGCTCCATCTATACATAGTGCTAGAGATATAACAATTTTAAAAATATAAAAATAATGAAAAATAACTTACATGTGTAAATAATGAAAGTTATTTACAAATATATAATAGCATTTATGCTATTACTGTAAGTATAAGAATGGTGAAAAGGTAATGCAAAGGTGTCTAAATAATGTAATCAATTATAATGATAATAATAATAAATACTATAATAATTATTATAATAATTAAATAATTATAATATAATAATAATAAGTATAATCATTTATAATAAATTAGACCTTCCAATAAAATGGAGAGAATGAGAATGTTAAGACAATTCAACTAACTAAACACTGAAAAGAAGAAGAATAGACAAATGGAAAACTATAGATACAGTGAAACTTACTGGAAATAGCAGTGCAACTTCTATTGAAGAATGTATATACAGCATCTACTTCAGGTCAATATGAAGTGCTATTTGGACAGAGTTGCTCTCATAAAATATTTATATTAAGCATGCAGTTATCAACATTTCATTACAGGGGATTCATGCATTTTGCAGCTACTTTGCATAACTGAAATAACCAAATGTTAAAACATTCATAAGAACATAAGAACATTCACTTGGCACTACTCATACAATACTTACTAGGAAACGCAACCTAAATATTAACTTAATTCTCAATATGAGGTTACCAATTTAAGCATCCTCAATTTACATTTCCTTGGCAAAAATAAAAACAGAACAAAGTGTCCTTATTGAGAATATATGGAGCAGAGGGACGGTGGAATAAACACTGCGAGCAAACCACACACACTAGAACGTGAAGGGACGACGACGACTTTTCGGTCCGTCCTGGACCATTCTCAATTCGATTTTGCACTTGAGAATGGTCCAGGACGGGCCGAAACGTCGTCGTCCCTTCACTTTCTAGTGTGTGGTTTGGTCAACATATTCCAGAGTCACATTATTGTTACTCCTCGTGTGCAAACACTGTGAAGACAGACCAGTGGCTTGCAAGAGCCATGCTAGTAGTGGCCTTCATAGTCTTTATCAACCACTCTCTCACCTTGTTTATCACATTAATACCTGCACTTAATACTAAACAGTACCAGATGCAGAAGAGATGGAGATTAACAAATAAAAATGTTATATCAGGAAATCAACCTGGAAATAACCAACCACAGGTCAGAGAACTGCTTAGTTTCTGTGACAAATTTTTGCTCAACAAGCAGATTACATAGCCAACTGTGAATGAAAATACTGTTGACCTCATCTTCACACACAACCAATAAATAATCAGGGACATTACAATTTCAGATACAATAAACTCAGATCACAAGGTCACTGAAGTGCAAACTAACATGAATACTCACAGTAAGTCTAAAAAGATCACCAAACAAGAGAAATTATTCAATAAATTAAATTTTAATAAGAGGAGGATTGACTGGGAAAAAGTTAATATAGAACTTGCAAACATCCAATTAAATATTGTCCTAAGTAACAAAACACTCCACACAAGGAACAGAACAAATGACTGCCAAAGTACACAAAAGTCTACTTGAAACATGTTCCTTTGCAGAACGTCAGAAAGAGGACCAAGTTAGAAAGAGTGCAAGCAACTCTTCCATTCTTATAATTGCATGCTATTAGGCACATAAATAAAAATGGGTAATACAGTATTATAACAAAATAAGGTTGCAAATACAGTAATCACACATTCAGGCTAATGAAGCAAAGATGATCCTTGACATAATGAGTAAGTGATAATAATAATGTCTATGTGCTCTGCTGTTATTGTAATATTCTTATATAATTAATGTACTGTAGGGTTATATGTCTACGTTCCCAATTATTTAATTACGTTCCCAATTATTCCCAATTATGCACAACCATTTATGAATAAAGCCTTTGATTTGATTTGAAATACTCAAGATTATCATACAACATTATATATCCATACTTATGTATGGATACAAAGAAAGGTGAAGGAAACATTGGTAATTACTCACCATGAGGAGTAAATTCAGGCGTCTTGAAGGAGTTTTGAGGAAGAGAAACATCTCCATCTATACTTCGGTAGTCTAATGAGAATATCTGATTGTCCAACTCGAACTCATCATCTTCACACACAGACTGCAAATGTTGTTTCCACTAATCGGATAAGTATGTATTTATAAAACACTAAATCATGCAACTGACAAGAATTTCCTGAATATTTATGTATAAAAAATGTTCAAGTAGTTGTGGAAACAATGTACCTGTCAAACATAGACAGCACCATAGAACAAACCTTTAGCAAGAGTAATAATGTTAATGTTTCTCTGAAAGGCAACCAAAACTTTATGAACAAAAAAATGAAATTTTAACTACCTCTTCAGGCCAAATTTGTTACATAATTTACACTTAACTTGATTATCTAGATTTTCATTCTCAATCGACTTGAGAATGGTCCAGGAAGGACCGAAACGTCGTCATCCCTTCACTTTCTAGTGTGTGGTCTGGTCAACGCTCATCAGTTGCTGACACTTGACCAAGCAGTGCCACCCGATATAATAAGCACATCACTAACTCTAACCAAAACACTGCAATTATCAGAATCCTGCTCACTAAATCCTGAATAATTTTGAACAAGTTCATTTCCTAATGGAACATGAGATTTCACTGGATGATGCAATGTGGACCTGCGGGCCGCTCCAAGCAGCAGCCTGTAAGATGTCACCAGAGACATCTTAATGAGCAACACTGAAATAATCGACAGGTATAACGACAACAGAAGACTAGACATCAGCGAGGTGCTACACATCAAAAAGTCAAGACCAGCCATCAACAATCAGTTAACACATAATTACATCCTACCCACTTCAAGACCCCAAGCCAACGCAGAGACAGGATCCAATGCCCCTGCCTTAAACACAAGCAACCTCAAGAACATAAGATACTTACGTTGATACATGTAATACCCTATCAATATCCCCTACGTTATCCACTTGTTTCATCCACTTGTTCTGTACTACTTCCTCCAAAGAGAAATATAAGCCTGTGCAAAAGCATGATAAATTATTCTTTGAGAATTTAAGATGTGTAAGGACATGATAGGTAAGGGTAAAGACAATGAACACTCACCCGAATAACATTTTGGAGGTCCTCGGCCAGACCCTGGTTGCCCAACAAGACAAGATTAACTTGAGGATCAGAGCGCACACCATAGTCTACATTTTTACTGCTCCATGTGCCTGAACCTGGGCGACTATTACTGAAAATGCAAAAATATAATTATTTTACAAGTTCTACATATGTATTACTTATTTTGTATTACTTATTTTTATTACAATTATTTTGCTGATCACGTTCATGAACCAATAAACTATTAGAGAAAAATAAAATTGAATTTGCAATAAGTGAAAATTACAAAGACAAGAAAATCAACAAATTATGACGAAGGTCTATAGGAAAAAGCATCCCGCCATCCTGACTTTAGTCTATGGGATTTTCAATAATATTTTTACTTAAATCTATCTTCTTTATACTTTGTGAAAATGTATTGTTATATCTTAGTCCAATTGGTTTAAAACTGATATATAACAAAGTTACTTTAACTGATCAGTTTCATCATGACTTGACACTTCTGTAGTCATTTGTTCCTATACCTATATTCCAATTTTAATCAACAATAATAAAGGTAAAGTTTTTATCATTCTTATTTCCACATTTTTTAATCGATTTTCTTTATTTTTTGCCTTTATTATTTTACTGAGATATTCACAAGCAGTTTATGTATGCTTACAATAAGTAATTTGTACCCTACCACACTCCACAATATAAACAATAGTTTCAACAAACCAAATGAGCATACGTCTTAATAGTACATTATGTATTGTGCATTACATGACATCTCAGCCACTAATAAACATCTCAGCCACTAATAAACATCTAAGACATACCTGGCTGCTTTATTGGCTATAATTTTCTCAATGAGGCAGTCCATGCAGTTGGGGAACGATGGACAGTGTTCTTTCTTGGGGCATGGACAAAGCCTAAATGCTGAAGCAGCAATAAGGTTCGTTCACTTTCTAACCTGTCCAATGCTTTATATCTGCAATAAGATAGCTTAATTCACTCTCTAACCTGTCTAGGATTNGGAAAGGCAGGTGTGTTATGGCTATGGTTATGATGACTCATGCCTCCAGGAGGATCTTAGGGGTCAAAGTGGTGGCAAATGCTATGGTTCCAGGAGGAGGCAGTGGGAGCAAGACCCACAGGAAACTTTAACAGAAGTAATGACACCATAAGCATTGCTTTATTTGCTTTACAAATACTGTACAAGTAATCACAAATAGGTAGTTTCTATCACACACACACACGGATTCAATAGATTCACGGAAAATGAAAAGGAAATGTGTGAAACATTAAACGAAAAGTCCAAAGTGTGTTTGTACAAAATGAAATCTTCAGGGAACCAGATACAATAAGAATTCCAGAGAACAACATAGAGCATATAGAGGTGTCTAGAGACGAAGTGGAAAAAATGCTAAAGGAGCTAAATAAGAACAAAGCAGTTGGTCCAGATGGAGTTTCACCATGGGTTCTGAGAGAATGTGCACCTGAGCTCAGCATTCCACTTCAACTGATTTTTCAGGCATCCCTGTTTACAGGAGTTGTAGCTGATGTGTGGAAAAAGGCTAACATAGTTCCAATCTACAAAAGTGGAAGCAGGGAAGACCCCCTCAATTATAGACCTGTATCATTGACAAGTGTAATAGTCAAAATATTGGAAAAAATAATTAAACTAAATGGGTAGAACACCTGGAGAGAAATGATATAATATCAGACAGACAGTATGGTTTTCGATCTGGAAGATCCTGTGTATCGAATTTACTCAGTTTCTATGATCGAGCAACAGAGATATTACAGGAAAGAGATGGTTGGGTGACTGCATCTATCTGGACCAAAAAACCAGCGTTGAATGTAATGAAACGCCATTTTCTGGGTGAGTCCCGGAGGCTCCCCGGAGCTATCCCAGGCTGATATGCTAATTTCAGACTTTGGCATCAGTCATGTGTATGGAGTTCTTAGGCCTACCGGGGACCACGGCCAGAACCGGGCCCCCTCAGAGAGGCAAGGGGAGCAATGGCCTATAGAAGCCCCCGTGTGGTTGGAAGCATTCTATGTCTGCCATCGACCGGGACAGGCACCCAGAAAGGTAAGCGCCCCAAAACAAACCCCTATTCTGGTTAAAATTGCTACCAAAATCCGAACTAGTGGATAGAACTCCCAAACAGAAAAACAAGCAAACTAGTGTGACGTCACACGTCACCGCGCCGCTGTCTGCGCAGCTCCCCCCTCCCCGGGAGGGGGAAGGTGGAGCCCCAGACCTCCCACGCCGGCTATCCACCCATCAGTTCTGAGGCTGGATGTCAAGACACGCGAAAAACCGCCGACCGGAGGGAGGGAGGGTTGCCGGGGAGCCTCCGGGACTCACCCAGAAAATGGCGTTTCATTACATTCAACGCTGGTTTTCTGGGGGGAGCCCCGTCGGCTCCCCGGAGCTAACTACCCACAGAGGAAGATCAAAGGGACGGAACCGGGAGGCGGACACCACCCAAACAACCAAAACGCTAAAACCAAAGGAGCAGGAAAACTCAGCGACCCGACCCCCAGAGGCAAATGCCAAAAGGAAAAGAGCCGACGAAAAACAAACCGGAACCGAAGAGGCACTACCAACCGAGGAGAAGACAGAGCACGCTGACCAGATACCAGGATGGTGCAAGCGGCGCACGAACAGGCCGGAGGGGAAACGAAGCACAAGACAGCTTACTAAGCGGTGTAGAAGCAAGACCGAAAGCAAGCCAAAGCGGCTCCGCCAGCGCCGCACAAAAAGAGAGAGGCGACAGTATGTGGCACGACGACGGCCCCCAACCCCCACCAAAAACCAGGCCGACGCTAACAAGAGGAACCACCTAAGAAGGTACAGGAAAAGGAAGGACCGCCAAAACACCCCATACTGCCGCCAAGAGAAACACGCAGGTGGGACACCGACCACCAGCCGGAGGCGAGACCACGAGGCAGACGGAAGCAGCCCCGACAAGGCCCCTCCGAGCCCAGGAAAAGGCGGAGCCGCAAGAAGATCTCGGGCGCGACCACCGAACTCAGGTGGTACAAGGAGATGGAACGTCTGCCGAACAGACAAATCCCAAAGCAAGCAAACCCGCCAGGAGAACAAATGACGGGTCCGACGCGAGACATCGCAAGACCCCAAAAAACCAAGTGGCAGGGCAAGCAAGGAAACCAAAGAAGGCGGAAGGGTTGCCGCCAGAACCGTACCCGAACCAAGAGGTACGAGCAACAGCAACAGACCGAGACAAAGAAGCACACCACAGGACACAGGCCGAAAAAAGCCCAAGAAGCCAAGGAACACACGCAGAACACCCCTGTGGCAGAGGAGGAAAACAAGGGAACACACAAACAATGAAGTGGTGGAAACCGACCACGTCCCCCAACATAGCAGCAAGTGCAGGCAAAACTGACCAAAGGAGATGCCAGGAAAACGACTGGGGTGAGGCAGGACGAAAGAGCAGAAGCATAAAAAACCCCAGGAGTAAGGACACGCCACTGCGAAACACGGTACTAATGCACACGCGCAGTAGTAGCAACATACAACCTGGTGGATAAAGACAGGCTGTTTAACACAAGGGGCACACGCACTAGGGGACGCAGGTGGAAACTGAATGCCCAAATGAGCCACAGAGATATTAGAAAGAACTTTTTAGTGTCAGAGTGGTTGACAAATGGAATGCATTAGGAAGCGATGTGGTGGAGGCTGACTCCAAACACAGTTTCAAGTGTAGATATGATAGAGCCCAATAGGCTCAGGAAACTGTACACCTGTTATAAGATTGACGTTTGAGAGGCGGGACCAAAGAGCCAGAGCTCAACCCCCGCAAGCACAACTAGGGGAGTATACACCACCGCAACATGCCACAGGTAAAGAGCAACTCGCTCCGGCAAAGGCAGAGAACGGAGCAGATAGACCCCAGACAGGGCCCACGGAGACACGACAGAACCCAGCAGGCCCAGGAACCCGCCTACCAGGCGACCGACGGCGGAGAAACCCCGCTCAAAACCGGCTGGATGGGGAACCGGGAGCTCATGTACACCCCAAGCCCGGCCCGAGGCCAGGCTAGACCGGCCAAAGGGAGGCCCACCAGGAAGACGCATGGGGCGGCCTGCAGGCCCACAGACTCCCCACAACCAGGATGGGCCATAACTAAGTCGAAGGCAAGCTAGTGTGCCCCGGAAGTCCACAGACCGTACCATAGGGGCATAACTTGCAATCCCCTCACAGAGTTCAGTGGCATACCTATAATAGGTTAAGTAACAATTGTAATTACGAAACCATAAGATGCTTATTGTAACCTACTAAGTAGGTCAGGTAAGGTCGGTGTTTTCCACGAAGTCTTTTAAGGGAAACTATTATGTTTAGTATGGCACCTATGCACGGAACGAAGAAGTCAATATTGACGTAATAAAGATGCGGGGACGGGTTGGTGCAAGAGAGAACCGGATCAGCACCTCCAAGGATACCCGATCAACCAGGCTGTGACTCATACGTCGGGCAGCGAGCAGCCATGTCCAACAGCCAGCATGACCAGTCCAGGAGGCCTGGTCGATGACCGGGCCGCGGGGACGCTAAGCCCCGGAAGCACCTCAAGTTAACCTCAAGATAAGGTACCAGCGAGAAGGCGTATGCTCGCAAGGAGGTCGTGTAACAACTGCAGACCTCTGATGGATATACAGTGTTCCCCGAGTGTGCCTATGGCACCACTGCACTCCACTGGTACTATCCCGCAAGTTCTACCAGATAGGCGGGACCCAAAAGCCAGAGCGCATAAACCTTGCAAGCACAGCCAGGAGCCCTACCAGGCGAGTACAGAACCAACACCACAAACCCCCACACCACATAACACTAACAAAGGTGGGACCCCTGAATGACCCTAGCATGGGTTGGACATGCACAAGAGTGGGACAGGAAGGGGTGAAAAAAGGGGACCGACACTGGTGTGCGAACGGTCTCAGTCGTACAAAAAGAGACCTAAAGAAAGACAGGCATATAACACCACATCCAGCGCCCTGCCAAAAGACGCCAGACCGCAGAAACTCACCTGGCAAACGGTGGCTCGAAGTGACACGACTCAACCGAGCCCAGAAGAACCTGGGAGCACCGCCAGGTGAAGAAGCCAGAGCCGGACCTGCAGGAGAGCAAGGAAGAGGCGAAGAAGGCGGCCCACACCCATGACACAGGGGAAACCTCGGCGGCCTCCCCACAACTGGAACCCAGGACACCCCCGGAGCGAAAAGGGGCACATACCGCGGCAAGGGAGAAGAGCGAAAGGCGAAGCACTGGAGCAAAAAGACGACGAACACCGGCACTACACACCGCCCAGACCAAAACAAACTCCGCGGCGCACGCGCATGACATGCTGGCCGAAAACGCGCAACCTACCCTGCGGGAAGGCGGCAACCAAGACTACTGCACAAGAAAAGTAGCCAAAAGAGTGAGCAGGAACAAGAAAACCGGCCAAAGAAGCGAAGACAGAGCCCAAAAAAGGCACGCAACCGGGCCACAAGTAGCCCAACAAGGCCACAAGTAGCCCAACAGGGCCACAAGTAGCCCAACAGGCCCAGAAAGAGCCCAAACGGGCCAAAAGTAGCCCAACAGGGCTACAAGGAGCACAACAGGACCACAAGGAGCCCAACAGGGCTACAAGTAGCCCAACTCGGCAACAAGGACGAGGAGCCGACAGACGTTCCAATAACGCGGGAAGGAGGAAAAACCTTCCCGAACCCTCGAGAACACGGAAGCCAAAACCAGTCCCGAAGGCACACAAAGGCGCATGCGCACCCGAGACCAGTAGTCATGTAGAACCCCCAAAACGGGGAAACATGACGAAAACACCGTCCCCCCAAAAAAAAGGGGTGGGGGGAAACATCCACCCACAGGACGGAACCAACCGACTCAAAGGCCAAGGAACCGAGCCCGGGGAGGGGCCGACGCCCAACAGCACGTACGGCGAGTGGAGAGGAAAACCCCACTCCGCGTAACCACAAGCCCCGCCGAGAGGGGGATAAAAACCCCCACGGGGTCCTATGGGGCCAAGGCCCCCCAAGTCAGCCCCTCCGCAGCCCCGGGAACCCACACAACAGGCCCCGGGGCCGAGCCGTCCCCCTAAAGCCCCGGCCGTACCAGAAAACCGGGACAGCCGTGAAAACACTAAGGAAGGGAGCCCACTGGCAGACTCTTACAACACGGCTGGAGGAACAGGCTCGAATGCCCCCGTCACTACCCCGGAAGGGGATTTCCCCGAGACTGCCCGAGTCTCAACACCACCAAACCCCGCCCTGAACCTACAGACGGTAAGGAACCGGATGCAGGCAGGAAGGGGAATCCAGGGGAAAAACAAGAACCAAAACGGGGCAGCCCCGGGGCTCCCGGGGAGTTACCACGAGAGCGTTGCCACCACCAAGGCTCAAGTGCAACGCCTCTGCTGCCCGCACCAGCTGAGCACAACTGGGTAACCGAGCCATAACGAGCAACAAACTCGCAGGACTCCGGGTCGAAGGTGTCACCGACCCCACAGGCAGCAGACGGAGGCAAAACAGAGAGTCACCCAGAGACAAGGGGTGAGCAACCCTCAAACTCGCTGGAAGCGAGGGGGGGGCTCTGGGGTCACATCCATCGGACCCACGCGCCCCCAGGGGTTTCCCAGGGTCCCGAGCGTTTACTATAAGAGGACTCGCGCTCAGGTAATCCCAGGCAGGGTACTGCTAACCGGCACCCAAAACTACCAAACAACTTTCTAAGAGCTGAACCCCCGGGACGTGTACACTCACGGGGACCTAGCAGGGGGTACCACCAGAAAACTCAGAACACAAGGGACACCAGGGGCAAGAACGAAGGCAGACCCCCCCACCAGGTAGATAAACAAAAAGAAAAAGAAAACCCCGCAAGAGGACAGCGTACCCAAGCGGAACAGAGCCGGCCGCTATGATTGGGAAAAGACAAGCTGCACAGTACCCTGCGCCCCACCAGTGCAAAACTGCCCCTTACTCTAAGGCGAACAAGGGAGACAGAACACCCGAGCACACAAAGAGCGGCCGAAAACCAAGCAGTAAACGGCCTAGCAGGGGCAGACCCCAAGGAACTTGTGGAAGGTGGCCCCAAGTCCCAAGGGCAGTACTTACAGGGCACCTAGGGAAGGGAACCCTAGGCGCATGCAGCCCGAGTACTGGAGAATCACTCCCGGCTCGCGCACCACCTAGAAAACAGACACCACACTCTAGGTGCAGTGCTGAAACAACCACTGGAGCCGGAGCACATAACCGGTGCCTATAGCATCAGCCGAAGAACTGATGGGTGGATAGCCGGCGTGGGAGGTCTGGGGCTCCACCTTCCCCCTCCCGGGGAGGGGGGAGCTGCGCAGACAGCGGCGCGGTGACGTGTGACGTCACACTAGTTTGCTTGTTTTTCTGTTTGGGAGTTCTATCCACTAGTTCGGATTTTGGTAGCAATTTTAACCAGAATAGGGGTTTGTTTTGGGGCGCTTACCTTTCTGGGTGCCTGTCCCGGTCGATGGCAGACATAGAATGCTTCCAACCACACGGGGGCTTCTATAGGCCATTGCTCCCCGTGCCTCTCTGAGGGGGCCCGGTTCTGGCCGTGGTCTCCGGTAGGCCTAAGAACTCCATACACATGACTGATGCCAAAGTCTGAAATTAGCATATCAGCCTGGGATAGCTCCGGGGAGCCGACGGGGCTCCCCCCAGAAAAGGCTTTCGACAGAGTTCCACATAAGAGGTTGTTCTGGAAACTGGAAAATATTGGAGGAGTGACAGGTAAGCTTCTAACATGGATGAAAAATTTCCGACTGATAGAAAAATGAGGGCAGTGATCAGAGGCAATGTATCGGACTGGAGAAATGTCACAAGTGGAGTACCACAGGGTTCAGTTCTTGCACCAGTGATGTTTATTGTCTACATAAATGATCTACCAGTGGGTATACAGAATTATATGAACATGTTTGCTGATGATGCTAAGATAATAGGAAGATAAGAAACTTAGATGATTGTCATGCCCTTCAAGAAGACCTGGACAAAATAAGTATATGGAGCAACACTTGGCAAATGGAATTTAATGTTAATAAATGCCATGTTATGGAATGTGGAATAGGAGAACATAGACCCCACACAACCTATAAATTATGTGAGAAATCTTTAAAGAATTCTGATAAAGAAAGAGATCTAGGGGTGGTTCTAGATAGAAAACTATCACCTGAGGACCACATAAAGAATATTGTGCGAGGAGCCTATGCTACACTTTCTAACCTCAGAATTGCTTTTAAATACATGGATGGAGAAATACTAAAGAAATTGTTCACGACTTTTGTTAGACCAAAGCTAGAATATGCAGCGGTTGTATGGTGCCCATATCTTAAGAAGCACATCAACAAACTGGAAAAGGTGCAAAGACATGCTACTAAGTGGCTCCCAGAACTGAAGGGCAAGAGCTACGAGGAGAGGTTAGAGGCATTAAATATGCCAAAACTAGAAGACAGAAGAAAAAGAGGTGATATGATCACTACATACAAAATAGTAACAGGAATTGATAAAATCGACAGGAAAGATTTCCTGAGACCTGGAACTTCAAGAACAAGAGGTCATAGATATAAACTGGCTAAACACAGATGCCGAAGAAATATAAGAAAATTCACTTTCGCAAACAGAGTGGTAGACGGTTGGAACAAGTTGGGGAGAAGGTGGTGGAGGCCAAGACCGTCAGTAGTTTCAAAGCGTTATATGACAAAGAGTGCTGGGAAGACGGGACACCACGAGCGTAGCTCTCATCCTGTAACTACACTTAGGTAATTACACACACACACACACACACACACACACACATCTATCTGGACCTAAAAAAGGCTTTCGACAGAGTTCCACATAAGAGGTTGTTCTGGAAACTGGAAAATATTGGAGGAGTGAAAGGTACGCTTCTAACATGGATGAAAAACTTTCTGACTGATAGAAAAATGAGGGCTGTGATCAGAGGCAATGTATCGGACTGGAGAAATGTCACAAGTGGAGTACCACAGGGTTCAGTTCTTGCACCAGTGATGTTTATTGTCTACATAAATGATCTACCAGTTGGTATACAGAATTATATAAACATGTTTGCTGATGATGCTAAGATAATAGGAAGGATAAGAAATTTAGATGATTGTCATGCCCTTCAAGAAGACCTGCATAAAATAAGTATATGGAGCACCACTTGGCAAATGGAATTTAATGTTAATAAATGTCATGTTATGGAATGTGGAATAGGAGAACATAGACCCCACACAACCTATATATTATGTGAGAAATCTTTAAAGAACTCTGATAAAGAAAGAGATCTAGGGGTGGTTCTAGATAGAAAACTATCACCTGAAGACCACATAAAGAATATTGTGCAAGGAGCCTATGCTATGCTTTCTAACTTCAGAATTGCTTTTAAATACATGGATGGGGATATACTAAAGAAATTGTTCATGACTTTTGTTAGGCCAAAGCTAGAATATGCAGCTGTTGTTTGGTGCCCATATCTTAAGAAGCACATCAACAAACTGGAAAAGGTGCAAAGACATGCTACTAAGTGGCTCCCAGAACTGAAGGGTAAGAGCTACGAGGAAGGTTAGAAGCATTAAATATGCCAAAACTAGAAGACAGAAGAAAAAGAGGTGATATGATCACTACATACAAAATAGTAACAGGAATTGATAAAATCGAAGGAAAGATTTCCTGAGACCTGGAACTTCAAGAACAAGAGGTCATAGATATAAACTAGCTAAACACAGATGCCGAAGAAATATAAGAAAATTCACTTTCGCAAACAGAGTGGTAGACGGTTGGAACAAGTTAAGGAGAAGGTGGTGGAGGCCAAGACCGTCAGTAGTTTCAAAGCGTTATATGACAAAGAGTGCTGGGAAGACGGGACACCACGAGCGTAGCTCTCATCCTGTAACTACACTTAGGTAATTACACTTAGGTAATTACACACACACACACATTTACCTAAGTGTAATTACCTAAGTGTAGTTACAGGATGAGAGCTACGCTCGTGGTGTCCCGTTCCCAGCACTCTTTGTCATATAACGCTTTGAAACTACTGACGGTCTTGGCCTCCACCACCTTCTCCCCCAACTTGAGTGGTAGACGGTTGGAACAAGTTGGGGGAGAAGGTGGTGGAGGCCAAGACCGTCAGTAGTTTCAAAGCGTTATATGACAAAGAGTGCTGGGAAGACGGGACACCACGAGCGTAGCTCTCATCCTGTAACTACACTTAGGTAATTACACTTAGGTAAATTACACACACACACACACACACACACACACACACACACACACACACACACCACACACACACACACACACACAACACACACACAAACTTTGCACACACAACTGTGCAAAACACAGTTGATCAGAGCAAGTCCCTGATAATTTTGGTTGCAAAGAAAAGGAGATAACATCTAGGTCAGAAAGAGCTGTAGAAGAAGCGAAAGTAGTAGATAAATTGTTGGCCTCGTAGAAGATCTTACTACCATAGAGAACGTGTGCGACTACAGGAGAATAGGCAGATACGTAAAAGGGAAAGATCGACCTTTGAGGATCACCCTAAACGGTGCCAAGCAGAAGGAAGAAGTACTAAGGAATGCCAGAAAATTACAAAGTGATGAGGATGGGAAAGTGCGGTCGTTAAGACGAGATTTTTCAAAAAGAAGACAGAGAGAAGCTGAAACTGAACCTTGCCGAGGCAAAACGTTTAAATGAGAGCAGGAATGAAGAAGAAATCAATTCTTTTTTCTACAAAGTGATAGGGGTAGGCAGACCAGTAAAGTGGTACATAAAAGCAAACCAACAAAATTAATAGAGAGAGGGGGAGTGAAGAATAAGGAGAGGGGGAACAAGTTCCTGAAGATTGCATACACCAACATAGATGGAGTGAGATCGAAGATACTGGAGCTAAGTCATGTAATACAGCTGCAGACACCAGACACTGTTGCACTCACAAAGACAAAACTTGAAGATGTTATTTTAAATGAGGTCATATTCCCAAGGGGCTACTCAATTTGGAGACGGGACAGAAAAATTAGGAAAGGCGGTGGCGTTGCTGTGCTGGTGAAAGAACACCTAAAGGGAAAGAAATAATGACTGCCAATCCACAAGAAGTTGACATAATAGCACTAGAGATCTGCCATGATGATGATAAACTAATGATCATAAATGCATATAGTCCACCGCCAAGCAACACATGGTCAAAGGAGGAGCTAGATAGTAAACGCAAATGTCTTATAACAATAATGAGAGAGATTATAGCGAGAGCGGATAACGATAGATCACGTCTGTTGATAGTCGGTGACTTCAACTTGAAATCCATAGACTGGGAAGCATATGAAGCTAAAACAGAAGATTTTTGGACCTGTAGATTTGTAGACCTCATCCTGGAAACATTCTTGTATCAACATGTTAAACAAGCTACGAGGATGAGGGAAGGGGACGTTCCCTCCATGCTAGATTTGATATTTACCAGGAAGGAGGAAGAGATATTTGACATTCAGTACCTTCCTCCTTTGGGTAAAAGTGACCACGTCTTTTGGGGAATAAAGTATGCAATGCGTTATAATCTGGAAGAAAATAAGGAGGTTGAAGCAGTTGAAAAACCTGACTTCAGGAGAGGACATTATGGCAACCTTAGAAATTTTTTTAGTGAGTATAATTGGACAGACTTGTGCTAGACAAGGAAGTGAATGAGATGTATGTCAAGTTTTGTGAAATATATGATAAAGGCACAAAAATTTATACCAAAACAGAGATGCAGAACTAGGAAACAGGATTGGTTTAATAGAAATTGTGAGAAGGCCAGAGACCAAAAGACACAAAAATGGAATCAATACAGGAAGAGGCCAAACCCCCAAACATACCAGCGATACAAAGATGCGAGAAACAACTACACGGCAGTGAGGAGAGAGGCAGAAAGAAATTTTGAAAAAGGGATTGCAGACAAATGTAAAACAGAACCAGGTCTATTCTATAAATTCATAAACAACAAATTGCAGGTAAAGGATAATATTCAGAGGTTGAAAATGGGAAATAGATTCACGGAAAATGAAAAGGAAATGTGTGAAACACTAAACGAAAAGTTCCAAAGTGGTTTGTACAAAATGAAATCTTCAGGGAACCAGATACAATAAGAATTCCAGAGAACAACATAGAGCACATAGAGGTGTCTAGAGACGAAGTGGAAAAAATGCTCAAGGAGCTAGGTAAGAACAAAGCAGTTGGTCCGATGGAGTTTCACCATGGGTTCTGAGAGAATGTGCACCTGAGCTCAGCATTCCACTTCAACTGATTTTTCAGGCATCCCTGTGTACAGGAGTTGTAGCGATGTGTGGAAAAAGGCTAACATAGTTCCAATCTACAAAAGTGG
>WNGS01164858.1:44451866-44508788 GCA_020271785.1 Procambarus virginalis
TGCCTCCACTTTTCTTTGGAGGTATTCGTCTTTGAGTTTCTTGACATGACGACGGAACAATTTGGCCGCTGGTCCATACCAAAGAGGTCCACATAATGTATAAAATCAGGACTTTGAGCAAGTTTTTTACTAGTTGTGGCCCATATAGACCGATAGTCCAGAACATGAGTGCGCACTAATCTTTGGAAGGCATCTGTTGCTACATCAAGAATTTCTTTCTATGTCTCGCTGCCTCATAAAATGGAACAATACGAATTCTTCCTCTATTACGGTCTATCAAATTGCTAATGTCATAAACGCACAGTCTATATTAACATTTTCATGTGAGGAAAGTTTCCACTAGAGGGATGTTCCCCTTAAACTCTTTTCTGCTCGCTAACTTCTCAGCCTCCTTAACATGATACCTGAAAATAAAGGGCACAGGTTAGCTGCGATTTAATATAATACTAATTCGAAAAATTAAATATGATACGTTAAACAATAAGTGTCTCAGCCATATAATAACTACTAATTAAATATCTCTGAATTACAAGGAAAATATATGTTTAGCAATAAAATTTTTGGTCTATTATGTTAAGAATTACGAACATGAAGATATTAATAGTCATTAATACAAAATTAAATAATGCAATGAAATCAAATATATTGTAGCATGATAGTGATCTGAACAAAGATACGTTGTTTCGATACATTGTTTTCAGTTAATCTATAGTAAATGATTACATGGACATGCTGCCCTCCATTCTGCGCGAGTTCTTCCCGGACCTGCAGAGCTTAGAAGACGGGTGAGTGTTTGCCATAATGTGTCTCATTGACTGTGATTACATCTAGTATGGTTCTTGGGGGAAAAATTCATTATTGATTAATAATTTTATATGATTCTGTCCTGGTTAAAAATTGTGTTTTGATTATATGGTGTATTGAAGGATAGATGTTTTGCTTTCTCTTATAAATGGAATTTAGCTTAAAAACAAGTGCCCAGTGAGTATTATTTATGGATTATAATACCGTGTGGTTTACCTTGCAATGGTTCTGAGAGGGGGACTGTCTGCATAGCCTGGTCTGATCAGGCCTCCTGGTTGATGTCTAGTCAACATGGCTGTTGGACATAGCTTCTCGCAGCCTGACATGTAAGTCACAGCCTGGCTGATCAGGTACCCTTGGGAGGTGTTATCAAATTCTCCTTTGAACATTGTGAGAGGTTGGCCAGTTATGTCCATAGTGATTAGAGGGAGAGTGTTGCAAGGTCTTGGGCCATTGATGTTGTTAGAGTTGTCTCTATCAACGCCTGGTAGAGATTGGTCTGATGTAGTTATGCATATCTAGCTGTTCTCCCAGCTTATTTCTGTGAGGTCTTTATCTATTAGTTCCCAGGTCATCTGTTTAAAGTATTATTAAAATTAATTTGCTTGTAACACGTGATTTTGGGTGACAATATTCAAAGAGGATTGTGTTTTTTTATGTTTATTTTATATAGTTTGGTCATAGCAGTAGGATGTTAGAAATGGTACAGTGGTGTCATGATAAGTTGAGATGAGGATGCTTGTAACATGCTGCGGGCTGAGTCAGATGGGACATGGTGCAGAAGGTGGCTGGAGACGAAGAGCTTGTGTGAGACCTGGAGCCGAGAGCAGAGAACTAGAGTGAGGTCGGGGCCCAGAGCTCAATGGAGGGCGAGAGCGGGGAGCTTGAAGGAAGGCGGGAGCAGAGAGCCTGGATAGGGTGCAAACAGAGAGCTCGAATATGGTTGGGATTGCCCATCTGCTTTTGTGAGACTTGAAGTGTTGGGTGTGAGAGTGCTCCCACTTCTATACTTCCCTTCACCTAGGCCTTTCCTTCCTCTTTACTCCAAAAAAAAAAAAAAAGGGTGTGAGAGTTGGAAATCTACTGGTGTCTTCGACCGTGTTATGTCTGCATCTATCTGACCTTGCGTTGGACCCAGTTTGCTTCCTTATTTGGCAAGCCGATCGTCATTTGGCCTGATGGGAAGCACGTTGATTGCTTTTGGCTGTCGATCCATAGAACTCTTTTTGGATTTATGGCAAATGTCGTTATGGTTAGTGAATATGATTGCAGGTGTCATTAGCAATTATGGGAATTATTGAGAACTTTCAAATGCTTGAAATAAAATTTCTTGGAATGTGGAATAGCTTGAGGATAATTGAAGTGGTTGCTACAATATCTCTAATGTGGCTGCTACATGCTGAATTCTCCTCCACTTGGATTAGAGACTGGCCGAGCTCATGATTTTCTGTACAATATTTTGGTTAGGTTGTGATCTGAGTAACATAATTATCATTATGTCCCTAACTTGTTCATCATTGTAAAAATAAAGTCTATGGTGTTTTCTAGTTGTTTTAATATTTGTTGGTTTAAGGCAAATTTGTTACATGTCCATAAGACACCATTTGTTTGCGTTCTGGTGACCTATATACATGGACAACCACATTTAAAACTTTTATTTTGATTATCATTACTTCTGCCATATCATTTGTGGTGTTTAGCAGCTCTGTGCAGATGAGTGTCTCTTTTGATATATAGGCTGACCCCACCCTATAACCTGTGTTTTCTGTCACATCTGAAAAAATTGCATTCTGGTACACTGTATCCATGTAGTAGTAATTACTATCATAGTAATACTTTGTGAGAGTTCCAGTTACCTGGTTACCTGGTTGATACCTGGTTGATGGGGTTCTGGGAGTTCTACTCCCCAAATCCGGCCCGAGGCCAGGCTTGACTTGTGAGAGTTTGGTCCACTAGGCTGTTGCTTGGAGCGGCCCACAGGCCCACTTACCCACCACAGCCCGGTTGGTCCGACACTCCTTGGAGGAATAAATCTAGTTTCCTCTTGAAAATGTCCACGGTTGTTCTGGCAATATTTCTTATGCTTGCTGGAAGGGTGTTGAACAACCGTGGACCTCTGATGTTTATACAGTGTTCTCTGATTGTGCCAATGGCACCCCTGCTCTTCACTGGTTCTATTCTGCATTTTTTTCCATATCGTTCACTCCAGTACGTTGTTATTTTACTGTGTAGATTTGGTACTTGGCCCTCCAGTATCTTCCAGATATTTATTTGATATCTCTCTCGTCTTCTTTCTAGTGAGTACATTTGGAGGGCTTTGAGACGATTCCAATAATTTAGGTGCTTTATCGCATCTATGCATGCCATAGGGCTGCAAACTCTACATTTGTCTCATATAGGAGAACAGTTATAAAATGGACTTTGTTTTGCTTGTTTTTATACTTTGAATGTTGACAGATATAAATGATATTGTATTTGTGGAAGTGCTGAGTGTTTTATGTGGTGTAGTTACCAGTGGTTCTAGTGGGGGGGGGGGGGTTGCCACTGTTTGTGTTTTGTTTAGCATTTGACTGAGTTGGTGGTAGACCTCTTGTTTACCTGTTGTTGGTTCCAGGGTTAATTGTCCTCCGTGGCCTGGAGAGACCAGACCTCTTGGTTTTGTAGTCTGGTCAACCAGGCTGTTGGATGCAGCTTCTCACAGCCTGACAAATGAATCAGCCTGGTTGATCAGGTATCCTTTGGAGATGTTTATCAAGTTCTTTCTTGAACACCATGAGAAGTCTGTTGGTTGTGCCCCTTATGCATAGCGGGAGAATCTCTCCTTCAATGAAGTGGATTCATTGAAGGGAGATTACTGAAGCCAATTGCATCCATAAATTAGGAAAACTATAATGAAAAAATATTAATGTCAAGAGCGGTTATTGGCCGTTGGGTATAAATGGCTAGAAGTTGAGGGACATAAAGAACTAGATTTCATGCTTCCATAGTCACTCGAGGTAAACAAATTATTTATAGGGTTAGTGTTAGGAATATGTCTCTTCCAGGTCTTTTTCTCTTCTATTCTCGTAATTGCCTCCCCTTATGGTATAGTTTAAATAGAAGTCTCCTGTCTCCCTTACCCATTTTTCATATTTTGCACTTACATACTGTATTTGGATTCAACTCCAGCAGCCATTTATCTGCCTGATCCTGAAGTTTGTTAAAGTCTTCTTGCAGCACCCTACAATACAATTTAGGTTTTTACTTTTCATTAACTTAACTCATCTGCAGACATTGACATGTTTGAGGTTACTCCTCTGTGAGGTCGTTTACATGAATTAAAAAGAGCAATAATCTTAGGACAGAGCTGTGTGCACACCACTTTCTGCTCCTCTCTAGCCTGACACATCCTCTCTGATTATGACCTTTTGTTTCCTGTTCCAAGTTTTCCTGTACCAGTCCAGTGCCTGTCATGTTTACCCTGCTGTCTCTTATCTTGTTTATTAGTCTATTGGATGAACGGTACCGACGCTTTTTGGCAGTTTAGGAAGACGTGGTCATCCATCCTTTCTTGTCTTATTTTGGTGACCTGTCATTGAATTCAATCAAGTTTGTTAAGCATATTTTCTGAAGCATGTTGTACATCAAATTTAGTCTCCCCAGATCCCTTCCCCAAATTTACTACTCCCCATATCCTCATAGGGCCCAGCCTCGCCCTTTCAAGGTATAGTGTACTGTAATATACCCCCGATGCTCTTTTTTTTACAGGACGACAGGTACTTTACTGGAATCTCTCTGCCTAGTAATTTTAGATTGGAGTCTTTATAAAATGAGTCCTCTGAGTTAAAAGCACCCACAACACACTTTGCAGGATTGAATGTTTAAGTTGTATTCTGCATTATATCTTTCACATATTTTATCAAATTTTCCATAGCCTTCTTTGGTTTGTGCAAGTAAACTGTCATCTATGTGACAGCTGTTGTGACTTGCATGTGTATTACCTAAGTGTAGTTATATGATGAGAGCTACGCTTGTGTGTCCCGTCTTCCCAGTACTCTTTGCCATATAACGCTTTGAAACTACTGTGTTTGGTTTTCACCACCTCGCCTAACTTGTTCCAACCGTCTACAGAACCACTCTGTTTGCGAAAGTGAATTTTCTTGTTTCTTCGACAGCTTTGTTTAGTTAGTTTTAAATCAATGACCTCTTGTTCTTGAAGTTCCAGGTCACAGGAATCATCCCTATCATTTTTATGATTCACGTTACTATTTTGTACATAGTGATCCCTTACCTTGAGGTTACCTTGAGATGTTTTCGGGACATAGCGTCCCCATGGCCCGGTCGTCGACAGGCCTCCTCGTTGCTGGACTAGTCAACCAGGCTGTTGTACGCGGCTGCTCGCCGTCTGATGTTTGAATCACAGCCTGGTTGATCCAGGATATTTTGGAGGTGCTTATCAAGTTCTCTCTTTACACTGTGAATGGTCGGCCAGTTATGCCCTTATGTGTAGTGAAAAGCATGTTGAACAGTCTCGGGCCTCTGATGTTGATAGAGTTCTCTCTCAGAGTACCTGTTGCTTTCCCTGTGTCATGGGTGTGGGCCGCCTTCTTCGCTCTTTCTTGCTCTCCTGCAGGTCCGGCTCTGGTGTCTTCACCTGGCGGTGCTCCCGGTTCTTCTGGCTCGTTGAGTCGTGCCACTTCGAGCCACCGTTTGCCAGGTGAGTTTCTGCAGGTCTGGCGCGTGTCAGGGCGCTGGATGTGGTGTTATATGCCGTCTTTCTTTAGGTCTCTTTTTGTCGACTGAGACCGTTCGCACACCAGTGTCGGTCCCCTTTTTTCACCCTTCCTGCCCACTCTGTGCATGTCCATAGCCCATGCTAGGGTCATTCAGGGGTCCCCACTTTGTTGTGTTATGTGGTGTGGGGGTTTGTGGTGTTGGTTCTGTACTCGCCTGGTAGGGCTTCTGGCTGTGCTTGCAAGGTTTATGCGCTCTGGCTTTTGGTCCCGCCTATCTGGTAGAACTTGTGGGATAGTACCAGTGGAGTGCAGTGGTGCCATAGGCACACTCGGGAACACTGTTATCCATCAGAGGTCTGCAGTTGTTACACGACCCCTTGCGAGCATACGCCTTCTCGCTGCGTACCTTATCTTGAGGTTAACTTGAGGTGCTTCCGGGGCTTAGCGTCCCCGGCGGCCCGGTCGTCGTACCAGGCCTCCTGGACCTGGTCAGTGCTGGCTGTTGGACATGGCTGCTTGCTGCCCGACATATGAGTCACAGCCTGGTTGATCGGGAATCCTTGGAGGTGCTGATCCGTTCTCTCTTGCACCAACCCGTCACCGCATCTTTATTACGTCAATATTGACTTCTTCGTTCCGTGCATAGGTGCCATACTAAACATAATGGTTTCCCTTAAAAACTTCGTGGAAAACACCGACCGTACCTGACCTACTTAGTAGGTTCAATAAGCATTCTTATGGTTTCCTAATTACAATTGTTACTTAACCTATTATCGGTATGCCACTGAACTCTGTGAGGGGATTGCAAGTTATGCCCCTGATGGTACGGTCTGTGGACTTTCGGGGCACACTAGCTTGCCTTCGACTTAGTTATGGCCCATCCTGGTTGTGGGGAGTCTGTGGGCTTGCAGGCCGCCCCATGCGTCTTCCTGGTGGGCCTCCCTTTGGCTGGTCTAGCCTGGCCTCTGGCCGGGCTTGGGTGTAATGAGCTCCCGGTTCCCCATCCAGCGGTTTTGGCGGGGTTTCTCCGCCGTCGGTCCCTGGTAGCGGGTTCCTGGGCCGGCTGGGTTATGTCGTGTCTCAGTGGGCCCTGTCTGGGGTCTATCTGCTCCGTTCTCTGCCTTTGCCGGACGAGTTGCTCTTTACCTGTGGCATGTTGCGGTGGTGTATACTCCCCTCGTTGTGCTTGCGGGGGTTGAGCTCTGGCTCTTTGGTCCCGCCTCTCAAAACGTCAATCTTATAACAGGTGTACGGTTTCCTGAGCCTATGGGCTCTTATCGTATCTACACTTGAAACTGTGTTTGAGTCGGCCTCCACCACATCGCTTCCTATGCTTTCCATTTGTCAACCACTCTGACACTAAAGTTCTTTCTCATGTCTCTGTGGCTCATTTGGGCATTCGGTTTCCACCTGCGTCCCGTAGGGCGTGTGCCCCTTGTGTTAAACAGCCTGTCTTTATCCACCAGGTTGTATGTTGCTACTACTGCGCGTGTGCATTAGTACCGTGTTTGCAGTCGGCGTGTCCTTACTCCTGGGGTTTTTTATGTTTCTGCTCTTTCGTCCTGCCTCACCCCAGTCGTTTCCTGGCATCTCCTTTGGTCAGTTTTGCCTGCACTTGCTGCTATGTTGGGGGACGTGGTCGGGTTTCCACCACTTCATTGTTTGTGTGTTCCCTTGTTTTCCTCCTCTGCCACAGGGGTGTTCTGCGTGTGTTCCTTGGCTTCTTGGGCTTTTCGGCCTGTGTCCTGTGGTGTGCTTCTTTGTCTCGGTCTGTTGCTCGTACCTCTGGTTTGGGTAGGGTTCTGGCGGCAACCCTTCGCCTCTTTGGTTTTCCTTGCTTGCCCTGCCATTGGTTTTTTGGGGTCTTGCGATGTCTCGCGTCGGACCCGTCATTTGTTCTCCTGGCGGGTTTGCTTGCTTTGGGATTTGTCTGTTCGCAGACGTTCCATCTCCTTGTACCACCTGAGTTCGTGGCGCGCCCGAGATCGTCTTGCGGTCCGCCTTTTCCTGGGCTCGGAGGGGCCTTGTCGGGGCTGCTTCCGTCTGCCTCGTGGTCTCGCCTCCGGCTGGGTGTCGGTGTCCCACCTGCGTGTTTCTCTTGGCGGCAGTATGGGGTGTTTTTGGCGGTCCTTCCTTTTCCTGTACCTTCTTAGGTGGTTCCCTTGTTAGCGTCGGCCTGGTTTTTTGGTGGGGGTTGGGGGCCGTCGTCGTGCCAATACTGTCGCCTCTCTCTTTTTGTGCGGCGCTGGCGGAGTCCGCTTTGGCTTGCTTTCGGTATTGCTTCTACACCGCTTAGTAAGCTGTCTTGTGCTTCGTTTCCCCTCCGGCTGTTCGTGCGCCGCTTGCACCATCCTGGTTTCTGGTCAGCGTGCTCTGTCATCTTCTCGGTTGGTAGTGCCTCTTCGGTTCGGTTTGTTTTTCATCGGCTCTTTTCCTTTTGGGCTTTTGCCTCTGGGGGTCGGGTCGCTGTGTTTTCCTGCTCTTTGGTTTTAGCGTTTGGTTGTTTGGGTGGTGTCCGCCTCCCGGTTCCGTCCCTTTGATCTTCCTCTGTGGGTAGTTAGCTCCGGGGGACCGACGGGGCTCCCCCCAGAAAACCAGCGTTGAATGTAATGAAACGCCATTTTCTGGGTGAGTCCCGGAGGCTCCCCGGCAACCCTCCCTCCCTCCGGTCGGCGGTTTTTTCGCGTGTCTTGACATCCAGCCTCAGAATGATGGGTGGATAGCCGGCGTGGGAGGTCTGGGGCTCCACCTTCCCCCCCCGGGGAGGGGGGAGCTGCGCAGACAGCGGCGCGGTGACTGTGTGACGTCACACTAGTTTGCTTGTTTTTCTGTTGGGAGTTCTATCCACTAGTTCGGATTTTGGTAGCAATTTTAACCAGAATAGGGGTTTGTTTTGGGGCGCTTACCTTTCTGGGTGCCTGTCCCCGGTCGATTGGCAGACATAGAATGCTTCCACCACACGGGGGCTTCTATAGGCCATTGCTCCCCGTGCCTCTCTGAGGGGGCCCGGTTCTGGCCTGTGGTCTCCGGTAGCCTAGAATCCATACACATGAATGATGGCCAAAGTCTGAAATTAGCATATCAGCCTGGGATAGCTCCGGGGAGCCTCCGGGACTCACCCAGAAATGGCGTTTCATTACATTCAACGCTGGTTTTTTTGATATATAGGCTGACCCCACCTCTATACCTGTGTTTTCTGTCACATCTGAAAAAATTGCATTCTGGTACACTGTATCCATGTAGTAGTAATTACTATCATAGTAATACTTTGTGAGAGTTCCAGTTACCTGGTTACCTGGTTGATAACCTGGTTGATGGGGTTCTGGGATGTTCTACTCCCCAAAGTCCGCCCGAGCCAGGCTTGACTTGTGAGAGGTTTGGTCCACTAGGCTGTTGCGTGGAGCGGCCCACAGGGCCCACTTACCTACCACAGCCCCGGTTGGTCCGACACTCCTTGGAGGATAAATCTAGTTTACCTCTTGAAAATGTCCGGGGGAGCCCCGTCGGCTCCCCGGAGCTATCCCAGGCTGATATGCTAATTTCAGACTTTGGCATCAGTCATGTGTATGGAGTTCTTAGGCCTACCGGAGACCACGGCCAGAACCGGGCCCCCTCAGAGAGGCACGGGGAGCAATGGCCTATAGAAGCCCCCGTGTGGTTGGAAGCATTCTATGTCTGCCATCGACCGGGACAGGCACCC
Organism: Procambarus virginalis; assembly: GCA_020271785.1. Lineage (NCBI taxonomy): Eukaryota > Metazoa > Arthropoda > Malacostraca > Decapoda > Cambaridae > Procambarus > Procambarus virginalis. The sequence goes on from WNGS01164858.1 coordinate 44,461,086, forward strand.
AGAAAGGTAAGCGCCCCAAAACAAACCCCTATTCTGGTTAAAATTGCTACCAAAATCCGAACTAGTGGATAGAACTCCCAAACAGAAAAACAAGCAAACTAGTGTGACGTCACACGTCACCGCGCCGCTGTCTGCGCAGCTCCCCCCTCCCCGGGAGGGGGAAGGTGGAGCCCCAGACCTCCCACGCCGGCTATCCACCCATCAGTTCTTCGGCTGATGCTATAGGCACCGGTTATGTGCTCCGGCTCCAGTGGTTGTTTCAGCACTGCACCTAGAGTGTGGTGTCTGTTTTCTAGGTGGTGCGCGAGCCGGGAGTGATTCTCCAGTACTCGGGCTGCATGCGCCTAGGGTTCCCTTCCCTAGGTGCCCTGTAAGTACTGCCCTTGGGACTTGGGGCCACCTTCCACAAGTTCCTTGGGGTCTGCCCCTGCTAGGCCGTTTACTGCTTGGTTTTCGGCCGCTCTTTGTGTGCTCGGGTGTTCTGTCTCCCTTGTTCGCCTTAGAGTAAGGGGCAGTTTTTGCACTGGTGGGGCGCAGGGTACTGTGCAGCTTGTCTTTTCCCAATCATAGCGGCCGGCTCTGTTCCGCTTGGGTACGCTGTCCTCTTGCGGGGTTTTCTTTTTCTTTTTGTTTATCTACCTGGTGGGGGGGTCTGCCTTCGTTCTTGCCCCTGGTGTCCCTTGTGTTCTGAGTTTTCTGGTGGTACCCCCTGCTAGGTCCCCGTGAGTGTACACGTCCCGGGGTTCAGCTCTTAGAAAGTTGTTTGGTAGTTTTGGGTGCCGGTTAGCAGTACCCTGCCTGGGATTACCTGAGCGCGAGTCCTCTTATAGTAAACGCTCGGGACCCTGGGAAACCCCTGGGGGCGCGTGGGTCCGATGGATGTGACCCCAGAGCCCCCCCCTCGCTTCCAGCGAGTTTGAGGGTTGCTCACCCCTTGTCTCTGGGTGACTCTCTGTTTTGCCTCCGTCTGCTGCCTGTGGGGTCGGTGACACCTTCGACCCGGAGCCCTGCGAGTTTGTTGCTCGTTATGGCTCGGTTACCCAGTTGTGCTCAGCTGGTGCGGGCAGCAGAGGCGTTGCACTTGAGCCTTGGTGGTGGCAACGCTCTCGTGGTAACTCCCCGGGAGCCCCGGGGCTGCCCCGTTTTGGTTCTTGTTTTTCCCCTGGATTCCCCTTCCTGCCTGCATCCGGTTCCTTACCGTCTGTAGGTTCAGGGCGGGGTTTGGTGGTGTTGAGACTCGGGCAGTCTCGGGGAAATCCCCTTCCGGGGTAGTGACGGGGGCATTCGAGCCTGTTCCTCCAGCCGTGTTGTAAGAGTCTGCCAGTGGGCTCCCTTCCTTAGTGTTTTCACGGCTGTCCCGGTTTTCTGGTACGGCCGGGGCTTTAGGGGGACGGCTCGGCCCCGGGGCCTGTTGTGTGGGTTCCCGGGGCTGCGGAGGGGCTGACTTGGGGGGCCTTGGCCCCATAGGACCCCGTGGGGTTTTTATCCCCCTCTCGGCGGGGCTTGTGGTTACGCGGAGTGGGGTTTTCCTCTCCACTCGCCGTACGTGCTGTTGGGCGTCGGCCCCTCCCCGGGCTCGGTTCCTTGGCCTTTGAGTCGGTTGGTTCCGTCCTGTGGGTGGATGTTTCCCCCCACCCCTTTTTTTTGGGGGACGGTGTTTTCGTCATGTTTCCCCGTTTTGGGGGTTCTACATGACTACTGGTCTCGGGTGCGCATGCGCCTTTGTGTGCCTTCGGGACTGGTTTTGGCTTCCGTGTTCTCGAGGGTTCGGGAAGGTTTTTCCTCCTTCCCGCGTTATTGGAACGTCTGTCGGCTCCTCGTCCTTGTTGGCGAGTTTGGGCTACTTGTAGCCCTGTTGGGCTCCTTGTGGTCCTGTTGTGCTCCTTGTAGCCCTGTTGGGCTACTTTTGGCCCGGTTTGGGCTCTTTCTGGGCCTGTTGGGCTACTTGTGGCCCTGTTGGGCTACTTGTGGCCCGGTTGCGTGCCTTTTTTGGGCTCTGTCTTCGCTTCTTTGGCCGGTTTTCTTGTTCCTGCTCACTCTTTTGGCTACTTTTCTTGTGCAGTAGTCTTGGTTGCCGCCTTCCCGCAGGGTAGGTTGCGCGTTTTCGGCCGGCATGTCATGCGCGTGCGCCGCGGAGTTTGTTTTGGTCTGGGCGGTGTGTAGTGCCGGTGTTCGTCGTCTTTTTGCTCCAGTGCTTCGCCTTTCGCTCTTCTCCCTTGCCGCGGTATGTGCCCCTTTTCGCTCCGGGGGTGTCCTGGGTTCCAGTTGTGGGGAGGCCGCCGAGGTTTCCCCTGTGTCATGGGTGTGGGCCGCCTTCTTCGCCTCTTCCTTGCTCTCCTGCAGGTCCGGCTCTGGCTTCTTCACCTGGCGGTGCTCCCAGGTTCTTCTGGGCTCGGTTGAGTCGTGTCACTTCGAGCCACCGTTTGCCAGGTGAGTTTCTGCGGTCTGGCGTCTTTTGGCAGGGCGCTGGATGTGGTGTTATATGCCTGTCTTTCTTTAGGTCTCTTTTTGTACGACTGAGACCGTTCGCACACCAGTGTCGGTCCCCTTTTTTCACCCCTTCCTGTCCCACTCTTGTGCATGTCCATCCCATGCTAGGGTCATTCAGGGGTCCCACCTTTGTTAGTGTTATGTGGTGTGGGGGTTTGTGGTGTTGGTTCTGTACTCGCCTGGTAGGGCTTCTGGCTGTGCTTGCAAGGTTTATGCGCTCTGGCTTTTGGGTCCCGCCTATCTGGTAGAACTTGCGGGATAGTACCAGTGGAGTGCAGTGGTGCCATAGGCACACTCGGGGAACACTGTATATCCATCAGAGGTCTGCAGTTGTTACACGACCTCCTTGCGAGCATACGCCTTCTCGCTGGTACCTTATCTTGAGGTTAACTTGAGGTGCTTCCGGGGCTTAGCGTCCCCGCGGCCCGGTCATCGACCAGGCCTCCTGGACTGGTCATGCTGGCTGTTGGACATGGCTGCTTGCTGCCCGACGTATGAGTCACAGCCTGGTTGATCGGGTATCCTTGGAGGTGCTGATCCGGTTCTCTCTTGCACCAACCCGTCACCGCATCTTTATTACGTCAATATTGACTTCTTCGTTCCGTGCATAGGTGCCATACTAAACATAATGGTTTCCCTTAAAAAACTTCGTGGAAAACACCGACCTTACCTGACCTACTTAGTAGGTTACAATAAGCATCTTATGGTTTCGTAATTACAATTGTTACTTAACCTATTATCGGTATGCCACTGAACTCTGTGAGGGGATTGCAAGTTATGCCCCTATGGTACGGTCTGTGGACTTTCGGGGCACACTAGCTTGCCTTCGACTTAGTTATGGCCCATCCTGGTTGTGGGGAGTCTGTGGGCCTGCAGGCCGCCCCATGCGTCTTCCTGGTGGGCCTCCCTTTGGCCGGTCTAGCCTGGCCTCTGGCCGGGCTTGGGGTGTACATGAGCTCCCGGTTCCCCATCCAGCCGGTTTTGAGCGGGGTTTCTCCGCCGTCGGTCGCCTGGTAGGCGGGTTCCTGGGCCTGCTGGGTTCTGTCGTGTCTCAGTGGGCCCTGTCTGGGGTCTATCTGCTCCGTTCTCTGCCTTTGCCGGAGCGAGTTGCTCTTTACCTGTGGCATGTTGCGGTGGTGTATACTCCCCTAGTTGTGCTTGCGGGGGTTGAGCTCTGGCTCTTTGGTCCCGCCTCTCAAACGTCAATCTTATAACAGGTGTACGGTTTCCTGAGCCTATTGGGCTCTTATCGTATCTACACTTGAAACTGTGTTTGGAGTCAGCCTCCACCACATCGCTTCCTAATGCATTCCATTTGTCAACCACTCTGACACTAAAGTTCTTTCTACTGTCTCTGTGGCTCATTTGGGCATTCGGTTTCCACCTGCGTCCCCTAGGGCGTGTGCCCCTTGTGTTAAACAGCCTGTCTTTATCCACCAGGTTGTATGTTGCTACTACTGCGCGTGTGCATTAGTACCGTGTTTCGCAGTGGCGTGTCCTTACTCCTGGGGTTTTTTATGCTTCTGCTCTTTCGTCCTGCCTCACCCCAGTCGTTTTCCTGGCATCTCCTTTGGTCAGTTTTGCCTGCACTTGCTGCTATGTTGGGGGACGTGGTCGGTTTCCACCACTTCATTGTTTGTGTGTTCCCTTGTTTTCCTCCTCTGCCACAGGGGTGTTCTGCGTGTGTTCCTTGGCTTCTTGGGCTTTTTTCGGCCTGTGTCCTGTGGTGTGCTTCTTTGTCTCTGTTGCTGTTGCTCGTACCTCTTGGTTCGGGTAGGGTTCTGGCGGCAACCCTTCCGCCTTCTTTGGTTTCCTTGCTTGCCCTGCCACTTGGTTTTTTGGGGTCTTGCGATGTCTCGCGTCGGACCCGTCATTTGTTCTCCTGGCGGGTTTGCTTGCTTTGGGATTTGTCTGTTCGGCAGACGTTCCATCTCCTTGTACCACCTGAGTTCGGTGGTCGCGCCCGAGATCTTCTTGCGGCTCCGCCTTTTCCTGGGCTCGGAGGGGCCTTGTCGGGGCTGCTTCCGTCTGCCTCGTGGTCTCGCCTCCGGCTGGTGGTCGGTGTCCCACCTGCGTGTTTCTCTTGGCGGCAGTATGGGGTGTTTTGGCGGTCCTTCCTTTTCCTGTACCTTCTTAGGTGGTTCCTCTTGTTAGCGTCGGCCTGGTTTTTTGGTGGGGGTTGGGGGCCGTCGTCGTGCCACATACTGTCGCCTCTCTCTTTTTGTGCGGCGCTGGCGGAGTCGCTTTGGCTTGCTTTCGGTCTTGCTTCTACACCGCTTAGTAAGCTGTCTTGTGCTTCGTTTCCCCTCCGGCCTGTTCGTGCGCCGCTTGCACCATCCTGGTTTCTGGTCAGCGTGCTCTGTCTTCTTCTCGGTTGGTAGTGCCTCTTCGGTTCCGGTTTGTTTTTCGTCGGCTCTTTTCCTTTTGGGCATTTGCCTCTGGGGGTCGGGTCGCTGTGTTTTCCTGCTCCTTTGGTTTTAGCGTTTTGGTTGTTTGGGTGGTGTCCGCCTCCCGGTTCCGTCCCTTTGATCTTCCTCTGTGGGTAGTTAGCTCCGGGGAGCCGACGGGGCTCCCCCCAGAAAACCAGCGTTGAATGTAATGAAACGCCATTTTCTGGGTGAGTCCCGGAGGCTCCCCGGCAACCCTCCCTCCCTCCGGTCGGCGGTTTTTTCGCGTGTCTTGACATCCAGCCTCAGAACTGATGGGTGGATAGCCGGCGTGGGAGGTCTGGGGCTCCACCTTCCCCCTCCCGGGGAGGGGGGAGCTGCGCAGACAGCGGCGCGGTGACGTGTGACGTCACACTAGTTTGCTTGTTTTTCTGTTTGGGAGTTCTATCCACTAGTTCGGATTTTGGTAGCAATTTTAACCAGAATAGGGGTTTGTTTTGGGGCGCTTACCTTTCTGGGTGCCTGTCCCGGTCGATGGCAGACATAGAATGCTTCCAACCACACGGGGGCTTCTATAGGCCATTGCTCCCCGTGCCTCTCTGAGGGGGCCCGGTTCTGGCCGTGGTCTCCGGTAGGCCTAAGAACTCCATACACATGACTGATGCCAAAGTCTGAAATTAGCATATCAGCCTGGGATAGCTCCGGGGAGCCTCCGGGACTCACCCAGAAAATGGCGTTTCATTACATTCAACGCTGGTTTTTTTTATATATAGGCTGACCCCCACCCTATAACCTGTGTTTTCTGTCACATCTGAAAAAATTGCATTCTGGTACCTGTATCCATGTAGTAGTAATTACTATCATAGTAATACTTTGTGAGAGTTCCAGTTACCTGGTTACCTGGTTGATACCTGGTTGATGGTGTTCTGGGAGTTCTACTCCCCAAGTCCGGCCCGAGGCCAGGCTTACTTGTGAGAGTTTGGTCCACTAGGCTGTTGCTTGGAGCGGCCCACAGGCCCACTTACCCACCACAGCCCGGTTGGTCCGACACTCCTTGGAGGAATAAATCTAGTTTCCTCTTGAAAATGTCCACGGTTGTTCTGGCAATATTTCTTATGCTTGCTGGAAGGGTGTTGAACAACCGTGGACCTCTGATGTTTATACAGTGTTCTCTGATTGTGCCAATGGCACCCCTGCTCTTCACTGGTTCTATTCTGCATTTTTTCCATATCGTTCACTCCAGTACGTTGTTATTTTACTGTGTAGATTTGGTACTTGGCCCTCCAGTATCTTCCAGATATTTATTTGATATCTCTCTCGTCTTCTTTCTAGTGAGTACATTTGGAAGGCTTTGAGACGATTCCAATAATTTAGGTGCTTTATCGCATCTATGCATGCCATAGGGCTGCAAACTCTACATTTGTCTCATATAGGAGAACAGTTATAAAATGGACTTTGTTTTGCTTGTTTTTATACTTTGAATGTTGACAGATATAAATGATATTGTATTTGTGGAAGTGCTGAGTGTTTTTATGTGGTGTAGTTACCAGTGGTTAGTGGGGGGGGGGTTGCCACTGTTTGTGTTTTGTTTAGCATTTGACTGAGTTGGTGGTAGACCTCTTGTTTACCTGTGTTGGTTCCAGGGTTCATTGTCTCCGTGGCCTGGAGAGACCAGACCTCTTGGTTTGTAGTCTGGTCAACCAGGCTGTTGGATGCACTTCTCACAGCCTGACAATGAATCAGCCTGGTTGATCAGGTATCCTTTGGAGATGTTTTCAAGTTCTTTCTTGAACACCATGAGAAGTCTGTTGGTTGTGCCCCTTATGCATAGCGGGAGAATCTCTCCCTTCAATGAAGTGGAATTCATTGAAGGGAGAGATTACTGAAGCCAATTGCATCCATAACATTAGGAAAACTATAATGAAAATATTAATGTCAAGAGCGGTTATTGGCACGTTGGTATAAATGGCTAGAAGTTGAGGGACATAAAGAACTAGATTTCATGCTTCCATAGTCACTCCGAGGTAAACAAATTATTTTATAGGGTTAGTGTTAGGAATATGTCTCTTCCAGGTCTTTTTCTCTTATTATTTCTCGTAATTGCCTCCCCCTTATGGTATAGTTAAATAGAAGTCTCCTGTCTCCCTTACCCATTTTTCATAATTTTGCACTTACATACTGTATTTGGATTCAACTCCAGCAGCCATTTATCTGCCTGATCCTGAAGTTTGTTAAAGTCTTCTTGCAGCACCCTACAATACAATTTAGGTTTTACTTTTCTCATTAACTTAACATCATCTGCAGACATTGACATGTTTGAGGTTACTCCCTCTGTGAGGTCGTTTACATGAATAAAAAGAGCAATAATCTTAGGACAGAGCTGTGTGCAACACCACTTTCTGCTCCTCTCTAGCCTGACACATCCTCTCTGATTATGACCTTTTGTTTCCTGTCCAAGTTTTCCTGTACCAGTCCAGTGCCTGTCATGTTATCCCTGCTTGTCTCTTTATCTTGTTTATTAGTCTATTGTGATGAACGGTACGAAAGCTGTACTGTAATATACCTCAGATGCTTTTTTTTTTTACAGGACCAGGTACTTTACTGGAATCTCTCTGCCTAGTAATTTTAGATTGGAGTCTTTATAAAATGAGTCCTCTGAGTTAAAAGCACCCACAACACACTTTGCAGGATTGAATGTTAAGTTGTATTCTGCATTATATCTTTCACATATTTTTATCAAATTTTCCATAGCCTTCTTTGGTTTGTGCAAGTAAAACTGTCATCTATGTGACAGCTGTTGTGACTTGCATGTGTAATTACCTAAGTGTAGTTATATGATGAGAGCTACGCTTGTGGTGTCCCGTCTTCCCAGTACTCTTTGCCATATAACGCTTTGAAACTACTGTTTTGGTTTTCACCACCTCGCCTAACTTGTTCCAACCGTCTACAGAACCACTCTGTTTGCGAAAGTGAATTTTCTTGTTTCTTCGACAGCTTTGTTTAGTTAGTTTAAATCAATGACCTCTTGTTCTTGAAGTTCCAGGTCACAGGAATTCATGCCTATCATTTTTATTGATTCACGTTACTATTTTGTACATAGTGATCACCTTACCTTGAGGTTACCTTGAGATGTTTTCGGGACATAGCGTCCCCATGGCCCGGTCGTCGACCAGGCCTCCTCGTTGCTGGACTAGTCAACCAGGCTGTTGTACGCGGCTGCTCGCTGTCTGATGTTTGAATCACAGCCTGGTTGATCAAGTATATTTTGGAGGTGCTTATCAAGTTCTCTCTTTAACACTGTGAATGGTCGGCCAGTTATGCCCCCTTATGTGTAGTGAAAAGCATGTTGAACAGTCTCGGGCCTCTGATGTTGATAGAGTTCTCTCTCAGAGTACCTGTTGCACTTCTGCTCTTCAACAGGGGGTATTCGTCACATCCTGTCATGCCTTCTAGTCACATGTGATGTTATTCACATATCATATCACCTCTTTTTTCTTCTCTTATAATTTTGGCATGTTTAATGCCTCTAACCTCTCCTTGTAGCTCTTGTTCTTCAGTTCTGGAAACCATTTAGTTGCATGTCTTTGCACTTTTTCCAGTTTGTTGATGTGCTTCTTAAGATATGGTTACCATACAACTGCTACATTTTTCAAACTTTGGTCTAACAGAGGTCATGAATAATTTGTTTAATATTTCACCATCCATGTGCATTATTTAAAAGCAATTATAAAATTGGAAAGTGTAGCATAGGCACCTCGCACAATGTTCTTTATGTGGTCCTCAGGTGATAGTTTACTATGTTGAACCACCCCCCTAGATCTCCTTATCAGAATTTGTTAAAGCTTTTTCACACATTTTGTAGGTTATGTGTGGTCTGTTTTCTCTTGTTCCACATTCCATAACATGTCATTTATTCACATTAAAATCCATTTGCCAAGTGGTGCTCCATACACTTATGTTATCCAGGTCTTCGTGAAGGGCATGCCAACCGTCTTAAGTTTCTTATCTTCCCTATTATTTTAACATCATTAGCAAACGTGTTCATATAATTCTGTATTCCATCTGGTAGATCGTTTTTGTAGACAATGAACATTACCGGTGCAAGAATTGAACCCTGTGGTACTTCACTTGTGATATTTCTCCAGTCCGATACATTGCCTCTGATTACTGCCCTGATTTTTCTGTCAGAAAATTTTTCATCCATGTTAGAAGCCTCCCTGTCACTCCTCCAGTATCTTCTAGTTTCCAGAACAAACCTCTTAAGTTTAACTCTGTCAAAACTGTAGAGCTATCTCAATGCAGCTAGCAACAGGGAACCATTGAATCCCCTCCGACCCACCGTTTTCAATAGAATGGCTTATTTAAAGATTCCTCCTCCTTGCTTACCTGTAAACATTGTGTTTGCAGATACAGTACTACAGATACAAGCTTCTGAGCCACAGACTTCACATTCTTCTTTGATATTTTTTCAGAATTGTCTTTTTTCATATGTCCTCTGAATCTTCCATCTGCAGGGATTGGCTAAGTATACAGCAAAGAATAAGTGAACATCCAGATTTTGATCGGTATTTCCTGCGCTGCAATGAAGATATTCCTTGGTCAGAAAATACAGAACTTCTTGACTCGGCTGACACTCGCATTCCGTTTGATGTTCTCGACTCCAATGAAGCAGAGACTGTGTTCAAAAATCATGTGAATGCTCTCCAGGCAGAATTAGAAATGAGAGAGTAAGTATTGTTAGCTTCTCATGGATTGGTATTCTTTTGTTAATTTAGCAACATACATTTCTACTAATATTAGTACAGTAGTACAAAATAGTATAAACTAGTAAAATGCATTTTTAATGAAAGTTTCAACCTTGGTAATGCAGTCAAACATTATACCCTTTGTACTGTTAACTAATATCTCATCCCACCAGCCATCATATCCTGAAGGGGTAATAAGGATGAGGGTCTGCACTGCTATAATGGAAACATGACTTTTGGTTTGTTTTAATCACCATTATTCCTTTCCATTTGTAACCACCATTATATCTGTTTCATTTTTTTTAATCACGCGTCCTCTTTTTCCTCTTTGAAAGTTGAGAGCTCGGAGAAAAATAGGAGAGCATTGTATGGAAAGACGGTTAAAGATACTCAGAAAGATAGTCGCCCATAAATTATATACTGTATTGTATTCCACAATAACCAGCATCACGCAGACTGAGTAGTATCACACTCCAGCAAAACATCCACAGTAATACCCCATTTCTTCAAGTGACTAGATGAAGTGTGCTTCCCCTGATTTGTCTCATATTACATATTATGATGTTGATATTACATGTTAAGAATATTACATTAGTTACACTGTGACTGTGCCGCCACTAATCCATTTATTCCATTCTCACGGCATCGTTCAGGCTTCCACGAAGGTACGATGATGAATCTGTGTGTGCATGTTGCAATGTAGCTCCTGTAACTGTCTTGATTTATAATGTATTCTGTATTTTAATTATTTGGTGTTAACACAGAATTCATCTGATCCACACATGGTAGCATGTGTGGATTTTGTTCCTAGCAAGGAACAAAATTGGTTCTCTTTGGATGTAGCTAATGATGCACGCTCTTCAGTTAATTTCTTTATAATGTATGAGGTGTATGGTTCTGTGTAGATGATTTACAACTGATTTTAATTGTAATGTTAGCTTTTGCTTTGTCTAGTTACAAAATTTTTGTTCTGTACTTGTACTAAATTCTCAAGGCTATTTTATCCTTAGTTCTGTAATTGTAGAGTTACAGACACAGTACTGTATTTAATAATCATCTTTTTCATAACATAACCCTTAAACTGTTCGTGTCATTTTCAAACCACCTAGACCCATGGTGCTCCTGTCATGTGTGAATGATTAATGTGCCTCTTAATATTCCATTCCTAAATACAGTATTGTGTAGTTGTCATTTGATACTAGAGACCTCTGGCAATTGTTTGTATTACTGTATTGGGAAAAATTCCTGAAGGCCTTGGTTACCCTCCTGGACATTATTAAACAAAAATGGCAACATTTTAGGCACATAACTGTTCATTGATACCTGTGCTTGAAAACATTTATGTTATGCAAAATTTCAAGGATGTCTATGAACCAGGAAGACATTTATGATAAGGAGAAATTTATTACAAATAATTTACTTGGAAACTGATTTTCAAAAATTTGAATTTTTTAATTTATTTTCTTGACATGAGAAATATTTGATGTAAATGATCTTTTATAATATAAAAAGGAGAGACTTAAGAAATCATTATGCACACCTGGAAATGGACCTAAAAACAGTGTGCAGTTTGAGGGTTAATATTGTTTTTAATATTTTAGTGGTACTGATTGGAGCTATTATTCTTAAACAAAACTTTGAAATAAGGTCATAAGAGTACACATTTGTAGGCTATGATTGGTAGCTCTTCCATACAAACTGTAGATAAGTAGGTAAAATTATTGGACTTGTGTAATGTTAACTTTCAGGTTTTATTAACATTAGATCAATCTTTTTCTTGTAATTACCTAAGTGTAGTTATAGGATGAGAGCTACGCTCGTGGTGTCCCGTCTTCCCAGCACTCTTTTTCGTATAATGCTTTGAAACCACTGACGGTTTTGGCCTCCACTATCTTCTCACTTAGTTTGTTCCAACTGTCTACCACTCTATTTGCAAAAGAAAATTGTATAATTTTCTTTAGACACCTCTATTTTCCTAGCTTGAATCTGTGTCCTCTTGTTCATGAAGCTGCTGGTTTCAGGGATTCCTCTTTGTCAATTTGATCTATTCCTGTTATTATTTTGTAAGTAGTGATCATATCGCCTTTCTTTTATCTTCTGGATTTGGCATGTTTAACGCCTCCAGTCTCTCCTCATAACTGTTATTTTCAGTTCCAGAAGCCATTTTGTAGCATGCCACTGCATATTTTCTAGTTTGTGTTTCTTGAGATTTGGCCACCATACAACTGCTGCATATTCCAATTTTTGTCTCACAAAAGTTATGAACAGTTTCTTTAATATTTCACCATCCATATAATTAAAAGCAAGTCTGAAGTTGGAAAGCGATGCATACGCTCCTCTGATAATGTTCATGTGTTCCTCTGGCCACAGTTTACTATTCAAAACCACCCCACGGTCCCGTTCTTTATTAGAGTTCTGTAATTCCTTTCCACATAATTTGTAAGTTGTGTGTGGTCTATTTTCTCCAATTCCTTATTCCATAACATGACACTTTACCACTTGATGCTCCAAGCACTTATTTTATCTAGGTCAATTTGACGGGCATTACAGTTGTCTGCATCTCCTATCGTCCCCAGTATCTTGGCATCATCCGCAAACATGTTCATATAATTCTGTATTTCTCCGCTAGATCGGTTATGTAGACGATGAACATTACATGAACTGAACCCTGTGGTACTCTGTTAGTAACACTCCTCCAGTTAGATACATTGTCTCTGATTACTGCCCTCATCTGTCAGTTGGAAAATTTTACATCCATGTCGGAAGTTTCCTTGTCACTGCTCCAGCATGTTCCAGTTTCGAGAACAGCCTCTTGTGTGGGACTCATCAAAAGCCTTTTTTAGGTCCAGATTGTTGTGTGTAGATTTAGGTGATTTAATTTTTAGTTGTGTGTAGATTTAGGTGTTTTAATTTTTTTCAGCAATTACATTTTAGTTGATATCCTCTATTGCTATTTTTTTGAGTGGGTGCTTTTGTTGTTGGTGTGTGTAGGTTCTCTTGAGTGGTTAACTCTGTAGAGTTGAAATATATAATGTGCTAATTTTAATGTTGTTGTGGTATATCATGAGCTTTGGTAGAAGATAACAAGATATGTTTCTAATTACATTAATAAGTAAGCAATTGGATTGCAGTTAGAGGCCTGAACAATCTGGCATTGTTTTACTTTAAAAGGTTTTGGACAAAACTGAGACTAGGGGGGTATATGCTATATCATGTTCAAATGGAGAGAACTATTCCTAAAGTATGGTAAAGAAGAGAGAGTAAAGTTAAATGTATAGTTTGAATTAATATGAACTTGACAGAGAAATATCAATGAAATAATGTAAATGTTAATTTTCAGTCTTGCCTGATTACTTGCAAAATTATCCTTGTGCTCTTGTGAATGATTACTTGACCTTTTCTTTATTCTTTATTCTCTTTATTTATCTATGACAATATTCTCTGAAAATGGCATTTTTCAAAATTTCGGTCATAAACTCGTAAATAAACTCTTATGATTATATGAACTCTGAAATATTCAGTTTTATGCCTTTTGTTAGGCTGGCTGGTAATAGTGGTGAGGGCAAGAGGTGTTAAGTAAAGCATTTGTGTTAGGGTTTTTGTATTGTAGTTGTGGCTATTTTATGCTTTTTATCAATATAGCCATAAACAAGAATTTATGATGAGTTGATATGGAATTACTGTAATGCTTGAGGGTTTTTTAATAATCATAAATTAGCATGAATAAACCTGCAATATGTAGTTATGAGTTCTAAAAAGCTCTTCTGCAATTAGAGAAAATCCAAGTTGACCAACAGCAAGGTGTTAAAGAACAAAAACAATCTGAATGATTATATAAAAATGTCAACATTGTGCTGGCTGAATGAGGGAATGAAGGAGGTAGATGATGACGACAATTTGGACAATGTTGAAGGAAGATCATCCATACACTCTGTAAAGATTAGATTATTTACACCATGTGAAATACCTAATTTTGTAAAGATTAGATTATTTACACCATGTGAAATACCTAATTTATTATTTGAATTTTACCTGAGGTTAAGATAATTGAATTGATAGTGAACTACAGAATGTAATTTGAAGTATACTAAGCGGAAGAGACTTAGTTTTAGTGTTTGATGGCATAGTAAGATTGTGCAGAGTTGACTCGTAAGCTAGGTAATCATATAGTGGTCACAAGTCAGGTGGAGTACTTTTTGTATGTTGGGGACTATGGTCCCCAATGTACAAAATAAAGGGTACTATGAAAAATAGTTTCATAAATGTTTTCTACATGTAGGCTCATTAGGTTAGGTGGGTGACTTGAGTTTGTGCATTTTAGTACCCCCTTGTTTAGTATGTTATGGCAAATCGAGAGAACAGTGAACACATTAGCAGTGTTCAGGATTTCTTGTCAGTGCTCATTTTCTTAATGTTACTTGTGCAGGCGATGAGTCACAATAACGTGGCTAAAGTATGATGACCAGACCACACACTAGGTGCAGGGACGACGACGTTTTGGTCTGTCCTGGACCATTCTCAAGTCGACTTGAGAATGGTCCAGGACGGACCGAGACGTCGTCGTCCCTGCACCTTCTAGTGTGTGGTCTGGTCATCTTAATGTTACTTCATTCTGTATTTTTTGTTACTGTAAAAATTTCTTATATCACTGTACTATGCTTCTGAAATATAGTGTCTTAATCAGTTGTCTTATTTTTAAAGGATGCGCGACAAGTTCAAGTTATTGCTGGCCGAAACCGGGTATGTTACGCCAGGCAAGAGACTAGATGAGGTGCGTGTACTATTCATGGGTAGAGAAAGCTTTGACTCTCTCTCGGAACATGATCGTCAGTTTATTTATGATCAGCATCAGAAGGACATCACTGAAAAAGCAAGACAAAATTTTCATGTAAGAGCCTTTTCATTTGTACATGTATGAGTTCATTGGTTATAAATAATATAATATGCTTTAACTACTATAGTTATAAAATAAAGTTAGAAATTAAGTTCACAAACACCTCAAGGTGTTTGATAGTTTTGAGGTTTTATGACAAAGGAGGGAAAGGATGGAAGTGTACCTTATTAGTTTTAAAGTGAGCATCTGACTTTGCTGTTTATGTCTGGGAGTGGATGACATGTGGCAGTTGTGGCCCAGGGACGGACACAGTCCTATTAAAAAGTTAACTTAGTGAAAAATATGAAATTTTATACAAAAGACAAAAACATGAAATCAATGTAGGAAAATAGGTCAACCTTAAATAACATGCCAACAAATGCGAACAAGTACAAAACAACTACACAGCAGTGAGAAGAAAATGAGAAAAGAACTCCGAGAAAGAGGCAGCGGATGAATATAAAACGGAATCAGGACTATTCTATAAATTCATGAGTAGGAAATTGCAAGTGAAAGGCAAAATCCCAAGGCTAAAAATGGGAGATAAAGGCCGAGAAGGAAATGTGCTTATCACTAAATGAACAGTTCTGAAATGTTTGTGCGTGGAATGAGGTTTTCAGAGAACCAGATGCAATACCATCTATTAAGGACAATGTAAATGTAAAGGACCTAGAAGTTTATGGAGGTGAGATAGAAACACTGCACATGGACCTAGACAGAAACAAAGCAGCCGAACCAGATGGAGGTGAGATAGAAACACTGCACATGGACCTAGACAGAAACAAAGCAGCCGAACCAGATGGAGGTGAGATAGAAACACTGCACATGGACCTAGACAGAAACAAAGCAGCCGAACCAGAAGAGGTGAGATAGAAACACTGCACATGGACCTAGACAGAAACAAGGCAGCCGAACCAGATGGAGGTGAGATAGAAACACTGCACATGGACCTAGACAGAAACAAGGCAGCCGAACCAGATGGAGGTGAGATAGAAACACTGCACATGGACCTAGACAGAAACAAGGCAGCCGAACCAGATGGAGGTGAGATAGAAACACTGCACATGGACCTAGACAGAAACAAGGCAGCCGAACCAGATGGAGGTGAGATAGAAACACTGCACATGGACCTAGACAGAAACAAGGCAGCCGAACCAGATGGAGGTGAGATAGAAACACTGCACATGGACCTAGACAGAAACAAAGCAGCCGAACCAGATGGAGGTGAGATAGAAACACTGCACATGGACCTAGACAGAAACAAGGCAGCCGAACCAGATGGAGGTGAGATAGAAACACTGCACATGGACCTAGACAGAAACAAAGCAGCCGAACCAGATGGAGGTGAGATAGAAACACTGCACATGGACCTAGACAGAAACAAGGCAGCCGAACCAGATGGAGGTGAGATAGAAACACTGCACATGGACCTAGACAGAAACAAGGCAGCCGAACCAGATGGAGGTGAGATAGAAACACTGCACATGGACCTAGACAGAAACAAGGCAGCCGAACCAGATGGAGGTGAGATAGAAACACTGCACATGGACCTAGACAGAAACAAAGCAGCCGAACCAGATGGAGGTGAGATAGAAACACTGCACATGGACCTAGACAGAAACAAAGCAGCCGAACCAGAAGAGGTGAGATAGAAACACTGCACATGGACCTAGACAGAAACAAGGCAGCCGAACCAGATGGAGGTGAGATAGAAACACTGCACATGGACCTAGACAGAAACAAGGCAGCCGAACCAGATGGAGTCTTGCATTAGGTTCTAAGTAAATGTGCACCTGAGATTAGCACCCCACTACACATCAGGAAACTATAAAAAAAAGAGTGCAAAGACATGCTGCTAAATAACTTCTGGAACTAAAAGATGAGCTACAAAGAGAGGCTATAGATGTTAAATATACCAACACTAGAGGATAAGAGGAAAAGAAGAGATTTGATCACCACTTGCAGCTTAACACTTTCGCGTTCCCGAGAATAGGCTGACCTTGACCCCCAATTGAGCCCGGGCGTGTGGGCCAACTGTGCGTCAGCACTGAAATGTTTATAATCTTTTAGGGTTGCTGAGCTTAATTTTCGCGGTATGTATTTAAATTTGGTATCAATGTGTTCACCAGAGAATGCTCTAGAAGAATATATACCTACATTTTCACCAAACCTGACATGAGAACCACACCAAATAAGAAACTATGGCGGTCGTTAGCCGTGAGCGTCAAACAGTGCTGAAATGTTTATGAACTTTTCATGTTTGTCAATCCCAGAATTGTGCTACGTCGTTAATTTTGGTATCACTGTGACCGCAATAAAATTCCCTTCACGGACATATGCATATAAATGTAGAATCATGATCGCGGCCCACTAGCAAGAGTGTGGGAAGTGGCTGAAGTATTACCTCTACCCGACGGCAGATCGGCAAAACACCTTTTGAAAAGTTTTATTATTTTCACTGTCCTGACCTCAATTTTCGATGTACGTACATAATTTTTGTACCAATATGTTCGCAATAGAATGTTCTAGAAGAGCATATGTATAAAATGTCACACAAGGATGCGTGTGACCGGCACCAAATAAAAAAACTTCGTCGATTACACTCGTCATGTCAACATTTTACAATAGTTTTACCACGAAGATACAAGCTAACTCCGTTCTCTATAATAGGCTATGTGACTATTAGAAAAAACGAAAATTTAATGGTAAACATGCTGAAATTATCCCCAAGTCGATCGGATAAGAATTGGATTTTATAGAAATATTTGTTTTCCAATGCCGCTTGAGGTGCATTCAAGAGATAAATATGTCCTGCTCAAGAGACATATGGGTGCTAAATTGTGCGCAATTTAAAGGCGCTCATTTTAAAACAACAACCAGATTGATCTGATAAAATTTAAATTTTTAACAAATATTTTAATGAGTGACCCAGCGCTGCGTCGTTGGTGAGAATTGGGAGAAAAATGAGTGACGAACTTTTCAGTCAGTGGAACGCGAAAGTGTTAAAGAGCAAAAGGTCATGGATTGAAGCTAAGATGCTAAGAAAATATATGAAAGTTCTCCTTTGCAGACAGAGTTGTAGACAGTTAGAACAATTGAAGGGAAAATGTGGTTGATAATAGAATCATCAGTTGTTTCAAAGTGACATGAAAAAGATGGGACACCATGAATGTAGGTCTTGTCTTATAATTACTCTTTCATAATTACTTAGATAATTATAGTGCTTAACTCTTAACCTCTGGGCAGCGCAGCTATTAATAGCCGACAACACCGCTGTGCGCTAGAAAAAAAAATTGTTCCTTCTAAGAAATTTAAAATGTTATAGTGGAGGACAAGGTGGCAGTGATGGTGTGGGCTTCACCCTGGAGGCAGGCACAATGGTTGCTATTCCTGTCTGTATCACACTCATCTGTGCCTTGGGTATAATCTTTATCAATGTCTGAGTCATCAATATCAATATCAATTTCCTCGTCTTCTGGAAATAATTCATTGTGAATTTCCTCATCTGTCAATGAATGGATGGAGCAGTTCGCTGAGTGTGGTCATAAGCCAGGAGGTTATGTCCCCGCCATGGTGTCCCAACCGTATCTGATTTACCCGAGGGCCACCAACCCTAGTGGCCTCGACAAGGGCAGGAAGCCGGCATCTTGTTGAAGGTCCCCTCCATTTGCCTTGATCTTTTCTAGGTATATATTTAAACTCAACACAGTTTTGGCATTTATGGCCTTGGTGGGTAGACAGTTCCATGGGTTAATAACCATGTGGGTGAACAAGCATCTCCTGTTCTCAGTTTTACATTGTGACTTGTTGAGCTTGAAACTGTTGCTCCTTGTTTGCATTACATCTGACCTGACAAAATATTCAGATCAACATCCTCTAACTTGTTCAGTATTTTAAAAGTTTCAACGAGATCTGCCGTGTCATGCCTGGTTTGTAGTATTGTTAGCCCTGTGGCCTTCAAGCGTTCCTGATACGAGAAATGGCTTGACTTTGGAATGACTTGGTGCCCGGTGTTGCACCTTCTCCAGAGCAGCTATGTCCTTCTGAAAATGAGGTCTCCATGCTTGGATACAGTAATACAAATGTATCACCAGATATTTATACAGTTGAACCATTACGGTCTTTTTTGTGAACTGATGCCTTCCCACCTGTTACAAAAGTGGGTGCTCTGTAGGGTCAGTGTTTAAAGTAATGGAGTTCCAATCAATGGGGTTAGGTAAGGCCTGGCCTCCAGGGAAAACAGTTCCCAGGAAAGAATGAATATTACAATATATGGTCTGTCGTCTAGAAATAGATCACCTACCCTGTTACTGCAAGGGTGATGGAAACTCCTGGTTGTGGATGTAGCATAAATCCACTGCCGATGCAACTGGTCAAGGGGGGTTGGTCAGTTAGAGTAGAATAAGAAGAGCTTGGGTCAGGGAACTTTGTCGTGGTGTTAGTCCTGGCACCTGATGGTGTTTTAGGGTAGTAGTAGTAACCTAGTAAATGAAATTGCACTTGGAAAGGCTTTAAGCTTTGTATGAGCTCTCTGGCTGTATACTATCAACCTTCCATGACTGTGTGAGAGTCTAACCACAAGTCAATAGGATCTTGCCTTTATCAAGAACTGAATGGGAAAGCTCTGAAAGTAGATACTGCATTTTAATGTAAATGTAAATTAATAAAAAGACCTGTACTATAAAAGAAGTATGTTTGTAAAAATTTATTCCAAATGACTAAAATGCTTTTCAGTAAGTATATACTGTATCAAAGTGTTAGCAATACAAATAAATTAGATTAATTCTGATATTTTTCACAACGAATATTTTATATATTTTTATATTATTTTATTATTATTATTATTATTATTATTATTATTATTATTATACAGGTATTATAATATATTTTATTATATATTTTTGGGATTTTTAGAATGCCGGTATTTATGTCTTACAGGAGCTGCTACTGGAGCAAGCAGAACTATTTTATCACGTTAAAAGCATTGCCCCCACCGGCACCATCACTCAGGAGGACATCCGAGAAATAACTCAGACGTTACAGGAAGACAGCAGGTGAGGGCAGTTACTGAGCTCAAGGCTTAGGGTTGAACTGGCAGTGTATCTGTAGGTCAACTTAATTACGTTTTAGGGTTTTACATGACGTTGTTATATTGAGTTTGTTCCAATGTGTATGTAGGTTTTTGTTTGCTTTTATTCCTGTAAGTATTGAACTGCAATTGCTTTTACCTTGGCATTATAAATAGAATAACATCATCAATATTAGGTTTATAAAATACTTAATTGTAATTTGATTTCCATTGTGTAAAGAATAGCATACATAGCATAATTTTCTTCTATAGTAGTTCACTTTGGGTTTGGTAACTTAAGCACTGCTTTCCTTAATATTAGCAGCAATGCTATAATATATTCCCTTATGCATTCTTGCCACTAAGGTATACAGTTTTGAACCATGGGAAATGGTAGGTCAAAGAGTGTAGATAAACATGATTATAGATACAGTAGCTCTTTGCGCTTACGGTATTGTATACTCCGGATTGATATATTGGCATTAGTAGTTTATTTTCTTCCTTGTGTATGTCTTGTCTTTATTCTACCTCTTAGCTATCACAAAAGACGACTCTCTTTCATATTAGTCCAGTTTTTCTGCTGAAGATTTTCATATTTACCATATCTAAATAATCTGCCTCTTTTAATAAAATTTGCATTTTTGACATTGTAACCTTGCAACTATTACTGTTTTTTTTTTTTTGTATTTCTGTCCTTCATCTTTCCTAAGTACTACATTGTAGAGAAATCCATAACTTTGTTTTCGGATTTAATATCTTCCTTTCTTTCAGTGCAGAAAAGAGAACACATCAAAGTTTTGTTTCCTTATTGAGTCTGCTGCAACATTCGCTATTAGACGAGTGTTTGCCTTTCTTTGAGAAGATTGGGTATTTACCTTCTTGACTTGTTTTTGGATATTTGTAGTTTGATGGTTTTCAAGATTTAAAAATCTAAAATGCGTATTTTCCTCACTCACAAGGTGGGAGTTTCCTATCATGGAGACGTTTAAAGTGGGCCTTGACTAGATAGTCAACAGCTCTGAGTATATAGATACTAGCAATATCCTACTGTTTGCTCACCTACTTCATTTGACTTTTTACCATATTTTGAAAGTTTGAGTGCTACTATTTCTGGTAGTTCCTTGTTAAACGAAATAACAATTTTGCCATTCGGAAATAAAATGGTGACATTTTACCAGATGTTTAAGAAAGGATTGAGACTTATTGAGGATGCCTTGGTGTTTGATTCTGTGGAAATGACTACCTGTATGGGGTTCATCACGTGTAACTTGCACTGCTATATATAATGGTTAAATTTGATGATTTTGGGATTCTTCTTTACCTCTGCAGCTCGGGCTGTGCCCAAGCTTCCTGGCTGGTCTTCCGATCTTCCAGGCTGTTGCTATGCGCAGCCCGCAGTTCTGCATACCTACTTCGTCCCTGCTTATCAGGTACATCTTTATGGTAGTTGAGTAATCTTGGCCACCTGATGTTGAAAGCTTCTTGTCGTGTGGATTAAGAAAGTAATACAGTACACCAATTGTTACATTTTCATCCTCTCATTCTTATTTTGGTATCTCTATTCCTCTCTTTTTTTGGTCATCTAGTTACCCTTGTTATACAGTATTATACAAATTTGACCATTTTCCTGTATAGTCAACCATCCACTTTCTCGGACATTATGGTACCGTGACCATCTGAGAAACTGGTGTCTGAAAACTGGCTTGTGCATTCTCCAGTTTTCAATACAAATTAAAATACAGCTCAGTACTTAAAATTTAAGTGTACGTGCCAATTTCCATGTACTGTTCCTTGTAGTTGTTAAAGAATGTTGTTGTTACTCTAGAAAGTTTATATGGTGGCTTTTAGAGGACTTTTCTGAAGTAGGATTACTTAATAGTCTAGCCACAAACTTGTCTGCACCAGCTGACTGCTTCTCCCTGTTCATTGTTATATTCAGTTCATAATATCATGGTAGTTTTTACAGTTTCTTAGCTATCCATTAATATACAGTCAGTGCTCAATAATATACATTGATGTGAAATTCCCTTGCCTCCTCTATGAGCAGCCATTCTGTTAAGGTTTGTGTTGTCATTACCTCATGTTCCTGCCTGTACCAATTATACACATCATACTTTTCCCTCATTGCCTTCATTCTGTATTGTGTATGACAAGTATTTCTGTTGGGAAGCCCCATCAGCTCCCTGAGGCTGGCTTACTGATAAAGTGCCACACTACTTGGAGTCAGCAGTTGCAGAGTTCTTGTAGCCATCCTAGATACCATGAGCCAGAACCTGGCCCCCTCACAGAGGTGTAGGGAGCAATGGCACATGAACACTTTACATGTAAAGTTTATCATCTTGCCATCAACCAGGGAAGGCACCCAGAAAGGTAGGCGGATCAAAACAGACTACTGCCTGGTTGAAAAATGTGACCTACACCCTCAAAAAGAGCAAAAGAACTCCTCCTTAAAGAAAACAAGCAAGACATCGTCCTACTACTAGCCCCTGCTTGTTCGCTCCATCCACCCTCCTGGGGGAATGGGGAGCTGGCCTGGGTGAGTCGGTCACCACCAGTCAGTTCTTGACTGATGTGCCTGGGGTCAGTCTTCCTCTGTACGTTATGCCGTTCCCCAATTGCAACGCCCTAGCGGTGAACACTTTTTGGCAGGGCTGGTCATGGTGGGTGTTCCTGTATCATTTTTCCTAGTCCAGCTGTTGTTTCGGGCTCTGGCTCGGTTGGAATCCTACTGTGGGAGATTGATTCTCCTGGCCCCATGGTAGCCTGCCCAGCTTTGGTTTTACGT
Organism: Procambarus virginalis; assembly: GCA_020271785.1. Lineage (NCBI taxonomy): Eukaryota > Metazoa > Arthropoda > Malacostraca > Decapoda > Cambaridae > Procambarus > Procambarus virginalis. Next base: position 44,483,434 of record WNGS01164858.1, read on the forward strand.
GCTGCTTGTTCATCCTTGGTTTCAGGTGCTGTTTGCTCTGTGTCCAAACCTGGGTGTTTTCCCGCGGGTCCACCTTCCTCAGCAGCTAGGACCGGTGAGTTACCTCGCTGGTTTGGTCTTCACTTCCGCCATACTTATCTGGTCATTCTGACGCGTGTATTTCGCCATTTGTAAGGCGATAAGGTGGCTAGTTTGGTGGTGTCCCACCTGCTGTCTTCTTCTATGGGACAGTATGAGGTTTCTTGGAGGGCTTTCTACCATTTTCTTATTCTTTCTCGGGTTTCTGTGGTGTCCGACAAGATTATTTTATCTTTTCTCTCTTGGCTTTTTTCTGGATTGTCATATCATGCCGAATACTGTTGTTTCTTATCATGCGGCGCTGGTGGAGCCACTTCAGCTTGCATTTAGGGTTGATGTCACTTACGCCCCATTCTGCAAGCAAAGGGTGGGGGGGGGGAGCTCGTGAAGCTAACGAGTTGGGGCTAGTTGGACAAAGTTTTGCTTGTTTGTTTTCTTTAATGGGGAGTTCTTTTGCTCTTTTGAGGAAAAGGTCTCATTTAGGTTGCATTTTTCAACTAGGCAGTAGTAGTCTGTTTTGATTTGCCTACATTTCTGGGTGCCTTTCCTTGTCGAGGGCAAGGTGATAAACTTTACATGTAAAGTGTGTGTTCATGCGCAATTGCTTCCTATGCCTCTGTGAGGGTGCCAGGTTCTGGCTCATGGTCTCTGGTAGGCTACAAGAACTCTGCAACTGACAACTCCAAGTAGTGTGGCATTTAATTACTAAGCTAGCTTCGGGTAGCCTCTGGGCGCACCCAGAAATTGGTATTTCATTACATTCAATGCTTGTTTTTTATTTCAAGAATAATATTCAAAGATAATATCTTTAGCCTTCAAAATATCAGTGAGAATTGCTTTGCTCACTTCATATTTATTACACATACAGCTCCTCAGGCTCTCATTATCAGTCTTCTATATTATCTCTGCAGTTTGTTGTTGGCTTGATGCAAAGATGTTCCAACATTTTTTTAATCCAGGAATACAGTGGAAATGAGCATGTGGGTGCACATTCCTCACAATGCAGTGTGTGTATACTGTACTTACGTGGGTCAAGTGTGTAAAGGTGCACTTATTATATCTAGGATAGCTGGTGAGGAAACTAGGCATCTTATAATCCTCGAGTTCTGCTCACAGTTTAATCAGCTATTTTCATTCAGATAAAATAGTAAAATGAGAAATTTGCTACATGGGTTTATCCAAGAAAGTGGCATTTAGAAAGTGCATGGTTGACTATACAATATTTCCAATTCTGTATAGAGAATCTGGATGAAGAATCCTTTATTATCGACAGTTTTGTTTGTCTAATGATAACGGAAAGTTTTGTGTATACAGTAGTTGCAGTCAGAATTACCTTTATATGGTTATTCTTTGGATAATTTTGTCAACTTATATATGAAGTGTGAATCCTTTTGATGAATACCCTTTACTTTTTTTTAGTTGTTCATATAAGGGTTTATGTTACAATATAGCTTTGTGTATCTTTTTTTTTTATTGTAATTTTGGGTTTGATTTTTAATAGTTGTGTCACGTCATGTGTCTGTGGACCTTCATAGCTGGAGCTGTAAGGTTTGTTCTTAATCTTTATTACATATTCCCAATAAAGATTCCTTACTCTCTTGTCTTAGTTTCTGTATTTTTTACGACAGGTTTCTATTCACTATTTCAAACCCCTCTTTGTACTGTAACTTGAAATTCTTAAGAAAGAACAGAAACAATAGCTTACCTAGTTGTGTACTTGTTTAGTTGTATCTAAAGGGAGGGAGCTCTAGCTCTAGAACCCCATCTTCTAGCTTTTTTGGAGGAATTTATATCTTGTGTTTTTTCAGTCCTGTCACATTTGTTCATGAAGTTGTGAATAATGGTTACTTCTACCACTTGGTTTATTAAGCTCATTCCAGTTGTTTACCACTCACTGATTATTAGTATTTCCTTGCATTTCTCTGGCTCATCTGTGTCTCCCAGCTACAAACTGTGCCCCCCTAGGTCTCTTATCCCTCACCCAGAGAAAATTATTCACTCTTTATAGTCCCCTGAGTATCTTGTACATTGTTATCATGTTGCTGTTTGTCCCCTTTTCTCGTAGCACATTTTTCATATCTCTAATACCTGCTGCAGATCCTTGAACACCAATTTTCTCCTTAACTTTTACTAGGTGTTGGTTTCATGCTAGAGCTGCAAACTATAGAACTGGACAGACATGGGTCTTGTTTATGATTCTGTAAGTTTCTTTGGTCAGGTATTTTAATGGCATTCTTTAAATTTGTTAGCCTTGCATAAATAGCAGATGTTACTCTGTTAACAGTATAATTAATCTTAATGGGTCAAATATTAATGGAAACGAGAAGGAAAAGTGAGTTTTCTTAAATTAATAGTGGCAAAATGTGTTTGTACAAAGCATGGATTTCACAGCACCACACACATTTACAGACTTTGGAGTATAATGTAACGCACACTGATGTCTTGAGAGATAATTTAAAAATTTTGCTCTTTGGTTAATGCAAGGCAGCAGGATCAGATGTAATTTCACCTTGGGTCAAGATAAAATGTGCTCATGAGCTTAGCAACCCACAACAGTTAATTTTTCAGGCATTCTTGTAAACTGGAAATCTTGCAGATATTTGAAAAGAATCCTTAGTTCTAATTTAGAAAAATCATGATAGAGAAAGCCCATTAATAAACACTTTGCCTAGGGAATAACTTACATTGTGTCCGAAAATAAATATACAGTATGCAGCCTGGGCGAGGATTCCAGTTGCTTCCAAAATTAAAATATTTATTAAAATTCCATTTATTGTTCGATTAATGTGTGACTATATTTAACACTTTCGGGCTCTCGTCCCGCACCCCGGCGACCAATATTTTTCTCTCGTTTCTGCTCAGTCAACGCCGCCTCGCGTTGCGCGATAAAATATTTTATAAATTTTATTTATTATGCGATTTTGTTTGGGATAGTTTAGAAATGTTCGCCATGAAATTTACGTTTTTTCTAATAACCGAAGAGCTTATTAAAGAAAACGGCATGGCAGTGAATCATCTTGGTATAACTATTGTATTATTGACACGACGAGTACGATCGACGTAGTTTTTATGTTTTTTGCAAGTCGAAGGCATCCTTATGTGACGGTTTATACTTATGTTCTTCTAGAACATTCTATTGTGAACACATTGGTACAAAAATTAAATAGGTACATCCAAAAATAATGTCAGGACAGTGAATTGAATATACACTTTTCGATGCATTTTCGCCCGATATGCCGCCGCGGGTAACACTTCAGCCACTTCCCACACTCTTGTGGGTCAGTTGCGACATTGATTCTATATTTATATGCATATGTCCGTATAGAGAATTTTATTGCGGTTCCAATGATACCATAATCAACGATGTAGGATAAATGTGGTCTTCGCAATCATTAAGAGAGTGGAAACATTTTGTTGCTGTTTGGCGCTTTCGGCTTGTGATCTCAATAGGTTTTTATTTAGTGTTGATATTCCTTCTGCTTTGGCAGCATTTTATATGTATGTTCTTATAGACAATTCTATTGCGAACACAGTGATACCAAATTTAAATACGTAGGCCTATAAATAGTGTCAGGACAGTAAAAAGAGTATACACTTTTAGGTCTTACCGCTTAGGCGTGCATAACCCTGAAAGCATATATGGAAGTTTTTTTCACTTCGCCGAAAGCGCTAAAGTGTTAAAATGCACGCCTTTTAATTGTGAATAATTTGATACCAAAATGAATGACAGCACGACAATTGAGGTGAGAAGACTGGAAAGAGTATAAATATTTGAGTGTTGGCTTACGGGTAACACTCGGCCTAACTTCGGGTTTGATGCGGGTGGTGCGCTGGACCTTTTGATCTTATATGCATATATTCCTTTAGAGCATTCTATTGCGAACAATTTGATACCAAAATGAACGACGTAGCACGTAAATTGAGGTAACACTGAGAAAAGTATTAACATTTTAGTGCGGGTATTACCCGCGCTCACGGGAAACACTATGCCTTATTTCGGGTTTGATGCAGGTGACGCACCAGGCCTTTTGACCTTATATGCATATACAGTATATGCTTTTAGCGAATTCTATTGCGAACAATTTGATACCAAAATGAAAGAAGTAGCATGAAAATTGAGGTGGGAAAAATGAAGAGATTATAAACATTTTAGTGCGGGTGAGTGTTCACAGGAAATGCTTGGTCGACCTTGGAGTGTGCTGGGGGTCATGTGCTGGGCCAGGCAAAGTAATAAAATATAGACCAGTAAGTATCAGTTATTAGTGTGGTAGCCAAATCACTAGAAAATGCAATACACTACTGTAAAAACAAAATGACTTAAATATTGACCAGACCACACACTAGAAGGTGAAGGGACGACGACGTTTCGGTCCATCCTGGACCATTCTCAAGTCGATTGTGAGAATGAAATAGACTTCACAATCGACTTGAGAATGGTCCAGGACGGACCGAAACGTTGTCGTCCCTTCACCTTCTAGTGTGTGTGGTCTGGTCAACATTCTTCAGCCACGTTATTGTGACTCATCGCCTGACTGAAATATCTTAATGGAAACAACACAAGAACTCATATGGCTGTTTGGTTTTCGATGTGAAAGGTCACTTGTATCTAATTTACTGTTTTAATGACAAGGTCACTAAAATCATACAGGAAAGAGGTGGGCGGGCAGTTGACTGACAACCGATTGATCCTGAATTTGATTATCAGGGTGATATATTTGGGTACATTTCCTTACACCTGATTGCCACTGTTTACCTAGCAGTAAGTAGGTTCTCAGGAGTTAGACAGCTGTTATGGGTTACATCTTGGGAAAAGTATGTTATTGGTTTAAGCTAGAGTGACCTCGATGACCTTAACATACTTCCTGTCCCCAAAAATAGGAAGCGACCTGTTCCTAACAAAAAAAAAAACTCATTGGTCTCATTGGTTAGATATTAACTGGCTATTCTTCAAATATTCTTTAGAAGAGCATTATCATATAAAGGATAAGATTATAATTGTTGCCTCTCTTTGGTCATGTTCTTACTTTATCAGGGATTCCATTGCTAATACAAGTTATGAATAATAACTATTCATAACTATTCATTCTGTTGTTTGCTATTAAGTATTCCATATGTTGCTTTTATAATGGGATTTTTTTTTTATAGCTCTATCAGTGTCTGTTTATACTAGTAAACTATTGCAGGTCTTGTTATTTGTACTACTGGCTATATAGCCTCTGGAATGGTGTTGATGGCCGGGCCGCAGCTGTAGAAACTTGACATAATATGTCCAGTTGCATTTATTTGTATCTCTGATGTATATAGTTTGAGGGTAAATGTTATTTTAATCTGCATGCAATATTTTTAAACGGTTTATTGAATTTTTACTGGAAATATCTTGATCACTGAAATTTATTAATACTGTATATGGAAATCTTTGCATAGGTCACATAAGTAAAGAAATGTATGCACAATATTTTAGATAACTTAGAGTGAATTAAGGTGGCTTAATATACACAAATCCTAGGACAGGTTAGAGAGTGAATTAAGCTTATCTTATTGCAGATATAAAGCATTGGACAGGTTAGAAAGTGAACGAACCTTATTGCTGCTTCAGCATTTAGGCTTTGTCCATTGCCCCAAGAAAGAACACTGTCCATCGTTCCCCAACTGCATGGACTGCCTCATTGAGAAAATTATAGCCAATAAAGCAGCCAGGTATGTCTTAGATGTTTATTAGTGGCTGAGATGTTTATTAGTGGTGAGTGAGATGTCATGTAATGCACAATAACTAATGTACTTAAGACTGTATGCTCATTTGGTTGTTGAAAAACTTGTTTATATTGTGGAGGTTTGGTAGGGTACAAATTACTTATGTAAGCATACATAATGCTTGTGAATATCTCAGTAAAATAATAAAGGCAAAAAAATAAAGAAAAATCGAAAAAAATGTGGAAATAAGAATGATAAAAAATTTACCTTTATTATTGTTGATTAAAATTGGAATATAGGTATAGGAAACAATGACTAAGAAGTGTCAAGTCATGATGTTGAAACTGATCAGTTAAAGTAACTTTGTTATATATCAGTTTTTAAACCAATTGGGACTAAGATTATAACAATACATTTTTCAAAAGTATAAAGAAGATAGATTAAGTAAAAATATATATTGAAAATCCCCATAGACTAAAGTCAGGATGGCGGGAGGCTTTTTACTATAGACCTTCGATAATTTGTTGATTTTCTTGTCTTTGTAATTTTCACTTATTGCAAATTCAATTTTATTTTTCTCTAATAGTTTATTGGTTCATGAACGTGATCAGCAAATAATTGTAATAAAAATAAGTAATACAAAATAAGTAATACATATGTAGAACTTGTAAAATAATNCAGTGTTTGCAGCCCTAACAGAAAACACACAAAGGACTACCATGATGGTGAAATATGGATTCAGAGTACAAATCTTTTCAGATGTGATAGGAAACACCGGCTTCAGGGTCCGACTCTACATCAAGGACACACTCATCTGTATGAGCTGCTAAACACCTCAAATGATATGGTGGAAGTGCTGATAATCAAAATAGAGATCCTAATGTAGTTATTGTCCTTGTTATAAGTCACCGGAGGCAAACCTCAGCAGTTAAAGACCAACTAATGAAAATAGAACACTGCTTGGAAAACCTCACAAATCCAGCTCCAAAATCATCCTGCTTGGGGACTTCAACATACGGCACCTGAAATGGAAGCACTGCTAATACAGTAATATCAGAAAGAATACCAGGAAGTAGCTAAAGAACAGGCACATGCAAATGACCTGCTACGGATGTGCGACAGGTTGCCTTAAACCAGCAAATAGTAGAACCAACTAGGAAGGAGAACACGCTGGACCTCATTTTCACTAATAATGATGAATGATCAGGAACATAATGATTACAAAACCTGTTACTATATCACAACTTAATGAAGTTTGACAACCATGGAGAATAGACCTCAAAACCAGTCCAGATTCCCATGGAGGAGATTTCAGCAAATTCAACTTCAATAATAAACAGATAAACTGGGAGCAAATAAACCAGGACTTCACAGAAAATAAACTGGGAAGAACAGCTAGAAATGCAAACCTGAACCAGTGCCTGGAAAAAATAAGCTCAGTAGCACTAGAAATATGTTCAAACCGCATACCCCTAGGAAAAAAAGAGGAAGAGATGCAGATTGGAACGGGAACGTCGTCCCTATATAGGCGAAGGAAACGAATAGCGGAACAACTTGAGAGTCGCACCCTGTCTCAAGAACGGCGAAGAAGGTTAGGTAGAGAAATAGAAACAATTGAACTCAAGCTACAAGAATCATACAAACCCAGGAGAGGCAAAGAGAGCAAAAGGCCAACAGTGAAATAGAAATCCAAAATATTTTTTCTCCTATGCAAAATCAAGATAAAAACCACATCTAGTATCGGGCCCCTGCGAAAGGGAGATGGAACTTTCACCGATGACAACAAGTTACTGAGGAAGCCGTACGACTCTGTTTTCAGCGAGCCATTAAACGCACTAAAGATTGATAACCAAATGAATTTTTCATGGATATGATACCAACATTAAATCATATATCAGACGTCACCCTATCCCCACTGGATTTTGAAGTCATAAACAGTATGCCTATGCTCTCTGCACCAGGCCCGGATTCTTGGAACTCCATATTCATCAAGAACTGTAAAAAAAACACTATCGCAGGCCCTCCACATTCTATGGAGACAAAGCCTAGATACAGGCGTTATCCCTGATATACTAAAAACAGCAGAGATAGCACCACTTCATAAAGGAGGAAATAAGGCAGAGGCAAAAAATTACAGGCCGATAGCACTAACATTGCACATCATAAAAATTTTTGAGGAGTGCTAAGAAGTAAGATCACAAAATATATGGAATCACAGCATCTCCATAACCCGGACAACATGGTTTCAGAACAGGGCGCTCTTGCCTGTCGCAGTTGCTGGACTACTATGATATGGCATTAGATGCTATGGAAGACAAACAAAACGCTGATGTAATTTACACAGATTTCGCAAAAGCTTTTGATAAATGTGACCATGGTGTTATTGCACATAAAATGCGTTCAAAATGAATTACAGGAAAAATTGGCAGATGTATCTACAATTTCCTGACTAACAGAACCCAATGTGTAATTGTCAACAAAATAAAATCCAGCCCATCAACCGTGAAGAGCTCAGTCCCCCAGGGTACTGTGCTTGCTCCAGTACTTTTTCTCATCCTCATATTGGACATAGACAAGAACACAACCTATAGCACTGTATCACAGCTTGCAGATTACACTAGGATCTTCATGAGAGTAGGCAACATAAAGGACACGGCAAACCTCCAATCAGATGTTGATCAGGTCTTTCTATGGGCTACAAAAAATAATATGGTGTTTAACGAAGATAAGTTCCAGCTCATGCGCTATGGAAAAAATGAAATATAAAAACGGAAACCACGTACAAAACTCGGACAAATCAGAACATAGAACGAAAAGGCAATGTAAAGGATCTGGGTGTACTCATGTCGGAAGACCTTACCTTTAAAGAACACAATAAAGTAGCTGTCACAACTGCACGAAAAATGACAGGTTGGATAACAAGAACTTTTCACACTAGAGATACTATACCGATGATGATACTTTTCAAAACGCTTGTGCTCTCTAGAGTGGAGTACTGCTGCACAATGACAGCCCCTTTCAAATCTGTAGAAATTGCTGACCTGGAGAGCGTGCAGAGGTCCTTTACTGCTAGAATCCACTCAGTAAAACATCTAAACTATTGGGACCGACTAAAGAGCCTAAGTCTGTACTCCCTTGAGCGCAGACGGGAGAAATACATAATAATTTACACATGGAAAATATTAGAGGGGCTGGTCCCAAACCTGCACACAGAAATAACATCACATGAGACCAGAAGACATGGCAGGATGTGCAGAATACCCCTGTTGAAAAGCAGAGGTGCAACAGGTACTCTGAGAGAGAAATCAACATCAGAGGCCTGAGACTGTTCAACACGCTTCCGCTACACATTAGGGACATAACTGGCAAACCCCTCACAGTGTTCAAGAGAGAACTGGATAAGCACCTCCAAATTATACCTGATCAACAAGGCTGCGACTAATACTCATACGTAAAAAAATCTGCACAGTAAAATAACAACGTACTGGAGTGAACGATATGGAAGAAAATGCAAGATTGATCCAGTGAAGGGCAGAGGTGCCATAGGCACAATCAGAGAGCACTATATAAACATCAGAGGTCCGCGGTTGTTCAGTGTCCTCCCAGCGACTATAAGAAATATTGCCGGAACAACCGTGGACATCTTCAAGAGAAAACTGGACTGTTTTCTAAGAAAAGTTCCGGACCAGCCGGGCTGTGGTGGGTATGTGGCCCTGCGGGCCTCTCCAAGCAACAGCCTGGTGGACCAAGCTCTCACAAGTCGAGCCTGGCCTCGGGCCGGGCTTGGGGAGTAGAACAACTCCCAGAACCCCACCAAGCAGGTATCAAGCAGGTATACGTCAGGCTGCGAGTAGCCGCGTCAAACAGCCTGGTTGATCAGTCTAGCAACCAGGAGGCCTGGTCGACGACCGGGCTGCGGGGACGCTAAGCCCCGGAAGCACCTCAAGGTAACCTCAAGGTAAGGTAAGGTAACGAGGCCCTGCCCGTGTCCAAGTATAGTCAGGCCCTGCCCGAGTTCAGGCCCAGACAGGCCCGAGTCCAGGCCCAGCCAGGCCGAAGTCCAGGCCTAGCGAGACCCGGCGCGTGTTCAGGTATAGCCTTGCCCTGCCCGAGTCCAAGCCTAGACAGGCCCGAGTCCAGGCCTAGACAGGCCCAAGTCCAGGCCCAGACAGGCCTGAGTTCAGGCCTGGCGAGACCCAGCCCGAGTCCAGTTATAGCCAGGCCCTGCCCGAGTCCAGGCCCAGACAGGCACGAGTCCAGGCCCAGCCAAGCCAGAGTTCAGGCCTAGCGAGACCCGGTCCAAGTATAGCCAGGCCCTGCCCGAGTCCAGGCCCAGACAGGCCCGAGTCCAGGCCCAGACAGGCCCGAGTCCAGGCCCAGACAGGCCCGAGTCCAGGCCAGCCAAGCCGGAGTTCAGGCCTAGCGAGGCCCTGCCCGTGTCAACGATATAGCCAGGCCCTGCCCGTGTCAACGTATAGCCAGGCCCTGCCTGTGTCAACGTAGAGCCAGGCCCTGCACTTGTCCAGGCCCAGACAGGCCCAAGTCCAGGCCCAGCCAGGCCGAAGTCCAGGCCTAGCGAGACCCGGCTTGTGTTCAGGTATAGCCAGGCCCTGCCTGAATCCTGAGTCTTTATGAATGACATTCAAGCTGCAGATAATATAACGGATATTACCACAAACTCGGAAGACTTTGAAAGAGAAATTGACAATATGCCCATGCACTCAGCCCCTGGGCCTGACTCATGGAATTCAATATTCATAAAGAAATGTAAAGTACCAGTAGCGAGAGCACTCAGCGTAATATGGAGAAAGAGCCTGGATACAGGGGAGATACCAGCAGCACTTAAATCTGCAGATATAGCTCCGTTGCACAAGGGGGGAGTAAAGCCTTGGGAAAAAATTATAGGCCAGTTGCACTAACATCACACATAATAAAAGTGTTTGAAAGAGTGATTAGGCATCAAATTTCTAGTTTTATGGAAAACAATGAATTGCACAATCCAGGACAGCATGGATTTAGAGCGGGAAGATCCTGTCTGTCACAGTTACTCAACCACTATGGCAAAATCACAGAAGCTCTAGAAGAAAAGCAAAATGCAGATGTTGTATACACAGACTTTGCAAAGGCATTCGACAAATGTGACCATGGGGTGATAGCTCACAAAATGAGGTCAATGGGAATAACTGGAAAAGTAGGACGCTGGATACTCAATTTTATGTCGAACAGAACACAAAGAGTAACAGTCAATCAGATAAAATCGAGTCCAAGCGATGTTAAAAGCTCTGTACCTCAAGGTGCAGTCCTTGCACCGCTACTGTTCCTTATTCTCATTTCTGATATAGACAAAAATACACGTCACAGCTTCGTGTCATCCTTCGCAGATGACACAAAAATCAGCATGAAAATTACCACTGTATAAACACTGTATAAACATCAGAGGTCCGCAGTTGTTCAACGTCTTCCCAGCGACTATAAGAAATATTGCCGGAACAACCGTGGACATCTTCAAGAGAAAACTGGACTGTTTCCTAAGAGAAGTCCCGGATCAGCCGGGCTGTGGTGGGTATGTGGCTCTGCGGGCCACTCCAAGCAACAGCCTGGTGGATCAAACTCTCACAAGTCGAGCCTGGCCTCGGGCCGGGCTTGGGGAGTAGAAGAACTCCCAGAACCCCATCAACCAGGTATCAACCAGGTTACCTCTGCTGAAGACATTGAAAAACTAGAAACAGATGTCAACAAAGTTTTCGATTGGGCAGCAGAAAATAATATGATGTTTAACAGTGATAAATTTCAGGTACTCAGGTACGGCAAAAATGAGGATCTGAAACATAATACAGGGTACAAAACACAATCAAATCTTCCCATAGTAGAAAAACAGCATGTCAAGGATTTGGGAATAATGATGTCCGACGATCTAACGCTTAGGGAGCATAACCAAGCAAATATCGCATCAGCCAGAAAAATGATCGGATGGATTACGAGAACTTTCAAATCCAGGGATCCCATCACAATGGTTGTACTCTTCAAGTCACTTGTGTTGTCCCGTCTCGAATACTGCTCAGTACTCACTTCCCCTTCAGAGCAGGAGAGATTGCTGAAATAGAGGGAATACAGAGAACATATACGGCACGCATAGACGAGATAAAACACCTAAATTATTGGGATCGTCTCAAAGCTCTCCAAATGTACTCTCTAGAAAGGAGACGAGAGAGATACCAAATAATATACACGTGGAAAATACTGGAGGGCCAGGTCCCAAATCTACACAGTAAAATAACAACGTACTGGAGTGAACGATATGGAAGAAAATGCAAGATTGAACCAGTGAAGAGCAGAGGTGCCATAGGCACAATCAGAGAGCACTGTATAAACATCAGAGGTCCGCGGTTGTTCAACGTCCTCCCAGCGACTATAAGAAATATTGCCGGAACAACCGTGGACATCTTCAAGAGAAAACTGGACTGTTTCCTAAGAGAAGTCCCAGATCAGCCGGGCTGTGGTGGGTATGTGGCTCTACGGGCCGCTCCAAGCAACAGCCTGGTGGATCAAACTCTCACAAGTCGAGCCTGGCCTCGGGCCGGGCTTGGGGAGTAGAAGAACTCCCAGAACCCCATCAACCAGGTATCAACCAGGTATCAACCAGTCCATTCCTAGCGAGGCCCTGCCCATGTTCATGTATAGTCAGGCCCTGCCCGAGTCCAGGCCCAGACAGGCCCGAGTCCAGGCCCAGACAGGCCCGAGTCCAGGCCCAGACAGGCCCGAGTCCAGGCCCAGACAGGCCCGAGTCCAGGCCAAGCCAGGCCGAAGTCCAGGTTTAGCGAGACCCGGTCCAGGCCCAGCCAGGCCCGAGTCCAGGCCCAGCCAGGCCCGAGTCCAGGCCCAGCCAGGCCCTGAACATGTCCAGGTATAGCCAGGCCCTGCCCAAGTCCAGGCCCAGACAGGCCCGAGTCCAGGCCCAGACAGGCCCGAGTCCAGGCCCAGACAGGCCCGAGTCCAGGCCCAGACAGGCCCGAGTCGAGGCCTAGCGAGACCCGGCCTGTGTTCAGGTATAGTCTTGCCCTGCCCGAGTCCAGGCCCAGACAGGCCCGAGTCCAGGCCCAGACAGGCCCGAGTCGAGGCCTAGCGAGACCCGGCCTGTGTTCAGGTATAGTCTTGCCCTGCCCGAGTCCAGGCCCAGACAGGCCCGAGTCCAGGCCCAGACAGGCCTGAGTCCAGGCCCAGACAGGCCCGAGTCCAGGCCCAGCCAGGCCGAATTCCAGGTATAGCCAAGCCCTGCCCGTGTCCAGTTATAGCCAGGCCCTGCCCGAGTCCAGGCCCAGCCAGGCCGAAGTCCAGGCCTAGCGAGACTCGGCCCGTGTTCAGGTACAGTATTGCTTTGCCCGGCCAGAGTCCAGGCCTAGACAGGCCCGAGTCCAGGCCCAGACAGGCCCGAGTCCAGGCCCAGCCAAGCCAAGTCCAGGCCTAGCTAGACCTGGTCCGTATCCAGGTATAGCCAGGCACTGCCCAAGTCCAGGCCCAGAGAGGCCCGAGTCCAGGCTTAGAGAGACCCGGACCGTGTTAAGGTATAGCCAGGCTCTGCCCGAATCCAGGCCCAGACAGGCCCGAATCCAGGCCCAGACAGGCCCGAATCCAGGCCAGACAGGCCTCAGTCCAGGCCTAGCGAGACCCGGCCCGTGTTCAGGTACTGTATAGCCAGGCCTTGCCCAAGTCCAGGCCCAGACAGGCCGAAGTTCAGGCCTAGCGAGACCCGGCACGTGTCCAGGTATAGCCACGCCCTGCCCGAGTCCAGGCCCAGCCAAGCCAGAGTCCAGGCCTAGCGAAACCTGATCCGCATCCAGGTATAGCCAGGCCCTACCCGACTCCAGGCCCTGACAGGCCCGAGTCCAGGCCTAGCGAGACCCGGTCTGCGTCCAGGCGCAGACAGGCCCGAGTCCAGGCCCAGCCAGACCGGAGTCCTGGCCTAGCCAGACCCAGCCCGTGTTCAGGTGTAGCCAGGCCCTGCCCGAGTCCAGGTCCAAGTCCAGGCCCAGCCAGACCGGAGTCCTGGCCTAGCCAGACCCAGCCCGTGTCCACGTATAGCCAGGCCCTGCCCGAGTCCAGGTCCGAGTCCAGGCCTAGTGAGGCCCTGCCCGTGTGCACGTATAGCCAGGCCCTGCCCGAGTCCAGGCCCAGCCAGGCCGGAGTCCAGGCCTAGCGAGACCCGACTCGTGTTCAGGTATTGCCAGGCCCTGCCCAAGTCCAGGCCCAGACAGGCCCAAGTCCAGGCCTAGCAAGACCCGGCCCGTGTTCAGGTATAGCCTTGCCCTGCCCGAGTCCAGGCCCAGACAGGCCCAAGTCCAGGCCTAGCGAGACCCGGCCCGTGTCCAGTTATAGCCAGGCCCTGCCCGAGTCCAGGCCCAGACAGGCCCAAGTCCAGGCCCAGCCAAGCCAGAGTCAAGGCCTAGCGAGACCCAGTCCAGGTATAGCCACGCCATGCCCGAGTCCAGGCCCAGACAGGCCCGAGTCCAGGCCCAGCCAAGCCAGAGTCCAGGACCAGCGAGACCCAGCCCGTGTTCAGGTGTAGCTAGGTCTTCCCCGAGTCCAAGCCCAGCCAGGCCCGTGTTCAGGCCTAGCGAGGCCCTGCCCATGTCAACGTATAGCCAGGCCCTGCCCATGTCAACGTATAGCCAGGCCCTGCCCATGTCAACGTATAGCCAGGCCCTGCCCGTGTCAACGTATAGCCAGGCCCTGCCCGTGTCAACGTACAGTATAGCCAGGCCCTGCCCGTGTCAACGTATAGCCAGGCCCTGCCCGTGTCAACGTATAGCCAGGCCCTGCCTGTGTCAACGTATAGCCAGGCCCTGCCCATGTCAACGTATAGCCAGGCCCTGCCCATGTCAACGTATAGCCAGGCCCTGCCTGTGTCAACGTATAGCCAGGCCCTGCCCATGTCAACGTATTGCCAGGCCCTGCCCGTGTCAACGTATAGCCAGGCCGTGCCCATGTCAACGTATAGCCAGGCCCTGCCCGTGTCAACGTATAGCCAGGCCCTGCCTGTGTCAACGTATAGCCAGGCCCTGCCCGTGTCAACGTATAGCCAGGCCCTGCCTGTGTCAACATATAGCCAGGCCCTGCCCATGTCAACGTATAGCCAGGCCCTGCCGTGTCAACGTATAGCCAGGCCCTGCCCATGTCAACGTATAGCCAGGCCCTGCCGTGTCAACGTATAGCCAGGCCCTGCCCTTGTCCAGGCCCAGCCAGGCCGAAGTCCAGGCCTAGCGAGACCCGGCCTGTGTTCAGGTATAGCCAGGCCCTGCCCGAGTCCAGGCCTAGACAGGCCCGAGTCCAGGCCTGGCGAGGCCCTGCCCATGTCCACGTATAGCCAGGCCCTGCCCGAGTCCAGGCCCAGACAGGCCTGAATCCAGGCCCAGACAGGCCCGAGTTGAGTCCTAGCGAAACCCAGCCCGTGTTCAGGTATAATCTTGCCTTGCCCGAGTCCAGGACCAGACAGGCCTGAGTCCAGGCCCAGCCAGGCCGAAGTCCAGGTATAGCCAGGCCCTGCCCGTGTCCAGTTATAGCCAGGCCCTGCCCGAGTCCAGGCCCAGACAGGCCCGAGTCCAGGCCCAGACAGGCCCGAGTCCAGGCCCAGACAGGCCGAAGTCCAGGCCTAGCGAGACCCAGCCTGTGTTCAGGTATAGCCTTGCCCTGCCCGAGTTCAGGCTTAAACAGGCCCGAGTCCAGGCCCAGACAGGCCCGAGTCCAGGCCCAGACAGGCCCGAGTCCAGGCCCAGACAGGCCCGAGTCCAGGCCCAGCCAGACCGAAGTCCAGGTCTAGTCAGACCCAGCCCGTGTTCAGGTGTAGCCAGGCCCTGCCTGAGTCCAGGCCTAGCAAGGCCCTGCCCGTGTCCACGTGTAGCCAGGCCCTGCCTGAGTCCAGGCCTAGCCAGGCCCTGCCTGAGTCCAGGCCTAGCCAGGCCCTGCCTGAGTCCAGGCCTAGCCAGGCCCTGCCTGAGTCCAGGCCTAGCCAGGCCCTGCCTGAGTCCAGGCCTAGCCAGGCCCTGCCTGAGTCCAGGCCTAGCCAGGCCCTGCCTGAGTCCAGGCCTAGCCAGGCCCTGCCTGAGTCCAGGCCTAGCCAGGCCCTGCCTGAGTCCAGGCCTAGCCAGGCCCTGCCTGAGTCCAGGCCTAGCCAGGCCCTGCCTGAGTCCAGGCCTAGCCAGGCCCTGCCTGAGTCCAGGCCTAGCCAGGCCCTGCCTGAGTCCAGGCCTAGCCAGGCCGGAATCCAAGCCCAGCCAGGCCGGAGTCCAGGCCTAGCGAGACCCGGTCCATGTCCAGGTATAGCCAGGCCCTGCCCGAGTCCAGGCCCAGACAGGCCCGAGTCCAGGCCAAGCGAGGCCCTGGCCGTGTCCAGGTATAGCCAGGCCCAGACAGGCCCGAGTCCAGGCCTAGCGAGTCCCAAACCGTGTCCAGTTATAGCCAGGCCCTGCCCGAGTCCAGGCCCAGACAGGCCCGAGTCCAGGCCCAGCCAGGCCGGAGTCCAGGCGTAGCGAGATCAGGTCCGTGTCCAGGTATGGAGATGAAACTTTCACAGATGACAGCATAGATATGAGCAAAATATTGAGGAATCAGTATGACTCTGTTTTTAGTGAGCCACTAAACACACCAGTATTTAGTCCAGTATTCCAGTACTCCTTCTCATTCTCATTGGACATAAACAAGGACACAGACTATAGTACCGTATTATCCTTTGCAGATGACACTGGGATTTTTATGAGAGTAGACAACATTGAAGGCACAATAAACCTCCAAACTTATGTA
Source organism: Procambarus virginalis (assembly GCA_020271785.1). Taxonomy (NCBI): domain Eukaryota; kingdom Metazoa; phylum Arthropoda; class Malacostraca; order Decapoda; family Cambaridae; genus Procambarus; species Procambarus virginalis. Next base: position 44,499,997 of record WNGS01164858.1, read on the forward strand.
GATCAGGTCTTTCAATGGGCCACAGAAAATAATACGGTATTAAATGAATGCAAGTTCCAGCTCCTGCGCTATGGAAACAACGAAAATATAAAAAGCAAAAACCACGTACAAAGTGCAGTCAAATCATACCGTAGAATGTAAAAGCAATGTAAAGTATTTGGGTGTGTGATCATGTCAGAAGACTTTGCCTTTAAAGAACACAATAAAGTAGCCATCACACAACTGCAAGAAAATGACAGGTTGGATAACAAAAACTTTTCAGATGAGATGCTGTACCATTGATGATACTTTTCAAGACGATAGTGTTGAAAAGTTGAAAAGTACTCCACTCTCTAGAGTGGAGTATGTACTGTTGTACAGTAACAGCCCCTTTCAAAGCTGAGGAAAATGCTGACCTGGAGAGTGGGCAAAGATCCTTTACTGCTAGAAACCACTCAATAAACCATCCAAATTATTGGGACCGGTTAAAATGCCAAGATCTGTATTCTCTTGAGCGTAGGCATGAGAGATACATAATAATTTACACATGGAAAATATTAGAGGGACTGGTCCAAAATCTACACACACAAATAACGTCACCTGAGACCAGAAGGCGTGGCTGGATGTGCAGAACACCCCCGTTCAAAAGCAAAGGTGCAATAGGGGCCATTGATCCCCGGAAGCTACACAAGGTAGACACAAGGTAGGTACTCAGAGAGAGAGAGAGAACTCTATCAACATCAGAGTCCCAAGACTGTTCAACACACTTCCACTACACATAAGGGGCATAACTGGCCAACCCCTCACAGTGTTCAAGAGAGAACTTGACAAACACCTTCAAAGGATTCCTGATCAACCAGGATGTGATTCATATGTCAGGCTGTGAGCAGCCATGTCAGACAACCTGGTTGACCAGACCATCAACCAGAAGGCTTGGCCAGAGACCAGGATGTGGGTACCTTGACCCCCCGGAATCAATGCAAGGTAGCTGCAAGACAAGTGGGTATATATATATCGTGTGTTGTGTCCGGTGGTGGCTCTTTGCCGCTACCTTCCTGCCACCGATTCTGCCTTGGTGGATCCCTTGTGGGTTGACCCAGTTTCCTCAGTTCCCTGTTCCAAGGCTCGTGTTTTCCAGGTCATCATTAGTATCGTCAAGTTAAGCCAACTTATGGTGTACCCTCATGCCCATGATGTTTGGAAAAACTGTATGTTGCTTTTTCGACAGATTTTGATACTGTAACATGTCCTGATAACATGTCCTAAATTTATGCAGTAAAATATCAACATACCAGAGTGAACAATATGGAAGGAAATGCAGAATAGAGCTGGTGAGGAGTAGAGGTGCCAAAGGCACAATCAAAGAACACTGAACATCAGAGGTCCATGGTTGTTCAATATCCTCCTAGCAAATCTAAGAAATATTGCCAGAACAAAAGTGGAAGTCTTCGAGGAAAGTTGGACAGTTTTCTGCAAGAGGTGCTGGAACCACCAGGTTTTAGTGGATATGTGGGTCTGCAGGCTGCTCCAAGCAATAGCCTGTTGGATCAAGCTCTCACAGGGCAAGCCTTGCCTCAGGTCAGGCGTGAGGAGAACAACTCCCAAAACTCCATTCAGGTATAACCCAGGTTCTGACCCTTGGTAGACCAAACAGATTTCAATGGCTGATATGACCTAGTACAGTAGTTGGGAGCCATCTTATTTAGATGGCTTCAGGGAGCCTCAAGGGGCTTCCCTAGAAATTTCATTACATTCAACACTGGTTTTATGATTAGCCTCTTGTGGGGCAATCTTTTAATTCAGTAACTGCATATTTACTTTATTTGGAAATTTTTGTTTTCTGTTTTATACAGTATGCTCAAAAGTTTCAGTGGGTATTCTACCTTTTCAAATTATGCTTAAGTCCCTGTTAGTACTGTGTATACAATAAGTTTTAGAATTTTTATTAACATTTTGCTTGTTCCTCAGACGGACTTCAGTGGACGTGTGGTGAACAACGACCACTTTCTGTATTGGGGAGAGGCAGCAAGATTGGCTGATGATGGCCTTGAATTCAGCTTCCAGGTCATTGAACAAACAGAATTCATTGATGATGCTTCCTTCATGCCTTTCAAAGGTGAGAGCATCAGCTTCCCACTGCCACACTGCATTCCTAGCACAACTGGAATACAGTATAAGCAAAGTCTCACCAAATCCTTTGAGCAACATAGGGCATATTATGCTTCAGGCTGAGGATGATACACTTGTATAAATTAAATTCCTCAGTGTCTCTGTTGACTATCTTTTCTTTTTAATGACTTGACATTTTAATAGTGGTTCTTTATACAGTATATATAATAGGTTAAGTCTTACCAATGCCTAGCCATCTATTGCAAAAGTGCTGTAACAGTTAACAGAGTGAAAGTTGTTGAAAATGTTAGCCATGTTGAAGGATTGTTAATAGTTGATAGCATTATTGTAATGAAGATTCTGTATAAAAAATGGCAGATGGGTGAATTATAAGTGTGTTATAGGTGTTCAGCAGTATTGTGAATAACTGCAATATGAAACTTTGTGACTACTATTTAATCAATGCTGGAGTAGTCCTTACTGCCTGGAGGGTGGCTAATGTAGTCTCATTACTGAAGAAGAGGGACAGATCATGTTCGATTAGCCTGATGTTGAATGTGGGAAAGTTCTATGAGGGAGTTCAGTAAGAAAACAGCTTGATAAACATGGCCTAAGAATGAATTCTCATCCTAGTTTCTTATGATTACATTTTGGTTACCTTTTGATGATTCCGAGGATCCACCTCCATGGGGCCCGGTCTCTAACCAGGCTGCCTGGTTGGTGGTCTGGTCAGCCAGACATTTTGATGCAGCCGCTTGCAGCCTGATGTATAAATCACAGCCTGGTTGATCAAGTATCCTTTGAAGATGTTTTATCAAGTTCTCTTTCAAACACTATAAGAGGTCAGCCAGTTATGCCCCTTGTAAGTAGAGGGAGAATGTTGAAAATTCATAATCCTTTGATGTTAATATAGTTCTCTCTCAGCATACTTATTGCACCTCTGCTTTTCAATGGGGCTATTTTGCACATCCTACAGTACCTTCTGGTCTTGTATGGTGTTATTCCTGTGTACAGATTTGGTACCCGTCCCTCTAATCTTTTCCATGTAAATTGTCATGTATCTCTCCTGCCTGCAATCTTAAAAAACACAGATTTAATCATTTTAAGTGGTCCCAATAATTTAGGTTTTATTGAGTGGATTCTAGCAGTTAAAGATCTTTGCATGCTCTCCAGGTCAGCAATTTATCTAGCTTTGAATGGGGCTGTGAGTGTACTACAGTATTCCACCCTAGAGAGCACTAGTGTCCTAAGAAGTATCATTATTGGTCTGGCATCTCTTGTTTGAAAGGTTTATTTTATCCAACCTGTCATTTTTCTTGCAGTTGTGACAGTACTTTATCAGGTTCTTTAAAAGTAAGGTCTTATGACATGATTACTCCCATAATCATTTACATTGCTTATTCTTTCAATAATGTGGTTTGACTGTTTTATATGTGGTTTCCATTTTGATGTTTTAGCTTTTTGCCTAGTGCAGGCACTGGAACCTATCCTCATTAAACATCATGCTGTTTGCTGTGGTGTGTTGAAAGACCTGATTAACGTCAGATTGGAGGTTTGTTGCATCCTCTGTATTGTCTACTCTCATGAAAATCCTAGTGTGATCTGTAAAGGATGATACAGTACTATAGTTTATATTCTTGTTTATATCTGATATGAGGGTAATCTTGTTTTTCAAATCTGCTGTCTTTCTTCTTTAGAGTATTAAAAGCAGTGAACATAATGAGAGGCTGAACAGGATGATTGAGACCCGACCAACCAGGCTGTATTTCATACGTCAGACTGCTATCAGTTGCATCTAAAATCCTGGTTGACCAGACCACCAATCATGAGGTCAAGTCTGAGACTGGGCCACATGGATGTTGATTTTTGGAACCAGTGTAAAGTAAGGTACCTTACCTTGTGGGTTACCTTGCGAGGCTTTCAAGGCTCAATGTCCCTGCAGACTTGTCCTTCACCAGGCCTCCTCATTGCTGGGCTAGTCAAACAGGCTGTTGGACCAGTATCCGTAGTTTCCATATATCCATAGTTGGACCATATATCCGTAGTTGAACCATGTATCCATAGTTGAACCATGTATCCATAGTTTCGTATCATAGTAGTCCTTTGTGAGAGTTTAAGAAAGAGCTGCAAACACTACACTTGCCTCATTTAGGAGGCCATTTGTAAAATGGTATTTGTTGTGTGTGATTTCATGCTCGGAATGTTGGTAAATACATATGATGTTACCATGTTGTATATGTAGAAGTGCTGGGTATTTTACTTGCCGTTAATATCTGTGGTTTTAATAGGTGTGCCACTGTGTTTGTGTCCTGTCTAGCATTTGACCAGGCATATTTTTTTAATTGTTTCCAAGTTGAGAGATTTTGATCTATTTTAGAATTATATCTTAATCCTTGTTAACCTAATCCAAGAAAAAAGTTAACCAGGTTTAAAACTATTTCTTGTATTAGCCTATAGGCCATATATTATTTCAACTAAGCTTCTGAAAATGGTGTTGTCCCACTTCGGGTCAATAGCTAGCAATTTACTCGTTAGTTAAAATGACACCTTATTGTGATGTTAATTGGACCACATCCCATTATTTCATACCAGGTATTACATAAACTTACAAATTGCATTCACATTGTACTATCAAATGTCTTTTCATTATAAATATCAGTGGTGGCATATTGCAAATAAAATATAATACTCCAAGTTTCATTGTGATCTTCACATTTTACGAACGGTGTTTGTGTGCTTCAGTTACGTTTTACTGGAACAGATATGTAGACATATTGTGTACCTATTGATAGTTCTGGGAATCATTACTTTTGTAGCATAATTTTAAAATATTCTTAATTGTTACTTTATATTTTGCTCCTAGCTGGAAAGATGGATCCATACATAAAACGCTGCTGTGCCACCAAGATCCAGTCAGCGGAGAAACTCATGTATATATGCAAGAACCAACTAGGTAATTGTCTTCAGATTGTTGGGTAATACTAATATTAGATTAAGTGAACACAGGAGGCCTTGTGGGAGCTTGGAACATTTGTGAAGTTGAATTAATATTGCTAAATGCAGTGAATAGATTTTATGAAGGAAGAATAAGGGTTTAATAGTGGTGTACAGTGCTTGGTGATTATTTCATGAAGATTGTGATGTGCCAGTGGTAGGTTTCATGAAGATTATGTGATGTGCCAATTGTAGGTTTTATGAAGATTATGTGATGTGCCAATGGTAGGTTTCATGAAGATTGTGATGTGCCAATGGTAGGTTTCATGAAGATTATGTGATGTGCCAATGGTAGGTTCATGAAGATTATGTGATGTGCCAATGGTAGGTTTCATGAAGATTATGTGATGTGCCAATGGTAGGTCAGTATTGACATGTTTGGGGCCATGGAGGTCAAGGTCAGAATATTAGAAAGGGTGTGAGCAAGATGGTGAGCTTGCATGTTTACAGATGAGACACTTTATCACAGAGATTGAAAAAGATATCTAGCTACCAGAAAGAGATTTTAAGGTTTTGATGAGTTAAAAAATGATTAAACAAACTGAAGAATTAGTAATTATTTGAAGGGAGGTAGAGTGAGAATGAGAGAATTAAAAATCTAAGAAGTTATAATGTTAAGGTGTAAATGGCATAATGAATGATATTACTATGGAATGATGTGGAGTGCAAGTGCATGTGGCTTACAAGATTGTAGGGAGTGTGATATTGTGATATTGAATAATCATGTAGAGTGAATTTTCACTTGAGAGTGGTGCCGTATTTGAGTCAGCATGAAAGGAGAGAAGGGCGGAAAAGTACCTTTGTCTCAACACTAAAGATGGGTCACTTTACCATAGTGCTGTGCTGAACATTATATGATGAAGGGTATATTGATGTCTTAACACTTAATGTAATCAGGTTTACGTAGGGTAAAGGTTCATAGTGTTTGGTTCAGCGTATCAGATAACTTGTCATGCAGAGGTTAATACTACAAGATAGATTATATTTTTTCTCCTAGACAGGATAAATCTAAACTTGAGATATTTTGAAACATTATCAAATTACATTCATGTAATCAAATTACAATTTGATTTTCTTTTATTTTTTTTTCTCTCAAGTTTATTGTATGTATCCAACATATTATTTTGAAATGTGTATGAATGTTGTTGACTTTTATCAACAGGTATAGAAAAGGAATATGAGCAGCGTGTTTTGCCTGATGGGAAGCTTAATGTTGATGGGTTCCTGTGTGTGTTTGATGTCTCACAGGTTCCCAATCGCTCTTTAGAACGTCAGGTAGAACTCACCGCTAGTATCTTAATAACTGCCTCAAAACTAAGCGGCCGGTTGTTCTTGTAACGACCAAGAATGATGAGGCTAATGAGGTAAGAGCCAAAAAGTGTAAAGCCTGTTGACAAACAATTTGCTGTATTAGTATGAAGAATTTAAAAACAAATCATTTACTATGATTAACTGAAAACAAATGAAACACGTATCTTTTCAGATCATCATCATGCTAATATATTTGATTCATTGCATTATTATTTTGTATTAATGACTATTAATATCTTCATGTTCGTAATTCTTAACATAATAGACCAAAATTTTATTGTAAAATATTTTTCCTTGTAATTCAGGTATTGTAATTATAGTATTATATGCTGAACTTATTGTTATAACGTATTATTAATTTTGAATTAGTTTATATTAAATGCGCTTAACCTGTGCCATTTATTTCAGGTATATGTTAAGGAGGCTGAGAAGTAGCGAGCAGAAAAGAGTTTAAGGGGAACATCCCTCTAGTGGAAACTTCCTCACATGAAAATGTTAATATAGACTGTGCGTTTATGACATTAGCACATTTGATAGACCGTAATAGAGGAAGAATTCGTATTGTTCCATTTATGAGGCAGCGAGACATAGAAAAGAAATTTGATGTAGCAACAGATGCCTTCCAAAGATTAGTGCGCNATACCTGATCAACCAGGCTGTGACTCATACGTCAGGCTGCGAGCAGCCGCGTCCAACAGCCTGGTTGATCAGTCCAGCAACCAGGAGGCCTGGTCAATGACCGGGCCGCGGGGACACTAAGCCCCGGAAGCACCTCAAGGAAACCTCAAGGTAACCTCGGGAAGAACAAATGGAACATGTAAGTATGTATAATCACCCTAGAACGTGCAGAAACCTCCTCAATACAGGTAAATGTACCAAAACCTGTGAATTCTTTCACCCAGAAATTTGCAAGAACTCTTTGGATAGGAAAGAGTGCTTTAATGCTGAATGTCCAGCTTTTCATATAAGAGTTACCAGGCGAATAAAACCGACAGACCACCACTATGAAAACCAGCCACTACTCCATCGACCGGGATAGTTTTTTAGCAAGAGGAGGAGGAGGAGAAGAATGGCTAAAAATGACCAGACTCTATCACCAACTCGGTCAAATGCTAGAGAGGACGCAAACACAGTGGCCTCCTTCCCAGAGCCTCAGATATTAACACTAGCGCTTCGCCGCAAAGCGTAAAAAACTTACCCTATGTGCTTTCGGCGTATCGGGCGCGTAAGCGGTAAGACCGAAAAGTGTATACTCTTTTTACTGTCCTGACACTAATTGTAGGCCTACGTATTTAAATTTGGTATCACTGTGTTTGCAATAGAATTGACTATAAGAACATACATATAAAATGCTGCCAAAGCAGAAGGAATATCAACACCAAATAACAAACTATTGACATCACTTGCCGAGAGCGCCAAACAGCAACAAAATGTTTCCACTCTCTTAATGATTGCGAAGACCACATTTATCCTACATCGTTGATTATGGTATCATTGGAACCGCAATAAAATTCTCTATACGGACATATGCATATGAATATAGAATCAATGTCGCAACCGACCCAGACGAGTATGGGAAGTGGCGCAAGTGTTACCCGCGGCGGCATATCGGCTAAAAAGCATCGAAAAGTGTATATTCAATTCACTGTCCTGACATTATTTGTGGATGTACTTATTTAATTCTTGTACCAATGTGTTCGCAATAGAATGTTCTAGAAGAACATAAGTATAAACCGTCACATAAGGATGCGTTCGACATGCAACAAATATAAAAACTATGTCGATCATACTCGTCGTGTCAATAATACAATTGTCTCACCACGATCATTCACTGCCAGGCCGTTTTCTTTCATAAGCTCTTAGGTTATTAGAAAAAACGTAAATTTCATGACGAACATTTTGAGACTATCCAAAATAAAATCTAATAATAAATAAAATTTATACAATTATTTAACCGTTCGACGCAAGGACTCGTCCGGTGGGCAGAATCAGGAGAAAAAGATTGGACTGTAACGCTCGTCGGCAAGGCACGAAAGTGTTAACACCAAGTAAGGCATCCAGCACTTCCACTAACACGATAACAGCATTTATATTTGCCAACATCCAGGGTATAAAAACACGCAAATCCAACAAAGTTCACTTTATGGATGGTCTCCTTCATGAGGCAAATGCAGTGTTTGCAGCCCTAACAGAAACCCACACAAAGGACTACCATGATGGTGAAATATGGATCTCAGAGTACAATCTTTTCAGATGTGATAGGAAACACCGGCTTCAGGGTCAGCCTCTACATCAAAGACACACTCATCTGTACTGAGCTGCTAAACACCTCAAATGATATGGTGGAAGTTCTGATAATCAAAATAGATATCCTAAATGTAGTTATTGCCCTTGTATAT
>WNGS01164858.1:44510334-44528054 GCA_020271785.1 Procambarus virginalis
TAAATAGGGACCTGGGAGTTAGTCAGCTGTCACGGGCTGCTTCCTGGGGTGTGTGTGTGTGGTGTGGGGAAAAAAAAAAAAAAAAAAAAGTAGTTACTGTAGTTAGTAAACGGTTGATTGACAGTTGAGAGGCGGGCCGAAAGAGCAAAGCTCACCCCCGTAAAATACAACTACAACTAAGTGAATACACGCCCTCCGCCACACTCCGACATGCCCTCCGCCACACTCCGACATGCCCTCCGCCATACTCAGACACGCCCTCCGCCATACTCCGACACGCCCTCCGACACCGATATGCCCTCCGACACGCCCTCCGCCACTCTCCAACGTGCACTCCTCCACACTCCGACACGCCTTCTGCCACTCTGACACACCATCCACCACGGCCTCCGACACTGTGACATGCTCTCTGCCACACTTTGACATGCCCTCTGACACCCCAACATGCCCTCCTCCACTCCGACACGCTCTCTGCCACATTCTGTCACGCCCTCCGCCACATTCTGTCAAGCCCTCCGCCACTCTCCGACATGCCCTCCGCCACATTCCATCATGCCCTCCGCCACTCTCCGACACACCCTCCGACACACTCTGACACGCCCTCTGCCACACACTACTACACGCCCTCCACCACACACTACTACATGCCCTCCTCCACCACTCCTACACGCCCTTCGCCACCCACTCCTACACGCCCTTCGCCACCCACTCCTGCACGCCCTTCGCCACCCACTCCTGCACGCCCTTCGCCACGCACTCCTACATGCCCTTCGCCACGCACTCCAACACACCCTCCGCAACGCACTCCGACACACCCTCCGCCACGCACTCCTACACGCCCTCCACCACACTCTTACACCCTTTCTCACCAGGCATATTTAGCTGTACGTTGATCGCTGGGCAGCCCACGGACCTGGTGTCGATTATAACCCGGTTAATCTATCACTTACCTCAGAAACGTGCCCAATTGCATTTTAAGAGCCATATGTTTTCAGGAAATACTTCTTATAATTAGTGGGAGGAGGGTGAAGAGTTGTGAACCTTGGGTGTTCACGGTGATCTTGACTGTGATAGTGGCGCCACCAATCATCACTGTAGCTCTATTCTGCATTTGCTCTCGTATCTTTGTGTTCAGTATGTTATTTCATTGTGCATTTTTGAGACCTGGCCTTCTGGTATCTTACATTAATACAAAATATAACTGGAACAATGGATGTAAATTGGATTATTTTAGAATGGATTCAGGAAAGAAAGGGAAATGCTTGTTAGGAAATAGGGTGGTTGATTAATGGAACAAATTACTGCCTAACATAATAGGTATGGGATGGGTGTATTGTTTCAAGCAAAATGGCTGCAGTAAGGATTTGCACAAAATGTCATAAGAGAGTAGAAAATCTCATAATTGTAAGAGAGAGACCCTTGTGTAGGGAGAAATAGCAGTGCTATTGAGAGAGACCCTTGTATAGGGAGAAATAGCAGTGTATTATGTAAGAGAGAGACCCTTGTGTAGGGAGAAATAGCAGTGTATTAAGTAAGAGACCCTTGTGTAGGGAGAAATAGCAGTGTATTAAGTAAGAGACCCTTGTGTAGGGAGAAATAGCAGTGTATTATGTAAGAGACCCTTGTGTAGGGAGAAATAGCAGTGTATTATGTAAGAGAGAGACCTTGTGTAGGGAGAAATAGCAGTGTATTAAGTAAGAGACCCTTGTGTAGGGAGAAATAGCAGTGTATTATGTAAGAGAGAGACCTTGTGTAGGGAGAAATAGCAGTGTATTAAGTAAGAGACCCTTGTGTAGGGAGAAATAGCAGTGTATTATGTAAGAGAGAGACCCTTGTGTAGGGAGAAATAGCAGTGTTAAATGTTGAAAAAACAGTCTGGAACTCTGACCCCTTTCAGATGCACAGAGCATCATCTCAACAGGAAAATGTAATCTCCTAAAAAGAAAACCCAATGTAAACAAAAGGGATAAAATGGTTAAGAAAAAGCAGATTCAATGCAAGAAAATATAGAGAAACAACAGTGTTAAATGTAAACAAACAGCCTGGAACATTATTAGACATATAAATGAAGTATTGGGAAATGTGTATGACATGTATAGGGAGGGGAGATTATTGGAACCAGGCAGGGAGGGACATATGCAAGCCCCTATCAGTCACTTGGGAGAGGGAGGCAGTGAGAACCAGACCTGTGTTGTGGATGGTCTCCAACAAACACAATAAATGCAGTATTATAGAGGTTTATAGCAGTGCTTCCCCTTTTCTTTATGAGTTAGGGATAGGAATTTGTGGAAATAAGGATTTTTGAAACCCTGTGTGTAGGGAGAGTGGGGTGTTGTCAATTCAGGTGTATGTGCTCAGCTGTGTGTCACATGGGAAGATTATCCACATTTATTTTGCATATTCATTTGTAAACCCAGGCCCTTTGTAGTGACCTATGAGGAGTGGAATAGAGTAATGACCTTAAGTCCCAGGTTGTGGAGGGAGAAGGACCCTCCCCCCCCCCTTTTTGTCTGTATCAATACTGTGGTGGATCCACGTAACCCCCCCCCTCTGTTCTAAGGGTGAGGAAATCTGGTATTTGTTAAATAAAATCCTTTTGTAAAATTGTACCCTAAGGTGTATTTCTTGTCCCATGTAGTTAGAACTGGTGACTATTACTATATAGACCCCTGCACTTCCATTATTTATAAGTAAGAAAGAGCGGGTGTTGTCAGCGATACTTTAGGGTATAGCTTTCAATCTTGTACCTTACATAATGACTTCAATGTCAAAGGATCTAATTAATTAGGCTGTGCTTCACACATCTGCTCGTGTGCAGCTGCGTCCAACAGCCTGGTTGAGCAGACCACCAATCAGGAGGCCTTGTCAGAGACTATGCTGCTGGGACGTTTATCCATGATATAAAAAATAGGTATGTAGATATGCACAGTAAATGTGCCAATATGACAAATAACTCATGAAAAAATGGATTGAGCAGCCACTGTAGTGGGTTTACGACCAGGAAAATATAATCTTGAAGATGATTGCAGTCTGATTGTACTCCTGCAGAGAGGACAGAGAAACTCTCCGAAATGCCTGTTCAGAAATCTCCTTAGCATGCAAACAAATTGTACCTGCCACTTGGGTAGAAACGGGTGTCTTCTTTTGATAATTACTTACTTGTTATAGATATCATTAATGGTTTGTTAATATGATTGCAGGTGTCATTAGCAATTATGAGGATTATTAAGAACATTTAAATGCTTGGAATGTGGAATAGCTAATGGATAATTTAAATGTCTGCCAGATATCTCTAATGTGACTGCTACAAGGCAAATGTGTTTGTAACCCAAACTGAAACGTACACAAGGATTCTACGATAGTCAAATATGGCTACCCTGGATGCGGCAGGAAATAGATGCGGCAAGAAACACAGGCTGGATGGGGTCAGCTTGTACATCATAGACACACTCACATACACTGAGCTGCAATTCAATTTCTTTCTTTATTATGCACCCCATACCCATCCCATGGGCGGTGGTGTAAAGGATTACAGAGGCTGAGCTGCTAACACGCAAATGATATAGTAGAAGTAATCAAAATAGAAATTCTAAATGTGATGGTCCTTTTATATAAATCCCCAGATGCAAATCCTCAGCACTTTAAAAACTAATTTATGAAAATAAAATGCTGCATAGAAAACTGCACAAACCCTGCCCCAAACATCATTTTGCTTTGTGACAACGTTCAGCACCTAAAGTGGAAAAATGTGGCAAGTACAGTTTTACCAGAGAGAGAATCCTAGAAAGCAGTCAAAATGAAGCCACACACAAATGACCTCTTGCAAATGTGTGACAGATTTGCTTTAAACCAAATAATAGTAAATCAGAAAACAACCTAGATCATAGTTTTACAAACAGTGATGAACTGATAAGGGACATAGCGATTACAAATACAGTACAATACATGTAACTCGGATAATAACATAACTAAAGTCCAGTCATGCATGGGCAATAGACCTGTGCAGCCAATCTTAAATCTAAGAGAAGAATTCAGCAAATTCAATTTTAATAACAAATTGATTAACAAGGAACAAATAAACCAAGACATCATGGAAATATGCTGGGAAAGACGGCTAGATAATGCAAACTTTATCCAGTGCTTTGAGAAAATAGGCACAGTAGCAGTAGAAATATGAGCAAGTCATATACCACAAGAGAAAAAAGATACAAACTGGAGCGAGAATGGCATTCCCCTCCATAGGCAAAGAAAACAAATCGCAGAACATCTCATATTCTCCACTCTATACAAAGAATGATAAAGCAGGATATATAGAGAAATAGAAATGACCTTGATGTGCTTAAGATATGGGCATCATACAACTGCTACATACTCCAATGTTGGTCTCTAAAAAGGTTGTTAACAATTTCTTTTATCATTTCACAACTATGTACCTAGATGGAGTTCTATTCCCAAACCCGGACAGGGGTCAGCTTTGACTTGTGAGAGTTTGGTCCAACAAGCTGTTGCTTGGAGTGGCCCGCAGATCCACATATCCACCACAGCCCGGTTGGCCCAGCATGTATTGGTCCAACTCTGAAATTGGAAAGCATAGCATAGGCTATTCGCATGATGTTCTTTATGTGGTCCTCAGATGACAATTTTCTATCAAGAACCACCTCTAGATCTGTTTATCAGAATTCTTTAAAGCTATTGCACATAATTTATAGGTTACGTGTGGCTGTTTTCTCCTATCCCACATGCCATAACTGGCTGAAACGCTAAGCGTGTTAGTGGCTTTGCAAGAATGTAAGAACACCAATATTATGTAATATCACAACCCAATGTACCTTCTTGAATACGATAAATAAATAAATAAAATAAATAAATAACTAGGCATTTGTTCATTAAAATTAATTTCCCAAGTGTTGCTCCATACATTTATTTTGTCCAGGTCTTCTTGAAGGGCATGACAATCATATCGTTTCTTATCATCCCTAATAGTTTAGCATCATCAGCAAAGATGTTCATTTAACTCTGTATGCCTTCTGGTTGAACCCTGTAATACTCTGCTAGTAACACTCCTCCCAGTCGGATTCATTGCCTCTGATTACCGCCCTCATCTTTCTGTCAGAACATTTTTCATCCATATCAACAGTCTCCTTGTCATCCCTCCAGCATGTTCCAATTTAGTGTGTGTGTGTGTGTGTGAGTGAGTGAGTGTAATTACCTAAGTGTAATTACCTAAGTGTAGTTACAGGATGAGAGCTACGCTCGTGGTGTCCCGTTAGCTAGTTTATATCTATGACCTCTTGTTCTTAAAGTTCCAGGTCTCAGGAAATCTTCCCTATCGATTTTATCAATTCCTGTTACTATTTTGTATGTAGTGATCATATCACCTCTTTTTCTTCTGTCTTCTAGTTTTGGCATATTTAATGCCTCTAACCTCTCCTCGTAGCTCTTGCCCTTCATTTCTGGGAGCCACTTAGTAGCATGTCTTTGCACCTTTTCCAGTTTGTTGATGTGCTTCTTAAGATATGGGCACCACACAACCGCTGCATATTCTAGCTTTGGCCTAACAAAAGTCGTGAACAATTTCTTTAGTATATCGCCATCCATGTATTTAAATTAAACGCAATTCTGAAGTTGGAAAGCGTGGCATAGGCTCCTCGCACAATATTCTTTATATGGTCCTCAGGTGATAGTTTTCTATCTAGAACCACCCCTAGATCTCTTTCTTTATCAGAATTCTTTAAAGATTTCTCACATAATATATAGGTTGTGTGGGGTCTATGTTCTCCTATGAGAACATAGACCCCACACTATGAGTGAATGAGTGGGAGAGAGAGAGTGAGCAAAACAAGCTGGTAGTGTGCTGTGGCCTCTATCTCTTATTGATTTTGGTGGTGGTGGCGGTTTGGCAAGGGGAGGGGGTGGCATAGGTAGGTGGTAGTGGCATGGTCATGCAGAAATAATGTGGCCACAGAGGCAGGATGTGTGGCCACATCCTGCCATACACAGATAGTTTTGATACTTTGAAGTTGTTACACTTTTAATGCATCTGATGTGACCACATTTATTAGATTCTTGCAATGGGAACCCACTGGTTTTAAAGGCTTTGCATATATTAATATTTTCACATAGTTTGCTCATCACACAATTACACCAATAAAAAATCCATCCAGACAATATGGGAAGATTCGACCACCAAAATAGCTCACAGAATGGCCAGCAAGCATGTATACTGGTATTGACTAGGTGATGCTGGTAGGGAAGGTAAGTAATAGATTGAATAATTGTCCGATTGATTGATACCTTGAGGTGCTTCCAGGCTTAGCGTCCCCACGGCCCGGTCGTCGACCAGGCCTCCAAAATTGATGAAGATTAAGCCACCCAAGAATTGGCACGAGCATGAGTAGCCCATAAAATAATAGTCCAATTGATTGATTGATGAAGAGTGATATTTTCCACCCAGGAGGTGGCAAATAATTGTCCCAACACCTACCTTACTTATAGTAGTCAGCTTTGGAAGACAGGTGACTTCATAGGCCACTGCTATGTCATCTGCAACTGGAGAAATTTATCTATCAAGAACAGCCCACTTACCTCACATGGATTTGCAGTCCTCGTGACATGGTGGTAAAACACTCACTCCGTGCTTCACAAACGATTCGGCCTGGGTTCGTATCCTGGCCGTGTAGGATTGACTGGTTGCCATTTCTTAACTGTAGCCTCTGCTCACCCAGCAGTGAATGGGTACCTGGTTGTTGAACGATTTCACAGGTCGTATTCCAGGGAAAACTAGGATTAAGGAACCGCTTGAAACACTGTGTGCTAGTAGGTTTACAGGAATGTAAGAATTCTTGTAAAGTATGTATAAATACAATAAACAAAAGTTGATCGAAGACTATAAACAAAAGGTCAAAGTGGTCTTTAATGGTGGCAAGCAGTAACACACTGAAGCATTATTTACAAATAAACATGAACTCGTTCTTCACATAAAGATAGGGAAAAAATCACATTGAAAAATTCAGTGTTCGTGAGATTAGTGTATAAATCCAGCCAGTCTTCCTAAGGTTTCCCAACGTCAAGAAAATGGTCAATATAAAGTGTCCTCTCCTAACCTACCAGAGGACACATAACAGAAAACGGAACAGTACGTCACTTTCGCCTGCCGCTTCCATTTTCTAGTGCGAAAATGGAAAGGACTCGGCAGTGCCATAAAGGCACCAGCTAAATATCCACTTTGTGGACATTTCTTACTACTACTATTCTTCTTTGTGCTTGCATCTCTATTACTGCATTATCCTTCAGTTCCAGTTAATTGAAGCTGTTCTCCTTATAAACAAAACGTTCTTCTTTAAAAAAAAATCGTCTAAAATCAATTTCTGAAAATACTGTATTTTGATGAGAGTTTCATGACCTTGAAGCCAATAAGTTGGTGATTTGTTAAACATTTTTAAGTACTGTAATTTTTACATAATTCAAATATTTTTCACTTCTTGACCCCTATAGCTGTGCTGTTTAAGGGTTAAATATGCCAAAACTAGAAGATAGAAGAAAGAGGTGATCACTACATACAAAATTGTAACTGAATTTGACAAAATTGATAGGGAAGAATTCCTGAGATCTGGAACTTCAAGAAGAAGAGGTCTTAGATTCAAACTAATTAAACAAGGCTGCCGAAGAAATACTGTATAAGAAAATTCTCTTTTGTAGACAAGTGTGTTAGATGGTTGAAACACGTTAAGTGAGATGGTGGGGGAAGCCAAAACTTCCAGTAGTTTCAAAGCGTTGTAAGATGGGACACCATGAGTGTCACTGTCATCCTGTAACTACACTTAGGTACTGTAATTACACGGATCTACACCCATTGATACCAGATTATAATGTAGTGTTATAATTATAATGTTACTTTAAGAAAGTTCATTAAATTCCTTTTGCCACTCATGATATTGGTTATATTATACATAGTACCCAGAAACATAGGTTTGATTCCTCCTCACGGCTCTTACTGATTTTCTTGTACAAATTAGTGTTATGGTTGTGAATATCAAGCAATATTCAAGGCAGGAAAGTTCAAATAATTTGAAAAGATTGAGCATTGTGGTGGCATTTTTATGATAAGCAGTTGTCATAATCAGTTTCCTGGTTGATGCTACCTGTGTTTTGTTATGCTTATTAAACATTAAGTCATCTTACATCATTATTCCTAGATCCCTTACCTGTCATTTCCATTTCCTACTTTCTTATTGTTACACACATTATAGAATGGGCAACTTTGTCTTTGATATAATAATTTCTGAAGAAAGCACTTTTAACACATGCATTAATTTGTGTTGGCCATGATTGTGAATGGCCATACTATGGCCTTGGCCTTGAGGCTACCTTGGTAGTGGTGTTAACCCACGCTATTCGGCACTGCTGTTTGCAATCCAACATGAATTACATCTCGGTTGATCAGGTATCATTTGCAGGTGTTTATCAAGTTGCCTTTTGAACACAGAAAGGTTGGTTAGTTATGTCCCGTGTGTTTAGAGGGAGGGGTGATAAAAAGTCTTGGCCCCCTAATATTTATATAATTGTTTATTATCATACCCAGTGCACCTCTGCTTTTCAAGGAGGATATTTTACACATTCGGCAATGTCTCCTGGTCTCGTAAGGAATTACAGTACTGTACATTATTTCCTTTGGCAGATTTGGAAATAGTCCCTCATATTTTCTAAGTGTAAATTATTATGTGTATCTCTCACTTGTGCTTCAAAGAGTACATTTTGAGATTTTAGGCAATCCCAACAAATGAGTTATTTTATTCAATAGATTCTGGTAGAAAAAAATTCTGTTCTCCAGATCAGCAACTTTTCAAGGTTTGAATGGGGCTATTTGTGTTTGATGATATTACCCTCTGGTAGCACTAGTATTTTAAAAAGCACCATTCTTTCATCATCTCTTGTTTTAAATAGTATTGTTATCTAGCCTCTCATTTTTCCTGCAGTTGTGGCAGCAACTTTATTGTGTTCTTTAAGAATTCTTGATTAAATAACACATTAAATCTAACCATTATTTTTGTATATTGTGCTACTGCAGTATATATTAATTAATCTCTTAGTGAATGAAGTAATATGCTGTATAACATCTCTTATTATGTACTTCTAAAAATATTATTTATTTTGTGTAGAAATATATTTTGTTCCATTTGGTGTGGGTACAGGGTACAGTACAGGGTAGTAGTAAACTGTTTTGGACTAAATTAGGCTTGTTTTGAGACTCAAAATGATACTTTGACATTATAATTATGAAAGGCATGGTATAAATTGTAGATGTAACAAAATGTTATTTCACTTCATTCATATTTTATAATTGTACAATTTTTTCCTAGACCCTTTGATTTTTTATTTTGCTTTGTCCACAGGTTGTGCAAGATGGTTGTAGGCGGTTAAATAGCAAGGCCCCTCCAGTGGGCGGCCTTCATATCATCTGCACCTAAACACCACGCCCACTGGCCCTCTCTCACCCACACCAGTCCACCCAAGTGTCTATTTCACTGTAAGTCACTCATGGCCTCCTGCCTTGCCCTCCCCTGAGCAGTTTGTAAATATGCCCCTGGAGAAGTGCTTTCACCTCTGTTATCAAGTCTCATTGTGCCCACACTAGTGATAAGTGGTGTGAAAGGTTCTTTATTATTTAGATAAAATATATGAACATTTGATGGTGTAATAATATTAGTGATATAGTGTGAGAAAAAAAAAAGAAAAGCCCTATTGAAAAGTGGGCAGGGACCTTGCTGTGAGGTGGCACTTGTTTCAAGTGTATCCCATTGCAGTGTAATGGTGGCATTGCCTTAAGCAGCCATGGGTGTGGGTGCTGGTGCACCAACACATACGTGATGGGTTTACTGAATAGTGTGTGAGCCTGGGCTGGCCTCCCGTAGCGTGGGCGTCAGAGCCCGTGGTGTGGGTGGGCATGGCTCGTCGAGGTGGCGATGCAGCCAAACAAGTGGTGGTGTCTGTGGTGGGTGTATCAGGTGGAGAGAGAGAGAAGGGCGTGACCGGCTTGGGAAAGTCATGTCTTTGCAACCGCTTTACCAAGCCTCAGGCCGATCAGTACTACGTCGACCACATTTCCGTCCTCTCGCAGGTGAGTGTTGCTCCCTTTGTCTTGTTTTGTCCTTGTCTTGAGTATGTATCCTAAATATTATCATGCATAATACAAATTATGTTAATTTATAAAATTTATGTATTTTTTTAGCAGTTGTGTGTAGTAATAGAAACGAGATGTGCTTATGCATCGGTATTGACCTATACTGTATTTGTGGTACCTTACCTTGTGTTTACCTTGTTGGTTCGGGGGATCAGCATCCCCATGGCCTGGTCTCTGACCAGGTTTCCTGGGGCCAGATTTACGAAGCAGTTACGCAGGCACTTACGAACCTGTACGTCTTTTTTCAATCTTTGGCAACTTTACTGCATTTACAATTATTAAACAGTTAATGAGTACCAAAGCACCAGAAGGCTGTTTATAACAATAACACCAGTTCATTTGGAAGTTGTCATGCTTGTAAACTGTTAAATAAATGTAACCAAAGCCATCGAAGATTGACTAAAGATGAACACGTTCGTAAGTACTTGCATAACTGCTTCGTGAATCTGGCCCCTGGTCGGTGATCTGGTCAAGCAGTCTGTTTGATTCATCTGCTCATAGTCTAGCAAAGAAGTCATAGCCCGATTGATCAGGTATTCTTTGGAAATGGTCATCAAGTTCTCTTTTGAACACCATGAGAGATCAGCTAGTTATGCCTTTTATATTTAGAGGGAGAGTATTGAAAAATCTTGGGCCTTTGATGTTGATAGAATTCCCTCTCAGCATACCTGTTGCAACTCTGTTTTTCAACAAAACAATTTTGCACGTCCTGTCATGCCTCCTGGTCTCATTATATCACAGAAATCCATGGAGGGGAATTCTTGGACAGTAAGATCTGGATACCAGGACATAATCTATCTTGAGGTTATCTTTAGAGGATTTCAGGGCTTAGCATCCCCATGGCCCGGTCCTCGACCATGCCTCCTTTTTGTTACACATCCCCAGGAAGCAGCCCATAGCAGCTGTCTAACTCCCAGATACTTATTTACTGCTAGGTGAACAGGGTGAAAGAAACTCTGCCCATTTGTTTCCGCCTCCACCGGGGATCAAACCCAGAACCTTAGGACTACGAATTTCGAGCGCTGTCCACTCAGTTGTCAGGCCCCAATATACAGGTGTGATAGGGTATATAGGTCACACGGAGGACTGGGTCTGTATATTAGGGAAGACCTTGTTTGCTCGGAGCTCCTAAATGCTACAAATGAAATGGTAGAGGTACTGGGAGTAAAAATAGAGAAAATAAACTTAATTATTCTAATATACAAACTGCCAGATGCACCGGTTGAGGAATTCACAGAACAGATAAACAAGATAAAGAATAATCTTGATAATTTGTCAAACTCAGTACCTGATATTATCTTCCTAGGTAAATTCAACCTGCCTAGTCTGAGATGGAGAATAGCAAACAATATTATTTTACCAAGAAATCTATCTGGACATAACCAACCACATATCAGAGAATTACCTAGAATCTGTGACAAATTTTCACTCAACCAGCAGATATGAGCTCTAACTAGGAATGAAAATATTCTATAAGAATCGACAAAAGAAGAAAAACAAATACTGTAACTGAAATGCTGAAGCAGACACAACTTTCCATACAAAGCAGGAATAATTTAAACAGGGAGATTGAAGAAATTGAGCAGAGTCTAAAGCATTTATATCAAATTAAAGAAAGACAACTAGAACAGAAAGCAATTAAAGAAATAAAAAAAAATTCTTCACATGCAAAATCAAAAGCAAAAACCACTGCTATTTGTATGTGTGAAGGTTCATACACTGAGAATGACAATGAAATTATTAAAATCCTTAAGAAAAGCAGTATGAGGATATGTTAACACTTCGATAAACAGCATGACAGTTGAAGATCCGGACAAATTCTTTATGCATGATATCCAAACTGCTGTAAATACAGTATAACTAATATCAACACGAGCATGGCAGATTTTGAAACGGAAATTGACGACATGCCCATGCACTCAGTCTTGGATCCAGCCTTGTTTAATTCAATATTTGTAAAGAAATGCAAAGTGCTAGTAGCACAGGCACTCAATATAGTGTGGAGGAAGAGCTTGAACACAGGGGAGATACCAGATAGTCTTAAATCAGCAGACATAGCCCCTCTACACAAGGGAGGGAGCAAAGTATTGGCAAAGAATTATAGACCAGTTGCACTAGTAGTAGGCATCCATTAGTCTCGGGAGACTATGGAGTTGCACTCTGGTTGTCGGTCTGGAGTACTGCTTCAGACCTTACTTTTTTAGGCATTGAGTACTGCTCTCCAGGGTGCAAAGCCAGGGTAGGTTGATACGGGGAAGAAGCTGTCACCCATGCAGCAGGTCTCCCCATCTCCACGGCGCCGAAAGTCTGAAATGGAAAAGCGAACGCCAATACGATTGGTTCCAACCCCATCACAGGAACCATCAGAACAAAGTTGAAGGCAACAACAAACTGCCCTAGGGACTCCAGCTCCGGAGTTTACCTTGAAGTTGGTAAAAGAAGGCTCAGTGACTCCAAATCCGGAGACTGCCATGGTCGGGGCAGAAGAACCACCACCCCAGCAAGGGCAAGAATGACCCCAGTCTCCTGAAGCAGAGCTTGGGCCGCACGAACCCCAGGAAGTGGACGACCGAGTCCCGCACCTACAGGTTCCAGACAGAGATTGTCAGAGTACCCTTTCACCCGAGGCCAGCTTCTTTCATGACCCAGCAGAAGGAAGAGTAATAATTATTAATTAATTGTATTATTATTATAATACTAATTGTAATAATATTTGTTGTAATTAATGGGCCCGAGTTCAGGCCCAGCCAGGCCGGAGTTCAGGCCTAGTGAGACCCAGCCCGTGTTCAGGTGTAGCCAGGCCTTGCCCGAGTCCAGGCCAGGCCAGGCCCGAGTCCAGGCCCAGCCAGGCCCGAGTCCAAGCCTAGCGAGGCTCTGTCCATGTCCACGTATAGTCAGGCCCTGCCCGAGTCCAGGCCCAGACAGGCCCGAGTCCAGGCCCAGCCAGGCCGAAGTCCAGGCCTAGCGAGACCCAGCACGTGTTCATGTATAGCCTTGCCCTGCCCGAGTCCAGGCCTAGACAGGCCTGAGTCCAGGCCCAGACAGGCCCGAGTCCAGGCCTAGCGAGACCCAGCCCGTGTCCAGTTATAGCCAGGCCCTGCCCGAGTCCAGGCCCAAACAGGCCCGAGTCCAGGCCCAGCCAGGCTGGATTCCAGGCCTAGTGAGACCCGGCCCGTGTTAAGGTATAACCAGGCCCTGCCCTAGTCCAGGCCCAGCCAGGTCCGAGTCCAGGCCTAGCGGAGCACGGTGTCACAGGCCCCGGAGCAGAGCACAGTGTCGGGGATGCCGCAGCAGAGTGCGGTCCCTGGCAAAGGGAAACAAACAAAACAAGGCCCCGAAATCTTTTGGTATTACAAATGGCTACCTGTAAACATGGGATATCGGCAAACATGGGATAAACATGGCAAAATTGTAATTAATTTTGTCACTAAAGATGTTAATAATAATATGTATGTACTAGCTCTATCTATAAATCTATAAATTTTTGTAAAACCTCTTGTATGTATGTACCTTACCTGAATAAACATTTATTTATTTATTACTTATTTACTTATTTATAGATAGAGCTAGTACATACATTGCCTAGAGCCACTGTTGCGCAAAGCGTTTCGGGCATGAAAAACATTAATAAATAAATAAATATGTTTATTCAGGTAAGGTACATACATACAAGTGATGTTACATTAATGGATCGGTTTATAGATAGAGCTAGTACATACAATGCCTAGGGCCACTATTGCGCAATGCGTTTCGGGCAGTAAATGACTAAATGATTAATGTTAATGTTAATGTCTAAAGCTTAATACTAATTGAGTATAGAGAGTAAAATGTGTTGAGAAGAAATAAAAATAGAGATAATAAAATGGGAGGAACATGGCTGAGAGGGCAGCACAAATGCAATTGGGTCGACAACCAACGTTGACTAAAGAAACAGACATGGATTGGCAATGGAGGGGTAAGGTGGGTTACAGGGAGTTTATTGGGTGGTGCTTCGTTTTTATCTTAGACTGGTTGAGAGAGGTGTAGTCTTTGGCATGGTTGGGAGGGTCATTCCACATTCTGGGTCCCTTGATTTGTGGGGCGTTTCTAGTTTGATTGAGTCGTACTCTTGGAATGTCAAAGCTGTATTTGTTTCTGGTGTGGTGCTCATGGGTTCTGTTGTGGCCTTTAGTGAAGCTTTTGAGGTCGGGATTGGCATTGCAGTTCAGCGTCTTATATAGTATAGTACACATGAGAGAATGTGCGGTGACTTGATATTAACATATTTGGAGATTTGGGTGGGGGTGTCGAGTGGTGTCTGGGGCCGGAGTTGGATGTTGTCCTGGTGGCAGCTTGTGTTGAGTGGTTGGAGGTTGTAAATGATTTTGTGTGGTAGAACCCAAGCACAAANTTGCTGCTCGCAGGCCCACATTCAAGTATTATTTATTCATAAATGTTGTTCATTATTGGCAGTCTTATAATATGTTCGTTGATTGAGGGGCGGCGACAGTTGAGGGCTGGGATGCGCCCCGGCCGCCCGACTGTGCTTCCTGTACTCACCTATTTGTGCTTGTGGAGGTTGAGCTTTGGCTCTTTGGTCCCGCCTCAGTTGTGCAGTTTTCTCAACTTCCTCTCGGTGACAGGAGCTCATGTTGGTCTTTGATATTGATACATATAGAGTAAAATAATGAAATGTCAACTATTAACTTTAGAAAAATTGTCTTTCAATGCAATTATCCTACAGCGATTATCCAGTCATCCTCGGGGCATGTGTGGTGGAAAGAAGAGTGGAGGAAACTTACTAAGTTTTACTTACTGATTTTATTGATTCAAGGTATTGCATGTTATCCTTACATAGAGATAACAAGATTGAAAGGCAATTCCATTTTTGTCTATAAATTTGTTAAATGGATGCTCGCAGCAACTTTTTCCCTTCCACATTTAATTTTATGTTTTTAGCATCTTTCCTTCCATTCGTTCCCTTCCATAGCTTCTTTCTCTTTCGTTATCACAGTCCTCCTTTATTAGTTTTCCTTAGCTCTTCCTTTTATTCCCTTCCTTTTTACTTCTTCCTCCTTTCTCTTTATCTCTTAGCTTTTTCCTCTATGCTGTTTACCTCTACCACTCTACTACTTTTCTATTCCTTTACCATTCCTTTATCTTCACATGTAGACAGATGAGTTTCAAAATGGAAACTACATATAAAACTCATTCACATCACACAATTGAAAGAAAGAACACTTTAAAAGATTTGGGAGTAATTAAGTCATAAGACCCTAGTTTTAGAGATCACAATAAAGTAGCTGTCACAACTGCAAGAAAAGTTACAGATTCAATAACAAGAATCTTTCAAGCAAGAGAAGCCGCCCCAATTTCTTTAAGACAGTAGCTCTCTCTAGGTGGAATATTGTTGCACACTTACAGCTCCATTCACAGCTATATAAATTGGTGAGCTGGAGGACATGCAAAGGACTTTCATTGCATGAATCCACTCGGTAAAAAATCTAGGTTATTGAGACTGCTTAAACATTTTAAATTTGTATTCTCTAAGAGTGCAGGTGAGAGTGATATACACCTGGAAAATATTAGAGGGACTGGTTCCAAATTTGCACATGGAAATTAAGCCTCACGAGACCAGGAGGCATGGTTAGAAGTGCAAAATATTCCTGTTGAAAAACAGGGGTGCAGTAGGTATACTGAAAGATCATTCTATCAGCATTAAGGGCACATGGCATGGTAATAATAGCCTCATTAAATTGAAGTTGCTGTTTGATTGTTTTTTTTCTGCTTATTTTGTCCAGGTCAGTTTTAAAGGACTTGGCGCTTATCGAAGCAGCTTACCATCATCCTCAAACATGTTACTTTTATTCAGTTGGAAATCTCTTATGTGAGACAATCGAATGCATTTTCTCGATGGATCTCTCTGGTCCTATAATAAAGATGAGTAAATTTCTTATGCATGACGTAGTCTGAAAGTCCTGCTGCCTGTTTACAATCATGTCATTTCTTTCGAGATATTGTTGAGGACTTGTGACGCTGCATTTTTGGCGGGAAAATTTCAGTCTGAAAACAGCATTTTACTTACCCTATTCCATGTCTATGAGTTTCATGTTTGTAATGTTTTCTGGAAAACAGTGTGTTTGAAAGTGGGTGAATAATATGATGCAGGTGATGAAGTGTTGCACGTTAAGTGATCCGTGCAGCACTTGGAATCGTGGTCCACGGCTCCACCTGATGCCACTCGAGGCCTCGTTGAAATACCTGCTGGCTGGTGCGGGGGAAGGGCCGGGTCTCTCTCTCAATCTCTTCGTTTTTAGTCTCTTCTTTTCAGTTTTGTGTGTCTCTTTTCAGTCGGGTTATATGTCGTCTTTGATTCGTGTTTTTGTCGTTGGAAGGGGAAGGGAAGAAGGCGGGAGCCAAGGTAAAAGGAAATAAGTTGGCTGTCAGAGGAGGGAGGGTACCACACGATTATAGTTTGTTTAATTGCGCCAGCGAGGGTTGAATTTCTGCTCTCTGGTCCTGCTTCTCAACCTTCACTCACTGGCGTATGGTTTCCATCGCCTATTGACCTCTTGTCATGTCTACATTTGAAGATGGCCATGGAGTTTAGCCTCCACCTCTAAATTTTACTCTATTTAGTATGTATAATACATTTGTTCACTATTGATATGAACAAATTCTGGGTACTAAGCTCACGCCTGTGTCATCTGGTTCGAATACCATTAATTGCAAATAATGTCTTCACCAGCCCTTTCTATTCCCCTAAGAATTTTGTATGTGAAAATCATGTCTCACCTTGTCTGTCTTCCGGTGACCTGAGCTAAATATTGTTCTTTAGTCTTTCCTAATGACTAATCACTCGGGCCGAGTGCTAGTCTACTGGCATACCTCTGGATATTATCTAGCTGCTTGTGTATATAACGAGATAAGGATTGCAAGCTGTGGCCCCATAATACGAAATGGGTGCGGCATGTTGTATACAGGCATCTAAATGACTGACGCTTTCTAAACGCTGTTCTTATTCGCCGACATTGTATATACCGCTGGTGATGTGTAACTGGGGGGAGGTGGTTGGGAGAGGAGGGAGAAGGGTAGTGCAACTGAGGGGAGGGAGAACGGTAGTGCAACTGAGGGCAGGTGGTTGGCAGGGGAGGAGAGATGGGTAGGGTAACTGGGGGGAGGTGGTTGGGAGAGGAGGGAGAAGGGTGGGAGAGGAGGATGTGAGGGGGACAGTGAAAGAGGTGGTAAGACGCAGGTGTGTGGGTGCTCACGGACTATGTTTATGGTTTATCTGGAGCAGTTTTAGAGTCATTCAACACCCCAAGCCTAGCCTGGTCCCAGTTTTTTCTGTGCAGGATTAGACGTTGATTTATTGCTTGTAGTACTTAAGAATTGGTGCCCAGTGGACCATCCCTTTTCAGGGCTAGGGTGCTACTGCTTGTGGCAAGTTGATTGGTTATATTGGGGTCCGTCTAATTACCACAAGCTACCACAAGCTTCACAAAGCTTCTGGTAATACGTTAGTAATGAAAAAAATATGATATGTTAGGTTAGGCTGACC
>WNGS01164858.1:44535283-44548997 GCA_020271785.1 Procambarus virginalis
CGACGAGAGGACCATCCAGTTTGTTGCTTCAACAGCACATACATAATCAACTAAAAAACTTATCTCTTAAATATCCTTCCGGCAGAACAATTCAAATAAAATTCGTTCAACAACTTGAATTTTTTTACTAAGCTCTTGGGTGGTAAAGCGTTTTAACTTAAAAATTGTCTCAGTCATTCTCGGTTTTTGTATTTAAATGAAGCCAAAACAAATCACCAGACGAGTATTTGGCATTCAGTTGGCTTAGGAATGTTAGTAATAAAAAACTGGTGTCGCTATGCGTGGTAGTGACTTTACAAGAATGTAAGAACTCTTGTATATATAAATAAAATAAATAAATATAAAGTAGCAAATTACGCTATTAGTTTTGACTGCTCTCATAATCAACTCATCATCCTTATAGACGTTGGGCTACAAGTCAATGATTGATTAGTTATTCACATATAAAATGTAATATGTGTAAATGACAGCTGCGTCCAACAGCCTGGTGGACCAAACTACAAACCGGAGAAGCCTGGTCTTCGGGGGTAATTAGCTTTGGGTAATTACACGCCCCTTTGAGTGACGTGATGAATATGGGCACAGTAAACTAAGACTCAAAAATATATACAATATATATATATATATATATATAATATATTATATATATATATATATATACTATATATATAAATATATACAACTTTCAAAGGTTCAAATATTCAATATATATATAATATATATATATACAGTATATGACAAATTTTAAAGTATATTTTATATTTCTGAATTTCTCATGATATATATATATAAGGCTTATACTTAAGTTAAGAGCTGTACTTTGTAGATGACGTTCCCGGTTTGGCACCTTCTTTTAAAATTACTTGCTTGTGGCTGACATATATAATCTGACTGTGTCCGCCATAATTCACCTAGACATCGATCATGCGTCATGTGATGATAGAGAGCAATTATGGTAATTATTGCAACTTCATAGGAATTCCTTAAATCATAAATATATCTTGGTTCTTATATTTGAAATATATTGTTACATTCCACGTTTGAAAACAAGTTTATATCTGTATTTTTAATAAAATATAAACATTAATGTTTATCAACCTCCTGTTAGTCAGTTTAGCTCATTTATTATGCACCCCATACCCATCTTATGGGCGGTAGTGGAAAGGGTTACAGAGGCACATAATGGGCTGAGGGACTGACGTGCTTACTCTGAAGCTAGACACAGATATAATGAAATAATCAATGATGAGTCAGAGTCAGTCTCCTGTGGATTCCTTCCCATATTGGTCTCCGAATGCATGATAGGAACTGATGAGTTGGCCAAGACTTTTGCTCGTAAAGAGGGAATTGATTACCAACCTTGGACTGCCTTTGAGCACCTGAGGGCAGCAATATCCCAGGAACATCAACTAAATTTCGGAAATTGAGGCAAAGTAAAATTCACACCAGTTACTCCCTCTATCATCATTCTATTATGCGGAAGTTACCGCACGTCTATGTGTCATCCAATAATGTTAGCAGACTCCAGATGTTACCACTGCTAGGCTTAGGCTCGGCTACAAGTACCTCTGGGAGTTGTAACATCTGCTGATGTAGATTTGACTAAATGTAAGCTCTGTCAGTAGAACTATTCGCATACTTTGCGTCATTATATAATGGAATGTGAAAAAAATCGCGGAATTTAGAGATAACACCATCAATAGTGTCCAAGAAATGTGTAAGTACTTCATTCATAATGATGTGGTGCCCGAAATCTTAGCGAAGTATCCAAAATTTGCTTACTGTAAGTAATGCATGCGCATGACTGTAAAGCTGCCGCCCAGTTGGGTGAGTGTGGAGCACATGACTGTAAAGCTGCCGCCCAGTTGGGTGGGTGTGGAGCACATGACTGTAAAGCTGCCGCCCAGTTGGGTGAGTGTGGAGCACATGACTGTAAAGCTGCCGCCCAGTTGGGTGGGTGTGGAGCAAGACTAGTAACTGTGCGACTCCTCATAGATGTAATGTGCCTTGTATAGTGACTGTTGTGAGCCTCTTGTTGATCACTTGTGACACAAAAGATTACTGATGTGTGTATGTGTGTGGGTGATTAAATATGTATGTGTATGTATATATGTATACGTATGTATATGTACATGTATGCATATGTATGTGTACATCTATATATAACAATAATAATTTTGTGACTAGCGTCAAAAGATTATTTCTGGGCGGAGAGAAAACACACAGGAGCGGGGGGACCTTAATTTATTAATTAATATTTACAGAGCGACTGCTGTACCACAATAAAATAAATCGTAACATGACTGAGTAGCATGCCAGTACTGCAAAGATGCAACTAAGGGAATAAGTCCTAGAACGTTAATCGTGCCTAGAGTCGGCTAACCGAAGCAATGTTGCAGTACTCGCAAACAGCGTAGTGCTATAATTAAAACAATACCAGAGATAATGAGTGGCACAGCCAGTACAGTATGATAAAATATATTCTGCATACGCAGAGCATAGGAAGAATAATGAAGATTTCCATGGTAAATAGCGTAATGCTATAATTAAACAATGCCAGAGATAAATGAATGTCACAGCCAGTACAGTATGGATAAAATATATTGTGCATACGCAGATTACTCGCAAACAGCGTAGAGCTATAATTAAAACAATACCAGAGATAATGAGTGGCACAGCCAGTACAGTATGATAAAATATATTCTGCATACGCAGAGGGCCTAGGAAGAATAATGAAGATTTCCATGGTAAAATAGCGTAATGCTATAATTAAACAATGCCCGAGATAAATGATTGTCACAGCCAGTACAGTATGGATAAAATATATATTGTGCATACGCAGAGGGCATGAAAATTAATTAAGATTTTCCAGGGGTAATGACATGCTAGTGCCTAGTACATGTAAAGTCTGCAACCCCCAACTTGCACCAGTAGTGAGCACTTGACATATGGTAAGTAGCTGCGGGCAGCCCTAGACTTGGGGATCCGGCGCAGCACCCCCCAAATTACTAAATTAAAGAGAAGCGTAGGGAAAACATGTGGGGCTCGGAGAGCATAAGAAGTTCTGCAGTCAAGGAGGAGGGCGGGTGTTTCGTGTGAAGCGTAGCGGAGCCTAGTGGAAAGAGGGAGAAACTGCGCGTGCGTTTGCTTAAATGTACGGCGCGCGCAGCTCTCCTGAGCGCTGCGTATATGTTTATTCTCGCTCCCAGAATTCCCCCGCTTAATTTAAATTATGCAGGGGCCATTTCTGGGCGGAGAGAAACACACAGGAGCGGGGGGACCTTAATTTATTAATTAATATTTACAGAGCGACTGCTGTACCACAATAAAATAAATCGTAACATGACTGAGTAGCATGCCAGTACTGCAAAGATGCAACTAAGGGAATAAGTCCTAGAACGTTAATCGTGCCTAGAGTCGGCTAACCGAAGCAATGTTGCAGTACTCGCAAACAGCGTAGTGCTATAATTAAAACAATACCAGAGATAATGAGTGGCACAGCCAGTACAGTATGATAAAATATATTCTGCATACGCAGAGCATAGGAAGAATAATGAAGATTTCCATGGTAAAATAGCGTAATGCTATAATTAAACAATGCCAGAGATAAATGAATGTCACAGCCAGTACAGTATGGATAAAATATATTGTGCATACGCAGATTACTCGCAAACAGCGTAGAGCTATAATTAAAACAATACCAGAGATAATGAGTGGCACAGCCAGTACAGTATGATAAAATATATTCTGCATACGCAGAGGGCCTAGGAAGAATAATGAAGATTTCCATGGTAAAATAGCGTAATGCTATAATTAAACAATGCCCGAGATAAATGATTGTCACAGCCAGTACAGTATGGATAAATATATATTGTGCATACGCAGAGGGCATGAAAATTAATTAAGATTTTTTGCTTAGCTAAACGAACTAGAGGGTTCAGTTCCTGAACCGATTATGTGCCTCTGTAATCCTTTACACCACCGCCCACGGGATGGGTATGGGGTGCATAATAAAGAAGGAAAATGAATGGACCGAACCCCACAATTCATTTAGCTAAGCAAGTTACAATCTTGATGAGCTAGTTACAAAATTCACTATAAGTCGTCACATCATAAATGGGTTCGAGATCGACCACAAGTAGTGCATTACAAAATTTCTGGTAGTGGCTCAGCTTCACTAACATGCCAGATGTGGCAGAATATTCAGATTGTAAACTCTCTGATAAACCTCTAATGCATTCACTAGAACACTATATTGTTGAATGTGAAACCGTAAAAGATTTTAGACCTCCTGGCCTATTGTACCACCAACTGTGTAACTATTTCATTGACTCAGGTGTTCTGGACGACATTCTAACAATTTATCCAAAATTTGCTTGTCCATTTTAAAGAATGAAGAACAATTTTATTTAAATTACTTTCAAGCTGCATCACTTATGAACCCATCCCTGCCCTTGTGTGGCAGTGCACAATAGAAAGTTGTTTTCACATATTCATACATTAAAACATTGATTGTAACCATGATATATATATGTGCCAGTTTAATTAGACCTATTGTCTTGTGTATGACGCTCTGCCCTGCGTGACAGTGAATACCAGCATTATCCTCACTTTAATAGGACTTAATTGAAATCCTCAGATTAGGTAAAATTGTAATTAATTTTGTCAATAAAGATGTTAACAATAATAATTACATAATTTATCAGTATTGTGCAGCCTGTGATCCCCGCCTGGCTGGATACTGATACCTATAGGTAGTTTTCATGTGTCCGGACACCGGCGATAGGGTGGTATTATTTATTTAACTTAAGAGATATATATTTTTAAGTGTTGTCACATTAACGGCTACATCTTCCTTTCTTCTGACATATAGATTTTTAAGGTTAATTAAAATATATGGAAACTAATTATACAATTTATTGGCTGGTGTGCAGGGCTTCACACTCTCAGAGCTAGCCATCAAGTAACTATCAAAACGCATATATCTTCGTTTTCACTTCAGCTATATTTATGACAAAGGATTTTAAATGTAGCCTATATTTCTACCTTTCTGATGACATAAATACTTTCGTTAATTACAATATCTAGATCAAACTAACATTGATTTTCAAAAGGTTGTATATTTTCCATCAATGGAGAGCATCAGCCAAGAAGCCTTCTTTAAAATATGAATATCTTTCCTCACCCAATAAGATCTAATCTCTGAATAAAACGCAAAAAACGACTTGATTGTAACCTATCCACCACTGCCCATTGGATGGGGGAAGAGGGGGTTATGTGTAGGATAAACATATCAATTGTGACACTAGCCCTCCATATATGTCAGTTGTTTAAATTATAAACTGTACTTATGGTCGGTCTCGAGCCCATTGTTGATGTGACGATGTGCATTGACTTTTGTAACTAGCTCATCAAGATTATAACTTGCTTGGCTATATGAATTGTGGGGCTCAGTCCCTGAGCCCATTATGTGCCTCTGTAACACTCCACTATCGCCCATAGGATGGGTATGGGGTGCATAATAAATGAAATAAACTAAACTCTGCCTTTTTGATAACATATACAATTATAAGCTTTATTTGTGAATCTCAATTAATTAAACAATATATCACAGAGCCTGTAGGGTTCGGTGAGATGAGCGAAGAGACATGGGAGATTTTACATAAATACAGTACATGGTAGTTTAAGTAGCGAACGCATGTCAACGAATAACGAGTATATATAACAAAACTATTGTCCTATGAAGTCGATTTAACTTCCAAACATATTTTTTAATAAATGTTAAATGTTTTCTGGCTAGTTATGTTAGATGTTATTAAAAATACGCATTCTACTTGTTAACATTATAATTTAAATTTGTAATAATTTGTGCAGAGAAGTGCGACAACTGTATATTCCAACAAACACTTTCCAAACAACGATATATCTTGGATAAGTCGCTCCACAACATTGACGCTTGGACCGTCGACTTCCTTTGATGCCACTTATTTGCTTATTTTATAATGAAATTATATTAGTTTGGAGTAAATGTATGTTTTCTCATGTTCTGCATTCAGCACCCACATTATAGTGAGTAAATATACCATATTACTTCATTACCTAAGTAATGTTAGGAGGGTTTGAGTAGCTTTGGGTCTTTAATTGACAGAATCTCCAATAGATGGGGCGAGAGTCGCCTCATCTCTCTCGCCCGAGCAAGAGTCGAAACTTAATTTAAAATTGATATATCTTTGTCCTCCAACATAATATATTTCATTTGGTGCAATCATAATAATGTTCATATCTCGGTCTTTCTGGAGGCATATAAGATTTTAGGCTTTATTAGCGTATCTTTGTTAATTATACAATATATCGGCAAGTGCGTAGGCGTTACACTCCATGACCGAAAAGCTACTGAACGCCACTATAAAAACATATGTATCTTCACTTGAGCTATAAATATGTCTATTGTAATGTATTTAAAATGAAGCTCATATTTCTATCTTGCTTATGACATATAAAACATTTGTGTTTATTAACGAGTTTACGTGAAATAAACATTGATCTGAGAGAGAGTTGCTCTGTCGTTCAGTCTGTACGGGGTCGGAGCTCCGTAATTTTTAAAATACATGTATCTTCATTAGAACTTTAAATATATCTATGGTAAAGTGCTTAAAGTGAAGCTTATATGTCTGCTTTTCTTGAGACATATAAAACATATATGTTTATTAACGAATTTACGTGAAATAAGCATTGTTCTGAGAGAGAGTTGCTCCGTCGATCGATCTGTCCGGGGTCGGAGCTCGGCTATTATAAAAGTACACGTATCTTCGCTTTAAATTTAAATATGCCCATGGTAAGGTATTTAGAATAAAGCTTATATTTCTATCTTTCTTGCGACATATAAAACTCTTACGTTTATTAGGGAATCTGCGTGAAATAGGCATGGTTCTGAGATGAATGCTGCGGTTTTCGAGCTCGACGAGAGATGAAAACTGCCACTTTTATACAACTACAAATATCTTCGGTTTTACTTAAAATATTTGTCTGGTAGAAGTTTTACATATAGATCGCGTTTCTGTCTTTCTTCTGACTAATAAATAATTTTGGTTTAATAAGTAATCAAGATGTTTTCAACAATATTCATTCAGCGTTCATCTATTCCAAGACGGGCGACCCTTTTGAAAACACGATACTTGGGTTAACCCATCCTATACTTGGGTCAGTTTCCATTATGGTTCGGAACATTTACACTCCTCCAGGGCGGCTGTCCTCCGATCCTCCCAACACCCGCCGCACCTTAACTTGTATACAAGTTATAAATACAAGTTTATACAAGTTTTATACAAGTAGTGGAACCCATTGTTGATGTGACGACTTATATTGAATTTTGTAACTAGCTCATCAAGATTGCAACTTGCTTAGCTAAATGAATTGTGGGGTTCAGTCCCTGAGCCCATTATGTGCCTCTGTAACCCTTTCCGCTACCGCCCACAAGATGGGTATGGGGTGCATAATAAATGAACTAAACTAACTAACTAGTTAAGGTGGCTATATATATATCTCTAAATATATATGTCTCTCTATATATATTATATATATATTTGATAATCCAAGACTGCGCCTTAACCAAACTAGAAATGCTCTACAAATCAAGCTAAGGGACCCCAGAATGTGGAATGACCTTCCCATTCATGTCAAAGGCTGTACCTCTCTTAACCAGTTTAATAGGAAAACTAAGTTCTACCGAATAAACTCCATGTAACCTACCTTACCCCCTAAATGTCAACCCATTTCTTGTTATTTTCAAACAATACTGTTTTTAGTTTTTTTTAGTTTAGTTCATGTATTATGCCCCCATACCCATCTTGTGGACGGTAGTGAAAAGGGTTACAGAGGCACATAATTCACCGCTAACGACCATTCTTCTGCCAACCGATAGTTACCTTCAGATTCGCGCCACCTCTGACGTCATGCCTCATTTAAATAGGGCTCGCCAGCGTCAATTCAATTTCTTTCTTATTATGCACCCCATACCCAACTGCCAGCGTCCAGACACGATTTTTATTTTTTTTATGTTTTTTTTTGTTTTTTTTGGTCACCATTTGGTCCGGGAGACATCTCCCGTCACGCAGGGTGCAGTCGCACCTCCACAGATCTCCAGTATCATCTATTGATACTGATAATGGCTCAAATGGGCCACCACTTACGGGCTATTCATGCCCGTGCCACCTTTTGGGTGGCTTAATCTTCATCAATCAATCAATCGTCCAGACACACGGGAGACATCTCCCGTCACGCAGGGTGCCCTCGCACCTCCACAGATCTCCAGAATCAGCTCTTGATACTGGTAATGGCTCAAAAGGGCCACCACTTACGGGCTATTCATGCCCGTGCCACCTCTTGGGTGGCTTAATCTTTATCAATCAATCGTCCATACATTCAGAGGTCACGATCTCTCCGTAGGGTGCAGTCGCACCTCCACAGATCTCCTGTATCAGATAATGATACTGGTAATGGCTCCAAAGGGCCACCACTTACGGGCTATTCATGTCCGTGCCACCTTTTGGGTGGCTTAATCTTCATCAATCAATCAATTGTCCAGACATTAGAATACATTTCGAGTGTTCTCAGCTGTAACATCGACTCTTGCTCCCCCAGGTGACGGTAGACGTTTAATTACGGTTTTTGTACTTGCTACAAAATTTACTTTAAGAATTTCTGTACTTGCACCCATGATATTAACGTAAATTCACTTGTATATATTTCTCTTTTTGATCTTGTGTAAAGCCAAGTGCCTAAGGTTTTGTTTTTCATTAATTATTAATTATTATTTTGTGTGTCATAAAGTCTTTTTTTGTATATTATATGTTTGAAGTTTTTCTTTGGTTTTTATCGGCAGCTCTCATACTGTAGAGGACACAAGCAGTTTTTTCTTTGTTTGACTTTTCTTGATTAATGTGCGATTGGCACAAAAACCTTTCAGAATGGCCACTGCCTTACTTCAGATTTTCGACATTATATATATCTTACCTTACCTTGAGTATACCTTGAGGTGCTTCCGGGCTTAGCGTCCCCGCGGCCCGTCATCGACCAGGCCTCCTGGTTGCTGGACTGATCAACCAGGCTGTTGGACGCGGCTGCTCGCAGCCTGACGTCCAATCATCTTATATATATATATATATCTTACTTATATATACTGATCTTATATATCTTACATAATCTTATATATATATATATATATAATATATATATATATATAATATATATATATATATATATATAATATATATATATATATATATTTATATATATTATATATATATATAGATATATAATATATAATATATATAATATACAGTATATATAAAAGCGTTCTTAATTTCTTGTAAAGCCACTACCACGCATAGCGTTTCGGGCGGTCCTTAATCTTAATTTTCCCTGGAATACGTCCCGCCAAATCATTTAACAACGCATTCACTGCTGGGTAAACAGAGGCGTATTGTTGAGGATTGTCGCCTAGTCCATCCTCCCCAGCCAGAATACGAACCCAGCCACAATCGCATGCGAAGTGCGGGGCGAGTGTGTTACCATTGCGCCTACGGAGACTGCGTGGTGTCTTTCCTAGTCAAGGCGACTGAAGGCATACATCTTTAATTGCTACCTACTGACAGTTTCCCCGAACATCTCATACTTGACTCTAACTCCTTCTCTTTCAATTAAAAATATTTCTCTCAAACTTTCGGTGTCACTATAGGTTTCTATCTCTCCTGTTCTTGCCAATACAAGAGTCACAGTACTCTGTATGGAGTACTGTGACACTGTTCTTTCCACTATGGGCACTCGTCCCTCTCCCTCTGGTTTCGCTGTGTTTTACCTGAATTTATTTGAGGGCTACAATCTCTCTAGCGTCCTCGACACGTTCAGGAAGCCGGTGACTTCTCAAAGGTTCCTCCATTTGTCCTGATGATATTATTGAGCGAATTTTAAAATTCGCAGTGTTTTGGCATGTACGGCATTGGCGGATAGACGGTTTCA
The DNA here is from genome assembly GCA_020271785.1 of Procambarus virginalis. Taxonomy (NCBI): domain Eukaryota; kingdom Metazoa; phylum Arthropoda; class Malacostraca; order Decapoda; family Cambaridae; genus Procambarus; species Procambarus virginalis. The sequence goes on from WNGS01164858.1 coordinate 44,545,301, forward strand.
TGGTTTATAACCCGTGGGTGAAAAAGCATTTCTGTTTTCTGCCTTGCATTATAGCTTGTTGAGCTTGAAATACTATTTCTTATTTGTGGTACACTGACCATTGGAAGAGGTTGTCTGGATCAACATCCTCTAAATTGCACAGCGCCGCTCTTGTGCCACCATCTGGAGACATCTCCCGTCACGCAGGGTGCAGTCGCACCTCCACAGATCTCCAGTATCATCTATTGATACTGGTGATGGCTCAAAAGGGCCACCACTTACGGGCTATTCATGCCCGTGGACCTTTTGGGTGGCTTCGTCTTCATTTAACACATTCACACGAAAGATCTCCCGTCACGCAGGGTGCAGTCGCACCTCCACAGATCTCCAGTATCAGCTCTCGATACTGGTAATAGCTTCAAAGGGCCACCACTTACGGGCTATTCATGTCCGTGCCACCTTTTGGATGGCTTAATCTTCATCAATCAATCCTGTGCCAGGTAAGTCCACTACGGTCACCATAGCCACTACGGGCTCACCATGGGGAGCCGGTCGCCGAGCGGACAGCACACTGGACTTGTGATCCTGTGGTCCTGGGTTCGATCCCAGGCGCCGGCGAGAAACAATGGGCAAAGTTTCTTTCACCCTGTGCCCCTGTTACCTAGCAGTAAAATATAGGTACCTGGGTGTTAGTCAGCTGTCACGGACTGCTTCCTGGGGGTGGAGGCCTGGTCGAGGCCGGGCCGCGGGGACACCAAAGCCCCGAAATCATCTTAAGATAACCTCAAGATAGCCAGTGCTACTTGCCCCGCTCCTGTGCCAGGTAAGTTTCGGGCTCATCAAAGCCCGTGCTACTTGGAACTTTTGTACCGAGTGGCTGAATCTTAAACAAGAACAATATTCAGTTGTTTTAAAAGTTTCGATGAGATCTGGTCATACCTGGTTCGCAGTGTTGTTAGCCCCTGTGGCCCTCGACCATTTCTGGTAATAGAGTTGACTTTATTAATTCTGGAATGATTGATTTTTGTTGCCCGGTAGCAGCTATGTCTTTCTGAAGATGAGGTCTCCATGCTTGGACATAATAATCTTAGACCTAATATAGCGTGTATTAGGCCTAGGATTGCTAGGAAAGGTTAGGTTAAGTTCTATATTTATGCTGCCATTAAAAAAGTAAAAAACAAAAAAAAAAAAACAAATGGGAAATTAAAAAATACAAAAGTCCACTTTTTAGGGGTCTATCACTACAAACAGGTTCTTTAAAATAGTTATTCTAAGTACTTTCATTTTAGGAGGCTGGGCTGGCAAATACAGGTATAAAGGTTAGGTTGTGTGATATGGGCCAGAGAATGCGGATGTTATAATAAGAGTTTTATTGATTACAGGAAACTGGCACGTCTTTCTATTATATTATTGATTACCTAACGTTCTTCTCTCTATCTCGCCAGGTAAAGGAACATATTTTGAGGTGCAATAAATACAGGCTCTTTGTGTAGTTTTTACAGTTAAGCGTTCCTTGTAGTTTGTTAGAGTTGAGTTATAAGATGTGAAGTTTGTATAATAAGTTGTGTTAGGCTCTTAGTGTCGGCGGCGACGCTGGCCAATAGTAAGCCTCGGAACATCTCGTCTGGCCCCGCCCTGCTCCTACACTGTTACCACATCCCTCTCCCACCCCTCTCTCATAACATCCCTCATATATACCCTTACACCTCTCATTATTCACTTTGACTTTTGCCGCTGTTATTTAAATATTAACAAAAGAATAAATTAAAGTTTTCCGGTCAAATCTGAACGTGGAAGAGGTAAGAGTATAGTGTATAAGAAGTGATGAGTATAGGGGTGGTGGGCAACAGTGTGTGTAACATGGCCGGGAGTGTCGCTCGCAGTGTCAGTGTATTGAGGTGGTGTTTCTTGTATAACAGTCTCACTGTCTGTGTGTTGAGTTTCCCTTCCTAGTAGTGCGGTGCGCGTTATTTAACTGTCAAGTGACTATAGAGCCGCCAGGCAAGCTGACGACTCCTGTAGCGCCCAAAGGTGAGTGACAGACGCAGGTGAAGTCATTTTGCATTCAATCATCAACCATTTGTCCAATCGATCAGAGGCGAGAGGGATGCCGCGTCGCCTCCAGCATATCTAGTGGACTAAGTAGTGTGGGATACGTGAGAGGCGGCCCCGCGGACATGCTGGGCACCCAAGGTGGACCGTGCCCCGCCCACGTCTGGATATTGAGGGGGGTAATATGAGGCAGGGTCGAGGTTTGACAGTGCCATGTGTGGGCGACCCTCCCTCCCTCCCTCCCTCTTGTGTCCCTCTCCTCTCTCATCTCTCTCTCTCTCCACACTTCCTCTTCCCTCCGTCTGCCTTCATCTCTCTCTCCTCTCAATATCTACATCATTGTAATCCTCCGTCTCCCCTCTCACCATGCATCCGCCTGTTTACTTCTGGCTCCTCTGCATCTCATTCTCTCCTGCAGTGGCTTTGCCTCCTGCTTGCACTTGTCTTCTGCTGCTGCTGGTCTTTCCTGCTCCCTTGCTCTTCTTGTTCTTTCCTCTTTTTGCTGCTGCAGTTCTTCTTTCCTCCTGCTACTCCCCTGCTGTTCTTTCCTCCTGCTGCTGCAGTCATTTCCTCTTGCTGCTCCTGTTGTTCTTTCCTCCTGCTGCTACTGTTCTTTCCTCCTGCTGCTGCAGTTCTTTCCTCTTGCTGACTCCTGTTGTTTCTTTCCTCCTGCTGCTCCTGTTGTTCCTTCCACTGCTGTCTACTGTTCTTTCCTCTGCTGCCCTGCAGTTCTTTCCTACTTGCTGTTCTTTCCTGCTGCTCCTGTTGTTCTTTCCTGCTGCTGCTGCAGTCTTTTCCTCTCCGCTGCTGCAGTTCTTTTCTCCTGCTGTTCTTTCCTGCTGCTCCTGTTGGTCTTTCCTGCTGCTGCTGCAGTCTTTTCCTCCTGCTGCTGACTGTTCTTTTCCTCCTGCTGCTGCTGCTGTTCTTTCTAGCTGCTGCTGCAGTTCCTTTACCTCCTGATGCTTCTGTATCTTTCTCCTGTATGCTGCTGTTGTTCTTTCCTGCTTGCTGCTGTTGTTCTTTCCTTCTTCTGCTCCTGTTGTTCTTTCCTGCTGCTGCTGTAGTCTTTTCCTCCTCCTGCCTGCTGCCTGTTCATTTCCTCCTATGCTGTTGCTCTTTCCTTCCTGCTGTGCTGTTGTTCTTTCCCTGCTGCTGCTGCTGTTCTTTCCTCCTGCTGCTGCTGCTGTTCTTTCCTGCTGCTGCTGTAGCTTTCCTCCTCCTGCTGCTGCTTCTTTCCTCCTGCTGCTGCTGCTGTTCTTATCCTCCCTGTCTTCTCTGCTGCTGTTCTTTCCTGCTGCTGCTGTTCTTTCCTCCTGATGCTTCTCTTCTTTCCTGCTGCTGCTGCTGTTCTTTCCTCCTGCTGCTGCTGTTCTTTCCTCCTGCTGCTGCTGTTCTTTCCTGCTGCTGTTCTTTCCCTGCTGCTGCTGCTTGTTCTTTCCTCCTGCTGCTGCTGTTCTTTCCTCCTGCTGCTGCTGCTGTTCTTTCCTCCTGCTGCTGCTGCTGTTCTTGAGGCTTCTGTATTCCTCCTGTGCTGCTGTTCTTTCCTCCTGCTGCTGCTGGTCTTTCCTCCTGCTGCTTCTGTTCTTTCCTCCTGATGCTGCTGTTCTTTCCTCCTGATGCTTCTGTTCTTTCCCTCCTGATGCTCTGTTCTTCCCTCCTGCTGCTG
>WNGS01164858.1:44549997-44609867 GCA_020271785.1 Procambarus virginalis
TTAATATGTGCTGCACATGACAATTCTGATAAAGTGCCATAAAGAATCAATTTGCTTTTACAGTTGCCATTCCCAATTACCATATTTATTTACTTTAGGCTAATTTAAAATAAAAAATTTAATGATGGGCTATTTCAAACTTCTTAAGTTTGCAATACTAGTAAAAAATTTATTCTTAAATAAAAATATGCAGGATGTCTTCACAATTAATTACAATAAATAAATGCACTTAAGACTTCTCAAATGTTTCACTAGTTATAAAGTAAACAGCATATGTGAAATTTATTATACTGCTCCAATACAGTTACAGTATACTTCTTTCAAAACTTCACCAGGAGATAATAAATGCCAGTTTTCTAGGGCAGCTAATTATTAAGGCTAAAAAATGTAAATGATGTAGGAGCACTAACGTACAGTAGTGTATTTTTGTAGTACAGTAGTTGGTTCATTTTTCAATATATTTTGCCATTCCCCGGGGGAATATTTTATCCAATGTACCTTCACAAGATCCCTGAACTATAAGATAGACTTTATATATGTCACAATGTCAACTTTCGCTTGCTCATACCCTCTTGCTGGTTGTTTTACCTTAGTCCTCTTGTAATGTAGCTTTGGTTTGCTCTCCTGAGATGCAGTCACCTGTTTTAGGCTCTAGTTGTGGGGTATGACCATGGCTTTCCTTGTGAACCTTCTGCTGTCCAATTCAATATTTATGCATGATATACAAGCAACTTCTGCTCAGTAGTGGCTCAGAATTATTTCTAGCCAACATGAATGTTCAAAGCCAGTAACATTATTATACATAACCTAAGTAATGGTAATGTCTTCTCACAGACATAATAACTAGGATAAAAACCCACACTTATGTATATATTTGTGAATTTTATGTAAAGATTCACACCAAGTCTTTTGCATGCTTTGTCAAGGTCTGAGTATGTGGTTGGATGAGACTATCATTTTAGCGTAAATCTTTCATAAAATTCACAAATACCTAAGTGTGAATTTTTATCCTATACTTTTATTACTCTTGTTAATGACATTTAAAAATCAATCTTAAAATTAATAATAATAATTTTTATTACTTATTAAACATATGATATACTGTGAATGTTCATACTCAGTATTAACATATATACTCAACAATACTTAAATGCACCTTAACATTGGAAATATGTAATCAGGTTGCCAAGCTTGGTCAGATTATTACACCTAAGCACAAACACAACATTGCTCTTCACCTATACCTAGCATTAACCCATGTAACATTCCTCTACACTTATACTGTACTCAACATTAGCACCATGTTATATTCCTCTATACCTATGCTCAGCTTTAATAACAAATATGATATTTACCAGGGTGAATCAGTGATAGTAGCCTCACTTCCAGTCTCCCTTACCAGTGCAAGGCCCTTCATACTTACTGTACTATAATAAGCAACTCTCCTCTGACCTATATTCCTAGTGTGTGACCCTACTCTGTTCCATCATACTTACTAAAGCAAAATCCTCTGACCCCTCATTCTCACTAGTGTGACAACATCCTTGAGTTCCCTTATCCCCATGGTATAGTGGTGAGATATCGCCTTAAGCAGTCCCTGTGGCGTAATGGTAAGACACTCGCCTGACGTTCCGCGAGCGCTTTGTCCTGGATTCGTATCCTGGCCGGGGAGGATTTACTGGGTGCAAATCCTTAACTGTAGCCTCTGTTTAACGCAACAGTAAAATGGGTACTTGGTTGTTAAACGATTTTTCATGGGGTAGTAATCTGGGGAACATAGGATTAAGGACTTGCCTGAAATGCTATGCGTGTTAGTGGCTGTACAAGAATGTAACAACTCATGTATATAATAATAAAAAAATAAAAATCTTTGATATACCTTGAGTCAGACTAAATCTGTGCAAACACTCCAAGCAAATAAAAGGACTCAGCCTATGGAACTCACTCCCTAATGAATTAAAAAACTTTCCTATTGATGCTTTATTCAAAAGTAAAACTAAAAATTATCCAATTTCATTCCTAAGTTTCCTACTTTGTGCTTCAACTCACACTGGCTTATTCTACCCTCACCAACACTCAGTACTCTAGACATGCAACTTCACCAGTATAATCAATATAATCACTACTATACATTTTATTGAAGTTATTATTTGAAATACAATTCTGCAACACTTGTCTTCTCACAGTCTTCTGTCTGTCTTCTCTCTGCACTGTATTTTAATTACTCTAACTTTTCTTGATAGAGGGAAACCCTATGTGTGTGTTAGTAGCTTTGCAAGCATGTAAGTAGACCAATGTGATGTACTCTGACCACCCATATACCTTCTTGTATATAAATAAGACAATAAATGAATGTAATACTGACTGGCGTTATGGCATGTGGCGGCTGGTGTTGTTGGGGTGGGGGTCCGGGGCAGCTACAGCACACCCCTCCTGCCACCCCGGGCAGCTCAGCACACCCCGGGCAGCTACAGCACACCCCTCAGCTACAGCACCCTCGGCAGCTACAGCACACCCCGGGCAGCTACAGCACACCCCTCCTGCCACCCCGGGGCAGCTACACCTCACACCCTGGGGCAGCTACAGCACACCCCGGGCAGCTACAGCACACCCCTCCTGCCACCCCGGGGCAGCTACAGCACACCCCTCCTGCACACCCGGGGCAGCTACAGCACACCCCTCGCTGCACACCCCGGGCAGCTACAGCAACCCCCTCCTGCACCCCAGGGCAGCTACAGCACACCCCTCCTGCCACCCCGGGGCAGCTACAGCACACCCCCTGCCACCCCGGGCAGCTACAGCACACCCCGGGGCAGCTACAGCACCCCCGGGGCAGCTACAGCACACCCTGGGGCAGCTACAGCACACCCCGGGGCAGCTACAGCACACCCCGGGGCAGCTACAGCACACCCCGGGGCAGCTACAGCACACCCGGGGCAGCTACAGCACACCCGGGGCAGCTACACACACCCCGGGGCAGCTACAGCACACCCCGGGGCAGCTACAGCACACCCCGGGGCAGCTACAGCACACCCGGGCAGCTACAGCACCCCCGGGGCAGCTACAGCACACCCCGGGGCAGCTACAGCACACCCCGGGCAGCTACAGCACACCCCGGGGCAGCTACAGCACACCCGGGGCAGCTCAGCACACCCCCCGGGGAGCTACAGCACACCCCGGGGCAGCTACAGCACACCCCGGGCAGCTATACGCACACCCCGGGGCAGCTACAGCACACCCCGGGGCAGCTACAGCACACCCCGGGGCAGCTACAGCACACCCCGGGGCAGCTACAGCACACCCCGGGGCAGCTACAGCCACCCCGGGGCAGCTACAGCACACCCCGGGGCAGCTACAGCACACCCCGGGGCAGCTACAGCACACCCCGGGGCAGCTACACACACCTCAGGGGCAGCTACAGCACACCCCGGGGGAGCTACAGCACACCCTGGGGCAGCTACAGCACACCCGTGGCAGCTACAGCACACCCCGGGGCAGCTACAGCACACCCCGGGGCAGCTACAGCACACCCCGGGCAGCTACAGCACACCCCGGGCAGCTACAGCACACCCGGGCAGCTACAGCACCCCCGTGCGCTACAGCACACCCCTCCTCACCCCGGAGCAGCTACAGCACACCCCGGGCAGCTACAGCACACCCCGGGGCAGCTACAGCACACCCCGTGGCAGCTACAGCACACCCCTCCTGTCACCCTGGGGCAGCTACAGCACACAATGGGCAGTTACAGCCACCCCGTGGCAGCTACAGCACACCCCGTGGCAGCTACAGCACACCCCTCCTGGCGCCCCGGGGCAGATACAGCACACCCCTCCTGCCACCCTGAGCGGCACAGCCCCCTCGGGGCAGCTACAGCACACCCGGGGCAGCTACAGCACCCCCCGGGGCAGCTACAGCACACCCCGGGGCAGCTACAGCACACCCCGGGGCAGCTACAGCACACCTCGGGGCAGCTACAGCACACCCTGGAGCAGCTACAGCACACCCGGGGGAGCTACAGCACACCCCGGGGCAGCTACAGCACACCCCGGGGCAGCTACAGCACACCCCGGGGCAGCTACAGCACACCCTGGAGCAGCTACAGCACACCTCGGGGCAGCTACAGCACACCCGGGGCAGCTACAGCACACCCCAGGGCAGCTACATCACACCTCGGGGCAGCTACAGCACACCCCGGGGCAGCTACAGCACACCTCAGGGCAGCTACAGCACATCTCGGGGCAGTACAGCACACCCCGGGGGACTACACACACCCTGGGGCAGCTACAGCACACCTTGGGGCAGCTACAGCACACCTCGGGGCAGCTACAGCACACCCCGAGGCAGCTACAGCACACCTCGGGGCAGCTACAGCAACCCCCGGGGCAGCTACAGCACACCCCGGGGCAGCTACAGCACACCCCGGGGCAGCTACAGCACACCCCGGGGCAGCTACAGCACACCTCAGGGCAGCTACAGCACACTCCAGGGCAGCTACAGCACACCCTCCTGGCACCCCGGGGCAGCTACAGCACACCCCAGGGCAGCTGCAGCACACCCCGGGGCAGCTACAGCACCCCCGGGCAGCTACAACACACCCCCTCCTGGCACCCCGGGGCAGCTACAGCACACCCCTCCTGGCACCCCCGGGGCAGCTACAGCACACCCCGGGGCAGCTGCAGCACACCCCGGGGCAGCTACAGCACACCCGGCAGCTACAACACACCGCAGGCAGCTACAGCACACCCCTCCTGGCACCCCGGGGCAGCTACAGCACACCCCTCCTGGCACCCCGGGCAGCTACAGCACACCCCTCCTGGCACCCCGAGGCAGCTACAGCACCACCCCTCCTGGCACCCCGAGGCAGCTACAGCACCCCCTCCTGGCACCCCGGGGCAGCTACAGCACACCCCTCCTGGCACCCCGAGGCAGCTACAGCACACCCCTCCTGGCACCCCGAGGCAGCTACAGCACACCCCTCCTGGCACCTCGAGGCAGCTACACACACCCCTCCTGGTACTGTACCCCGGGCAGCTACAGCACACCCTCCTGGCTTCCCGGGGCAGCTACAGCACACCCCTTCTGGCACCCCGGGGCAGCTACAGCACACCCTCTTGGCACCCCAGGGCAGCTACAGCACACCCCGGGGCAGCTACAGCACACCCTGGGGCAGCTACAGTACACCCTGGGACAGCTACAGCACACCCTGGGACAGCTACAGCACACCCTGGGGCAGCTACAGCACACCGCTCCTGGCACCCTGGGCAGCTACAGCACACCCCCTCCTGGCACCCTGGGGCAGCTACAGCACACCCCTCCTGGCACCCTGGGGCAGCTACAGCACACCCCTACTGGCACCCCGGGGCAGCTACAGCACACCCCTCCTGGCACCCTGGGGCAGCTACAGCACACCCCTCCTGGCACCCCCGGGCACTCTTGGCTCCTGCAGCACTACACAACCACCTCCACTCCTTACACACCACACACTCTGTAATTACCTAAGTGTAGTTACAGGATGAGAGCTACGCTCGTGGTCTCCCATCTTCCCAGTACTCTGTCATATAACGTTTTGAAACTACTGACGGTCTTGGCCTCCACCACCTTCTCACCTAACTTGTTCCAACCGTCTACGACTCTGTTTGCGAAAGTGAATTTTCTTATGTTTCTTCGTCATCTTTGTTTAGTTAGTTTAAATCTATGACCTCTCGTTCTTATAGTTCCAGGTCTCAGGAATTTTAACTCGTCAATTTTATCAATTCCTGTTACTATTTTGTACGTAATGACCATATCTCCTCTTTTTCTTCTATCTTCTAGTTTTGGCATATATAATACCTCTAACCTCTCCTGGTAGCTCTTGTCCTTCAATTGTGGGAGCTACTTAGTGGCATGTCTTTGCACCTTTTCCAGTTTGTTGATGTGCTTCTTAAGATATGGGCACCACACAACCGCTGCATATTCTAGCTTTGAACAAAAGTCGTGAACAGTTTCTTTCGTATTTCGCCATCTATGTATTTAAAAACAATTCTGAAGTTAGAAAGTGTAGCATATACTGCTCGAATGATGTTCTTCATGTGATCCTCAGGTGATACTTTTCTTTCTAAAACCACCCCTAGATCTCTTTCTTTATCAGAATTCTTTAAAAATTTCTCACATCATTTATAGGTTGTGTGGGGTCTATGTTCTCCAATAACACACACTATAACATGGCATTTATTCACATTAAATTCCATTTGCCAAGTGGTGCTCCATATACTTTACTTATTTCGTCCAGGTTTTCTTGAAGGGTATGACAATCATCTAAGTTTCTTTTCCTTCCTATTATCTTAGCATCATCAGCAAAATGTTCATATAATTCTGTATTCCAACTGGTAGATCATTTATGTAGGCAATGAACATCACTGGTGCAAGAACTGAACCCTGTGGTACTACACTTGTGACATTTCTTTAGTCCGATACATTGCCTCTGATTACTGCCCTCATTTTTCTATCAGTCAGAAAATTTTTCTTCCATGCTAGAAGCTTACCCGTCACTCCTCCAATATGTTCCAGTTTCCAGAACAACCTTTATGTGGAACTCTGTTGAAAGCCTTTTTTAGGTCCAGATAGATGCAGTCAATCCAACCATCTCTTTCCTGTAAAATCTCTGTTGCTCGATCACAGAAACTGAGTAAATTCTTTACACAGGATGCACAATATGTACATATTGTGCAAATCAACCATAACTACTAAATCAATGTCATTACATTACAGGAGATTAATGAAAAAAATACCTGGGAGTTAAAATCTACCACTTGCTAAAAGTTGCACAACAGGTAGGAGCAGCAGTCAGAAAAGCTAACCAAACCCTCGGAATAATCAATTTGATTTTAAGGAAAAGAAGGTGCTTCATCTGTATAAATCTCTGGTGTGCCCACATTTGTACTACTTTATCCAAGTATGGAAACCTCACTTACTGTGGGAAACCTACCTCGTGTGGTAGCAGGTTTATGCAGACTGGCTCACAATATTCCCTGCACCATATTTTTATTTGCACTGTAACGTAACGTAAATTTGATTGTTTGTATTGTTCATTTTGTATATTTTGAGTAGAGCCAAGTTTGGATAATATTTTTATTTTGATGTAATTAAGTTAAATTTGAATCAGTAAAGTATTTTAAATTTTTGTTTCCCTATGTTTTATTCTACAGTTACCTCAGTGTGAAGTTAAATAGCAGTCTAATTCTTTTTTTTTTTTATGTGACTGGCATTCCATGTGCCCTGGAGAGACTGCGCTACCATCCATTTTTCCCGTCATAGGTGCATAATAAAGAAAGAAATTGAATTGAAGTTAAAGGTTACAGTCCATTACCCATTTTTAAAACCACCCCTATTCTGATTCATCTCATTACCTGAATTTACCTGAGGGCCACTATCTCACTAGTAGCCTTGACAAAGACAGGAAACCTGCAGCTTGTTTAAAGTCCCCCTCATTTGCCCTGATATGAACATAATAGCTGTATGCTTTGCTTTATCTAGCTGACATTTTAAATTTTGGAACAGAGCCGTGTCAAATAATAACTGTAGAGAAAATGTCTTATGATTCTTAAAAGCCTGAGAAACACAGGTAACAACTGACTCTAGACTACCAATAAATGTATAATATGTTTCTACAAAAGCTGTGAGTTAAAAATAACACAACCTTCAATGTGCATCTGAAGCTAAGTCATCTAACTTCTCAAGCCTATGATGGCTCAAACACACTGCTTAGGCACTCTAGGGGAAATTATACAGCAGTTGATGCTTTTAAACTTTTAATAAAAGTTAGAAGACAAATGGTTCCATACAAAATTGTCTTAACAACGTAGTTAATGAGTTTATTCTTGCATGTTGAGAGTATCTTTCCATGATGCATCGCATTACTTGTTAATTTGCTAACATCTAAAGCAACAAGACACAGAAACATGTTGTCCTAATTTTAATTAAATATTTAAAGACATTTAAGCTTGTATTATACAATGTTTAAAAAAAATATTTTTAAATAGTACTTAAATATTGAAAATGCTTATTCTAAGTACAATATAAAAAAAAATAAACACCAAATAACAGACATTAAAGCATACACTGCTGTCAATACCTAATGGTAAGCACTACTGCTAGAAAGTGTCAGCCATTTTTCTTACATTAATGTTACATATATTTATTCCTTAATACTTCATAGCTAATAATTTTTGCACAGTTCATTACAATGACGAGAATTCTGCTTGTGACGATGGTCTATAAATATACTGTACAGTGGAACCTTAGTTTTTGAATGCCCCTCTATTCAAATTTGTCGGTTTTCAAGCTCAATTTCTTCATAAAATTCAACTCGGTATTCGAGGTTTGCCTCACTTCTCGAGTTTGTTGATGCACGTGGCGTGCCTCAGTTTACCAGTGTGTCCCGCCTAGTGACGAACACGCTTGAATTCTTTGTGAAGAATTTCATTGTTTTTGTGCTTTTTTGGTTTCTGAACATAAACTTACTTATAATATATAACACCAAGTGTCCCAAGAAAGTCAGTGGTAAAGTTCAACCTAAGAAAATAGTTGTGAGGATGATAAAGAAAAAACAAGAGATCATTCATAATGAATGAATGTGATGTCTCACTACAGACAAGTGTTAAAACGTAGGGAAAAACAAGTGTCTTTAGACAGATTCTTAGTAAGACAAGCAAGCAGTGAGCCACAACCAGGTCCTAGTGGTATGCCTGCAAAATATAGGAGAGAGAGTACCCCAGAAAAGTCATCACTGCCTGATGTTATAATGGAAGGGGACTTTCCTTCCAAACACTAACACCTCTCCTCCTCCTCACCGTCTTCCATATGCCAACAAGAGTCCTCAATAAAAGTAAGATATACTTGTACATACTGTAGTACAAAATATGGATCAAGTATTATGTATAAAATGTATTTTTAAGTTAATATTTTTGGGGGTGTGGAATGGACTAATTCAACTTCCATTACAGTATTTCTTATTGGAAAATGGGTTTTGAATTTGGTTCTCGAACCGTCTCTGGGAATGGATTAAATTAAAAAACGGAGGTACCACTGTACAGGCATAGGCAGATTATTATATAACTTATAATGTAAAGCGCCACTTAATATCCTGCATTACTATACATATTTAACAATTATTATTCAATGCTAAATCTAATTGTCGAACAATAACTTCTCGGTCTTTTAGAGCCTTCCATGCAATATCTTTATCCTTCTTAGATGGAGTTTTCTTTTTCTGGCGAGCCGCTGCTATTGTTCTGTATGCTTCCACCACCTGTCAAGACCAAATGATAAAACTGCAATGATACACAAGTCATTATTTCTCTAACATCATAACAATGAATACAAAAAGTGTAACAGTATCCTCTTTACACTTAAACTGTAAAACAATATTTTATGATTATCTAATCTTCACAACCTGATTGTACATTATCAACCCTTATAAATACAGTACCTCTGTATTATGACAATTGCTAATTAAATTTGTTAGCCTCAGCTCAATTTCTAATGGTAACACTTAGCTCTGCCAATGATATTCTCATATTCATCTTGGCACACTATAACAATACTGTACTGTATTGTATTTTTGTGAACACATTTTTAAAATTTCCACAGCATTAGCATCTGATCAAAAAGCAACTCACCTTTTGATCTGCATCTCGAAGTCTCTTTTTTAGATCATGACGCACCAATGACTCTCGGGCAAGATTCAGCAAGCGAGTCAATTGTGTGACATTGTGAGCTGAAACTGCACGTAGTTCAGATTGACACCGTCGGAGTTCCGATAATATTTCATCATCATCGTCCTGAAAGTTTTTTATCTGGTTTATACCTACATCTGTAATACATTCAAAATTATGCAAGCTTAGTATTGTTTGGCTGAAGAGAGCACAACACACTGACAGTAATGTAGAGAAACACTACAAACACAGACCAAGATGCAAGTACAGTAATTTACTGTAATTTGTAAATTACATTTTGTCTGCGAGACAAATCTTAATGTATGTTTCATATGTAACAACATAATAAATATATGATATTTTATAATATAGTACTGTATATTTATTCACATTAAAGTTTAATTAGTCACTACTAGCTTATAAAGTTTGATGTAAATACACATACATTCTCATAACAACAGACATTGTACATCTCTAGAACCCAAGTATTAGAGTTAAAACAATTTCTAATTAATTTAGCATTCAATTTAAATTCACTGAATACATTAAGACAAGCACAGCATACTGCATCTGTAAATAATATAGACTTGTTACCCATACTAGACAAATGTCAAATACCCAAGCAGTACTAAACATACTGCTTTGTGCATGTTATTTGCAATTTAATAATAGTGTTTACGGTGTAAACACTAATAAATTTTCATAACTAAGCTAACTACTGTATCTTGAGAGATAATTATCCTTGTAACTTGTGTGACATACTGTATTATAAAGTTCGCAGTATGATAGTTGAGGTTTTCAACATGTTTCCAGCATCTTATAAAATATCCTACTTTTATTCTTTCCATAACTCACATTACCTCGTTGCCATAATCTGTCTCCATGACTCCTTGTTCCTGAAGTTCTTTTTTTATTCGCTTCTCCAGACTGGATGCACTGCCTAATCCTAAAGATTTGATGAGGCCTGGTCGTGTATGGCCCAATCCATCCACTCCTGTTATAAAATTTTATTTTTAAATATAACAACATGTACAGTATTTTGAAAGCTTCAATGTAAAGTAATATCCCACTCAAAAGGAAACCAATCAAATAAAAGTTCAAATGCAATGAAAGGAATCAGTTTTGTTTGCGAGACCCACTAACTCAAATACTAACCTTATGTACTGTATGTCAGGCTCTAACAGATTCATGAAAAGAAAGAAACACAGACACACAAACAAACAAATTAATAAATTATGTGAAAGAGCTTTAAAGAATTCTGATAAAGAAAAATCTAGGGTGTGGTTCTGGATAGAAAATGTCACCCGAGGACCACACAAAGAGCACTGTGCAAGAAGCATATGCTACTCTTTCCAACTTTAAAATCACTTAAGTACACGGATGGTGATTAAACAATTAAAGAAATGAATAATTAAAGAAATTGTTCATGACCTTTGAGAGACCAAAGTTGGAATATGCAGCAGTTGTATGGTGCCCATAATCTCAACAAACAAATCAATAAACTTAAAAAGTTGGAAAGACATGCAACTAAATGGCTCCAAGAACTGAAAAACAAGAGGTGATATTATCACTACTGTACATACAAAATAATAACAAAGATAAAATTGACAAAGAAGAATTTTTGAAAACTGCAACTTCAAGAACAAGAGGACATAAGTTCAAAGACAAAAAAGTGTTTAAAAAAACTTAGAAAGTTCACTTTTGCAAACAGAGTGGTAGATGGTTGGAACAAGTTAAGCGAGAAGATGGTGGAGGCCAAAACCATCAGTAGTTTCAAAGCGTCATATGATAAAGAGTACTGGGAAGACAGGACTTAACGAGCATAGCTCTCACCCCATAACTACATTTAGGTAATTAAACACACAAAGTGGGAAAATTACTCAATGAGCTAGGAAGAAATAAGGTAATTGGACCAGATGGAGTTTCACCTTCGTTTCTGAGAGAATGTGTACCTGACCTGAGTATTCCCCTTTAATTGATAATTTATACATCTTTGTGTACAGATGTATGGAAAAGGGCAAACCTAGTTCCAATCTACAAAAATGGTAGCAAAGAAGACCCTCAAAATTATAGACCCCTATCATTGACAAGTGTGGTATTCAAAACACTAGAAAAATAGTTAAAACCAAATGAACAGAATGCTGTGCAATGCACAGACGAGAGCTACGAGGAGAGGTTAGAGGCATTAAATATGCCAAAACTAGAAGATAAATGAAAAAAGGGGCAATATATTCACTACATACAAAATAGTAACAGGAATTTACAAAATTGACAGGGAAGAATTCCCGAGACCCGGTACTTCAAGAACAAGAAATCTTAGATATAAGCCAACTAAACAAAGCTACCGAAGAAATATAAGAAAATCCACTTTTGCAAACAGAGTGGTAGATGGTTGGAACAAGTGAGAATGTGTTGGAGGCCAAAACTATCAGTGCATTAGTTTCAAACCATTATATGACAAAGAGTGCTGGGAAGATGAGACACCACGAGCATAGCTCTCATCTTGTAACTACAGTGCTGTTTGTGAATGTAGTAATTAACTAAGTACTGTAATTAATTATCAAAAGAAGGCTCCAAGCCTTCTTTTGATAATTTATAATCCAAGCCTTTCAATAGACTATGTAGCAGCTCACGAACAAATCCACAAGGGCCGTGACGAGGATTCGAACCTACGTCCGAGAGCATCCCAGACGCTGCTTTAATCGACTGAGCTACGAAATGGTCAAAAGAGTTGAAACCAGAAGTTCTACTGAACTTATTGGATCCTGCAGCCTCTCTCGAGACACAAACCAGGGTTTTACACAACTCCCCAATGCACTCGAGCTATGTCAACAAGCCGTTCTATCTCTTCGCCCTTACTTCATTGCACACAGAAATCACAATAGCATGATGCATCAAATGAACAAATCCACAAGGGCCGTGACGAGGATTCGAAACTACGTCCAAGAGCATCCCAGACACTGCCTTAATCGACTAGCAGCTCACCCTTCCCTGTTGCACACTAGGCAACAATTATGTGCACTGCTAGGCAGCCAACCTAAAAAACATCTAGGCACCTCCAACAATTTCTCAAACATCAAAAAACTTGGTGCATGCTTGGGTTTTCTTGAACATTTGCTCACCAACTAGAACCATTTTCCCATCAAGAGAACAGTAAATTCAGAAAGGTATAAAGTATTACAGAAAATAACGTCAATAACAACCAGTATTATACTTTCTTGTGTAGAGTATCAGAATATTCCAACATAACATACTAAGATGTTCACTACAGCTAAGCTCTGACAAAAACAAAACATTTTAGTGAATGAATAGATAAAATTTTAACCGGGAACACCTAACTGATCTGACCAACAAACTTTAGCCTCCTGACAAAATTTTGTAAATGCCAAAAGGATTCTTTAAGGATAGATATAAAAAGAAAGGATAGTGTGAATATTAATATTAATAGTATCAGGGAATAATTACCTTTGTTCTCAATATCAGATACTAGGACATTCTCCTCTACGAGACCAGCAATTAGTCTCTGTGTGAGAGGGCCAAGCGGGGCAACGTCATCACTGCAGCTGCGGAGAGTGCACCACCACCTTGTTATACACTTCCCATGGATAAACATATATATTTTTTCATTATCTGCCGCTTGAGCATCATGAAGCCAATTAAATGCACATCTCAAGTCCTGTGTAAATATCCAACACTGAAGTAATGTACTGTATAGCTATTGTAATCATTTATTAATGTAACATGAAGAATATGCAGCATATTATCAATTATTACAGGGAAAGCAGTAACAAAACATGAAGGCATACATAAATGAGGCAGGTAAGACAGGACCATTAACTCAAAGTATGGTGTCAAGATCTCAGGAGCAATGTCTGCTTATATAAAATGCTGCATCTATTGCAATGGCAAGCTCAGCCTTAACATCACTTACCCATTCATATCTACTTCTTTCAGAAGTTTATCAGACAAGTCAGAGTTGCCAGAATCCCCTTTTATTCCTTTCTTCTTCCCTTCAGCCAGCTTCATACCTTCTTTCTGCTCATCCTGGGAAAAATATGAATAACATTTACAACTATGGTCACATACTCTGACAAATATTTTCCATACAAAATTGTAAATTCTTAACAATATTGTCATTACGTGCAAATAGATTACAGCATTTTGTGACTAAGAGAGATAAGAGAAGATACCAAGCATATGGGGAGCATTAAGTAATTATCAAAAGAATGCACCAAGCCTGAAAGACTATTTAGCACCATGCGAGTCAAAGAATATGAAAAAAATCCGAGATATCATTTAGGATGCCAATAAAAGAGCAAAAAGACACAAGACAAGCAATACCAAAGATATCACATTCACCAAAAATTTTATCTAGGGATTTGCGACTCAAGAGAATACTGGGAAAATAAGATATCCAATCATCCTGAAAATCAGGACATTCTACAAGGAACGGCCCTTGTGGATTTGTTCATTCTCCCAGTACTGTATATGCAATATGAAAAGCAAAATTGAAAGAGCTACAGTACTTTACTATAGAAAAAGTATATCAAAATATAAACAATTGAAATACTGTCCAGTCCAATTTAGCAGAAGCTGGCACTGAAAGTGGAGCAATACTTTACCTGTAAATCTTCTTGAGCCCACCGCAGAGTGTAGTGGCGTCCCAATGGTGGAGTCTTAAAATAGTCACTGTCATCATTGGGACTATTAATAAGGTCCTCCAACATCTGAAAAGTTAATATTATATAAATACTGATGTATATACATAAACAGAAAAATACTCTACTTTTGCATGTGACTATTACAAACTCCTAGGTTGTATCCACTTTGGTCCAAGAGCCCTACTTGACCCAAAACACTATGCTCATCTCTCGCCCTAATTAGTATTCACAGTCATTAGTTTTGTTCTCTTGAAGAACATAATTATTTAATAAACAATCAGCATCATTTAATTTTTGTTCTTTTTGTTACTGTCCACACCACTTAAGAATGTCAATATAAAGATTTACTGTAAAGGTTATGTCCTAATATCATCTAATCCAAATTGAATGACATTGCCATTTTCCATTTTCTCAACACTTGTATTACAGTACTACTGTTGTCATCACATAATTATTTATATGTTAGGTTATTCCTTGTGCAACACACTGGTGATTGTCAGCTCATTAAACCTCATGCTGTCCATAGTTTCTTTTCCAGGCATTAGTAAATGCATTCCATCCATTTATGAATCTCTTCTTCCAAACACAAGCACACATAGTTAACTTGTATATTCACCTCATTATAAAGTGGCTAACAGCAAGGAAAGCAATTAAAAAACTGGCTGGTGGGTGGCACAAAGCACTGTCATCAACACTTGATTGTTCAGCCAATACTCTCAGAGTTCCCATGTTCTCAGATCATTTGATATTTTTTTATTTCAATACTCTGAGTTGGCAACAGTAGCAAATTAGTGCTTTAAGATACTGTATTATTGTGATCATGTGTTACTGTTCATAGTGCAAGTTATGATCACGGTAGAGAGAAACTCTGCATTATCAAATAAACAAATTTGGTTCTACAAGCTAATACATCTAATTAAAATAGTACCATTGTAAGCCTGTTCATCATTGTAGGAGCAATGGGGGCGGTGATGTAGTGACATTCAGTGCCACCTATGACGATTACATTTTTATTTAGTGACAAAAAAAATGTTGCGTGGTGTTTAAATCAGATGCAAGCTCTTCCCGTATAATACCTGAATGTAGTGTTAGTGTACACAGAGTACAATGAACAAAGGAGAAGAGAAAATTAAAAGTACCTTAGGCCTAAAAGTACAGGTAATGTGGTGTACTTCTGTACACTAATGATTGTTTCAATTATGTATGTTTAAAATATAAATAATTAAAACAATTTTTATATAAAAACCCCCAGAAACAGAAGAAAATAAAAAAAAATCTCTATCAGTTACTATTGTACAACTCCCATACCTCATCATAGTGAAATAATGTAAGGTAATTTTGTTTTTTAAAGTTCATCTTCACTTTGCATACATATCCTATCTATTTTTCTTCCTCTTCCTCAGGTAATGAAAAGTTTCTTTTGTACAGTGTATGGATTGAAGTGGATTGTTACACCACTTACCTTTATATCATCCACAGTAATTTCTTGACAGTACTGCTCTACATAGGCCCAGAAGCGATTAGTAATGTCATTCTTAGGTGGTGGTGGTTTAGGCTGCTCTGGTGGACCTAAATCTGGGACATCAAACACTGGTTCATATTTCTGAACTGAGCATTTTACCTGTTGGAGTAACATATATTAGACATTACATTAAAAGAATAAGCAATATCTTACAACAATAATAATAATAATAATCACACTAACATGACAAATATCAATGAGAAAATCCACTAGGGCTGTGAGGTAGCGCGAACCTACGACCCCCGGCAGACCAGAACCTACGGCAGTGGTAGAGTATGCAACTGGCAATGCCGAAGTTGTAGGCTTGCGCCACCTCACAGCCCCGGTGGATTTCCTTAATACTGGTTGATACCTGGTTGATGGGGTTCTGGGAGTTCTTCTACTCCCCAAGCCCAGCCCGAGGCCAGGCTTGACTTGTGAGAATTTGGTCCACTAGGCTGTTGCTTGGAGCGGCCCGCAGGCCCACATACCCACCACAGCCCGGTTGGTCCGACGCTCCTTGGAGGAAGAAATCTAGTTTCCTCTTGAAGATGTCCACGGTTGTTCCGGCAATATTTCTTAGGCTTGCTGGGAGGGTGTTGAACAACCGTGGACCTCTGATGTTTATAGTGTTCTCTGATTGTGCCTATGGCACCCCTGCTCTTCACTGGTTCTATTCTGCATTTTCTTCCATATCATTCACTCCAGTATGTTGTTATTTTACTGTGTAGATTTGGTACTTGGCCCTCCAGTATCTTCCAGGTGTATATTATTTGATATCTCTCTTGTCTTCTTTCTAGTGAGTACATTTGGAGGGCTTTGAGACGATCCCAATAATTTAGGTGCTTTATCGCGTCTATGCGTGCCGTATATGTTCTCTGTATTTCCTCTATTTCAGCAATCTCTCCTGCTCTGAAGGGGAAAGTGAGTACTGAACAGTACTTAAGACGGGACAACACAAGTGACTTGAAGAGTACAACCATTGTGATGGGATCCCTGGATTTGAAAGTTCTTGTAATCCATCCTATCATTTTTCTGGCTGTTGCAATATTTGCTTGGTTATGCTCCCTAAACGTTAGGTCGTCAGACACCATTATTTCCAAATCTTTTACATGCTGTTTTCCTACTATGGGTACATTTGATTGTGTTTTATACCCTGTATTATGTTTAAGGTCCTCATTTTTACCGTACCTGAGTACCTGGAATTTATAACTGTTAAACATCATGTTATTTCTGATGCCCAGTCGAAAACTGGGCATACTAATAATATACTATACTGGGAATACTACTACTAATAATAATAATAATAATACTGTAATAATAAATTTATTTAAAATACAAGAAGGTACAATGGGTTTGTGAGATTACATAAGATTGGTATTTTACATTCTTGTAAAGCCACTAACACGCATAGCATTCCAGGCAGAGTACATTCGTACATTGATTATACTAAAGCAGTTAGCAAGTCAGAATTTAATAAGACTAGTCTAACTGTCCCTGAATTTACATAATATTATAAATTCAACCTTATCATAATAATTTGTTTAATATATCCAAAGTTACAATGTAATATACAGTACTATGTTGTAATAAACTATAGTGTACCTTAGATGGTTTAACTCCAGGTGGAGGTCCAGGTGAAGATAAAACCTCTCGTGACTTTCCACTAGAATCTTTCATCTTCTTTGATGGCCTTTCACCTTCATCTCGTTTCATTTTCTTACCAGGTGACACAGGCTAAATTAAAAGGAACACTAGTCAATATGTGATTGCTTCTTATTCAACATCATATAAAAGCCATACTGCACTTAGTACCATAAAGTATCATCCAACATAGCATACTTAAACAGATGACTAGAGAGTATAACATTTATAAGAGCAAAACAAGGAGACTTAGAAAAAGAGATAATTAAGTATAATAAGATCAGCAGAATTTCAAAAGACAACAGAATAAAATATTAATGTAAATAACAGGAAGGAAAAGATAGTCAATAAAACAGCATAGTACTCACAGGCTTTGGAACGTATTTGCCTTTTTCTAACTGGTAAATGATGGACAGCTGGTTGTTAAAAGCCATCTGTCGTACCAAAACTGATGACAGCAATAACTCCAGCTCTAATTGAAGACCATCCAGTTCCTCCATTGACACCCCTTCATTATTCACAACTGTGAATGACACCTTTTAGTTGTAAGGACTGCAGGGTTCTTACAGGTAGTCATATCAAAACATCAGTACAGTACATACCCCAGTGTAAACTTCAAAAATAAAATACAATTGCTTGAGGGGCTGAACAGTGGCTCCCTGAAGCTAGCTCGCTAACATAGCTCCTCCTACTGAGTGACATCAGCCTTACGAGTCCTGAATGGCCTAATGGGAACCACATCCACAATCTGGCTCCTTCACAGAGGCAAAGGAAGCAGGGATTATGATCACCCCTCACTAACAAAATTCCACAATGTTAGTGAAGCAATACAGAAAACTGCAATATTCAAAGAAAGGAAAGCACCGAAACAGCCAAACAATTCTAAATACTATTCGCTCAAACTAGATTGAACCCCCTTAATTACTGCTGGCTACCAACAGGAGACATCACCAGGAGCTTCCAGATTTCATGCCATCTTGGCCTCAGTCTGGAGCTGAAGGATCACTAACCAATGTATCCAGTATAGGGGAAGTGGGGAAATCATGGCGTTACCAGTATAGGAAATCTGACCTAGGGCAAAACAAGCCTGACAATGTTACTTACTTTATGCCTAAAATGAAAGTCTGATTTAGACTGCTATACTCCTGTCTATTCCAGTCAGTATTATAATGATTTGTATTAGTTGTTACAGAATAAGTTTATGATGCTAATAATGACAATGTCTATGTACTGGTACTCTGTTGTTATTGTGACACAAATGTATTTAATGTACTGTAAATTTTATGTAAACTTTCACAATTATAAATATACAACCATTTATGAATAATGTTTTTTTATTTTATTTCATTTGGAACACTGGCCAGATAACAATTTGCCAGGACCCTGTTGAACCTCTGAAATCCAAGCCCAAATACAGTGAGAAAATCCACTGGGGCTGTGAGGCGACACAAACCCCCGACCAAGGCATTGTCAGCCGCATACTCTACCACTGTACCACTGATGATTTGTAAGTCATACAACCAGATTTCTATTGAAATCACTTGAAGTCTGGAGGTCCCTCCTGAGCCAGTCCAAGTTTTTATGTATGACACACAAGAACGTCATAAAGCTCCCAAGCCTCACACTTATGTCAGAAAAAAAACGGGACCCACTAAGGCCAACAACTTGAGGTGGTCTGCATTTGTGGACATCAGCAACAGGACTGAGGCCAAGATGGCATGGAAGCCAGAAGTTCCTGGTGATGCTGCCTCCTGTTTCTCACTAATTTCAGTGCTTTGCTTTCTTTGACCTTACAGTTATCTGTATTGCTTCACTAACTTTCTGATTGTTTTCTCAGTGAGGGTGATCATAAGAATCCCCTGCTCCCTGTACCTCTGTGAGGGAAGCCAGGTTCTGGTTCTGATTTTGTGGGCCATACAGAACTCCTAAGGCTGACGCTACTTATTAGGGAGGAGCCATCTCTGCAAGCTAGCTTCAGGGTGGCACTGAGGCCCTATTAGAAAGATATTTCATTACATTCAATACTAGCTTTTAAACATAATTTTAAAAAAATTAAACAAGTAGTTCACCTATGTAACAGCTAATGATGTGCTTGGTGAATATTTCAAAAGTGGTTAAAAATTCCTTAGTTTTTGAAATGCTGTACAGTACAGAGAAAAATTAATTGATTCAAATATCAAGAAATTAAATTTATATATCCCTGAATTCTTCTTCCCCACGAGGAAGAGAGACTCAGAGAATGCAAAATATAAGTCAATAGTGTTAGTTGAAGTTGTTGCAAGTAATAAGCTAATACAGTACCGCAACCAGGGTAATACACAAAACACTGGGTGACTCCTGTGTACAAGTATGTATGTATATACAGTATATAAAAACACTGGAAAAATAATACAGAAACCATTTAAACATCTCTATTTCTACTATAATTTAATTCAAGGATGTAATAGGCATTCAACAAAGAGAAAATACACTTGTTAACTTACGTGCTGTGTAGCGAGGGAGTGATCGAGCATGGTCCAAGGACCCAACGACAGGAAGACCAAGAGGACAGTCTTTAAGATCCATGGGGTCATCTCGTTTACTACTGCTACTACTACTGCTGCTGCTGCTACTGCTTCCATTGTTAGCACTGCTTCCACTGCTGCTGCCACTACTTCCTGAGCGTTCCTTGTCTTTGTGACGAAATAATTTCCCCGAAGATTTATGGACACTTTTAGACTTATTTGGTGAGGGGGGCATCATTCCTGTAAGTATAAATTACTGATGATAAAAAGTTTCCAGTTGAAATAAATCGAATAAATTTATTAATTCTGAATAAATTTGACCAGACCACACACTAGAAGGTGAAGGGACGACGACATTTCTGTCCGTCCTGGACCATACTTACTTTAGCCACGTTATTGTGACTCATCACCTGCATCTGAATAAATTTGTAATTCTGTATACGAATTAAAAATTAAATAATAAAATAGGACCTTATAAAATAATAAAAAGTCTTTACCTCCTCCCCCCCACTGCATGAAACCCTTGAACTCCATTTGTAAGTATGTACTGTATACACATGCATGCCCACACACTGTGTACTTTTATTTAAAATAATAATAATAATAATAATAATAATAATAATAATAATAATAATAATAATAATAATAATAATAATAATACAGAGAGTAATCACACTAAAGTGATGTATCAGTAAGAAAATCTGTAGAAGCCATGATGAGGATTCGAACCCATGCAGTAGGTAGTCCCACGCACTCGCCCCAGACAATCAGGCCACGACATGACCATGTTATGGCCCAGATTGTCTGGGGCGTGTGCGCGAGACTACCCACTGCACTGGTTCGAACCCTCATCAAGGCTCCTGTGGATTTGTTCTTTGATATATCATGTTAATGTGATTTCTCTGTGAAATAAAAAAAATAATAATAATAATAACAATAACAACAATAATAATAATTTTATTTATAAAATAAACATAAGAACATATTATTACATTAAATAATGCACATTAAATAAAGTCCCTAATACACAAAGTATTTCAGGTCAGCATTACTGGGGTAGCCTATATCATATCATAAGAATGGACAAATCATATACTATGTATGTACAAGGAGAAAATTAACATAAAAATGTAAATTGATACTATTAGTCATTATTCCATTTCTAGAAGAAATGGAAGAGTATTATATTAAGAGAGTTAAAGATACACAATCTATGGTAAGTAGACCAGTAAAACCTAATGTCTTGGTTAAACCAAACCAAAGCTAACCCCCTAACATAATCATAATATAACCTAACCAAGCCTAACCTAATAGTGCACAAGATTATTTATTTATTTATTTATTTATTTATTTATTTATTTATATACAAGAAGGTACATTGGGTTTGTGAGAATACATAGCATAGTATTTACAATCTTGTAAAGCGCAGCGTTTCGGGCAGGTCCTTACTCTAACAGATAATTTTAAGTAGGTAAATTCTAGCAGAATTAATAAAATGATAACAGATACATTGCAAGAAAAAAATGAGATGAGAGAGATTAGTAAGTATATTAAAGCACATTGGTATATTAAAGCTCTGATTGATACATTGACAGCTTGATTGGTAATTTAAACAAGATTAATAGACACCATACAGCAGATTGATAGCACATATAAGAAGGCAGCAATGATCACAATGGTAAATATGTTCGGATTGGGTACATAAAGATTGGGAGATTGGGTAGCAATAGATACAGTGCAATTTTAAAGCAAAAGGTAAAAAACTATGAAGATGAAATTAGGTACTTTTTAAGTTTTGTTTTTGAATGACGCAAAAGTTGGACAGCTTTTCAATTCATTAGGGAGCAAGTTCCATAGACTGGGTCCCTTTATTTACATAGAGTGTTTACACAGATTAAGTTTGACTCTGGGGATATCAAAGAGATATTTATTTCTGGTGTGGTGATAATGGGTCCTATTACATCTGTCCAGGGAGAGTTTCAGAGCAAGATTTGCATTTAAGAACAGGGTTTTGTAAATGTAGTTGACACAAGAGAATTTGTGGAGTGAGATTATATTTAGCATGTTTAGGGAGTTAAACAAGGGGGCTGAGTGTTGTCTGAAAGCAGAATTTGTTATTATTCTGATAGCAGATTTTTGCTGGGTGATGATGGATTTGAAGTGGTTTGCAGTGGTTGAACCCCATGCACAGATACCATAATTAAGATAGGGATAGATTAGTGCATAATATAGAGAGACGAGAGCAGAGTTAGGTACATAATATCTGATTTTGGAGAGTATACCAACTGTTTTAGAGACTTTCTTAGTTATGTGTTGTATGTGGGTGCTGAAATTAAGTCTCTTGTCTAGGAATAGGCCAAGAAACTTTCCATCATTTTTATTGCTAATGTTTACTTTGTCTATCTGAAGCTGAATTGCATTTGTAGATTTGCTTCCAAATAAGATGTAGTAGGTCTATTCTATTTTAAGTGTTAGTTTGTTCGTTGACATCCATAAGTGGACTTTTTTTTAGTTCATTATTAACAACATTATTTAGTGTATGTGGGTTGGGGTTAGAGTAGATGAGGGTAGTATCATCAGCCAACAAAATTGGTTTCAGAATGTTAGAGACATTAGGCAGATCATTGATGTATATAAGAAATAGGAGAGGTCCCAAGATGCTGCCCTGTAGCACTCCAACGGTTATTGCTAGAGTGGGAGAGGTTATATTATTGATGGCTACACATTGGTGTCTATCACTAAGATAGGATTGGATATAGTCCAGTGCATGGCCTCGGATTCCATAATGATGGAGTTTACGTAAGAGGTAATTGTGATTAACAGTATCAAAGGCCTTTCTCAGGTCAATGAAGAGTCCAATCAGAAATTCATTTTTATCAAGGGCTGAGTAAATTATATCAAGGAGACTAATAATTGCATCGTTGGTACTCTTTTGGGAGCAGAAGCCAAACTAACAGGGCTAAGAATGTCGAATTTTACGAGATAGGAGTAGACCTGTTTGTAGATAATTTGTTCTCTTCTTCTCTTCTTCTTGATAGTAGGTGCAGTTTGCATGAAGGGTTTGTCCTCCCGATGACTGCACCAGTACAGATGTTGGTAGAGGCGTTTATCTTGAGGATGATAAGAGTTTCAAAAGTGCTTGTTGCGTTGTGGTGTAGACAGAGGAGCGGCGACTAGAACAGAGGTGTGAGTTAGAGCGAGACTTGCCGCACCGTAGTGTTGTGTTTATGGTCTCAGCTGATCCTTGGTACTGCGACGAGGCGGTTGTTTTCTGTGTTTAGCTGTTGGTGGCGCCAGGTATAAATGTGGCGCGGGTCAGATGTGGCCCAATTTGTTGGTCGACTGGAGATATTTAGCCAGTGCTTTGACTATTTGGTATTTTTCTTGTAACGAGTGGTCACCGCCTCCTAATATATGCTCGATGGTAAAGGGTATTTTAAGTGAAATAAGTACTTGTTTGAGATTTACTCTGGCACTATAATGTCGGAAGCAGTGAAGGAGATAGTGTTCGACTGTTTCAGGAACCTGACAGTGGGTGCAGAGTTCGTTGATGTCTGTTCTGTACTTAGAGCTGTGTGCTGCTAGTTTGGTATGTCCCAGCCTTAATCTGGTCATCGCTATATCAATTTCTCTGCTTTTATATCTGACATGTTTCCAAGTTTCCCATTTCTTTTTTATGGACCCATAGTACAAAGGTGAGCATGACGTTTTCCATTTCGCCGCAAAATCTTGGGTTATGGCATTTTTGAAGGCTCCTTTACGTGCAACATGGGGAATTGGATGACGGGTAATGCGAGGTGTGTTGTGCATTGCTTTGGCTAGTTGATCTACTAGTTCATTATGGAGAATACCACAATGCGCTGGGACCCATTGGATAGAGGTATCGTAACCGTTCAATCGATGTTCATGAAGAAGTTGAAGACATGGGTAAACAAACTCCTTGCATGTTGTTGAAGAGTACGTAATTGCTTGAATCGCACTCTTGGAGTCACTGCAGATTGTATATGTCCCGATTGGTAATGTTGTGATTATTTGGAGAGCTTGATATAAGGCATATAATTCAGCTGTGAAAACAGATAGTTGGTTTGGTAATCGCCATCCCTGCTTGAGATGGTATTCCGGTATCCATACAGCGCTAGTGACCGAGGGTACGTTGTTCATGATGATGCGAGATCCATCTGTATAAATTTCTGTGGTATTTGGGTAGCAATTTTTCATTGTTGAGAGAAAGACTGAGGCTATGGCTGAGTTTGGTGCAGACTTTGGAATGCTGTCTTCGAGTTGTATTGCTGTATTAGGAGTTGTATAAAGCCAAGGTGGAATAGGGGGAACAGTAAGTTGGGTTTCCGAGTTTTGGAGTAGAGAGAGGTCTATATTGAGGTTATTTGTAGCCCGTGTGAGGAAAGGTTGCGAGTGATTTGTTGGGAAGCGGGGGATATGTGGGTTAACTGTTGGGTTAATTTTTGATCTGTATGGGTGTGTCTGGTGAGCAGTGGTACAGAGTGACAGATAGTTGGCACACATTATGTCTCGTCTGGTGGCTAGGCTTGTGAGGCCCGTTTCCCCGTAAAGTCCGAGGATAGGAGTGGAACGCATTGCGCCACATATAAGTCGCATGGCATTGTTTTGAATAATTTGTTCAAATATTTTTGATAGTATGGGTAGGTTTGATACTGGTATATAATTGTTTATGTCTGCCGGATTACTTCCTTTATGAACTGGCGTTACTCTTGCTTTTTTAAGGATATCATGAAAGGTATGACACTCAAGGGATTTGTTGAACAGCAGAGCTATAGGTGGCATTCTGACTATAAAAGTCTGCTTGGTATAAGGTGCAGAAGACAGTTAGGCAAGATCACTTACAGAAGCTGCTACTCAGCCATTATGATTATCTAGCACTTGGTAATAAAGACCTACTGAATATTTGTACACCTACCACTGTAGTTATACATTATAAAATAAGGTAATAAAAAATATTGTATTTTACCAAGATAAAATCTACAATTATCAGCTTACTCGTTTTATATTTTAATAATTATTTTGTAATTAACTATTGTTTAGGATTCCTTGCCTGAAAATAATATCTTTATTAGTACTGTAGTACATTCTTGAAAATACTGTACATCAACAGAAAAAACATGATTCTCAATAATTTGACTAATCTTGGACAAAATAAGTGTATTTAATGTCTATCAACATAATATTGCATTAATATGACAATAGGAAGGAAGTAATTATCAAAAGAGGGCACCAAGCTGAAATGACAATAGGACAAAATAAGTTACTAGCCGTGAATTGGACCAAAGAACCTGACTTTTTCCTTAACTACACAAATGCCCTAAGCTCACACTAATAACATTTTCCAGGCGATCGCTGCCCAAGACGCACCTCCAAGAGCACTTAGACTCGGCTGAAGGCCAGACAAGGGACCTTACATTGGTAATGTGTGAGAAGAAGGAGGTAATGTGAGAGAAGAGGGGAGGTACGCGACGCCCGCCACCACTGTTTATTCGAACCCCAGTTGGAAACAGACCCAACTATAGGATGGGTTAACCCAAGTATCGCGCTTCTAAAAGGGTCGCCCATGTTGGAAAAGACGAACGCTGAAAGAATATTGTTGAAAACATCTTGATAACTTAATAAACCAAAATTATTTATTAGTCAGAAGAAAGACAGAAACGCGATCTATATGTAAAACCTCTATCAGACAAATATTTTAAGTAAAACCGAAGATATTTGTAGTTGTAAAAAGGGGCAGTTTTCATCGCTCGTAGAGCTCGAAAACCGCAGCATTCATCTCAGAACCATGCCTATTTCACGCTGATTCCTTAATAAACATAAGATTTTTATATGTCACAAGAAAGACAGATATATAAGCTTCATTCTAAATACCTTACTATTGTCATATTAAAATTTAAAGCGAAGATACGTGTACTTTTATAATAGCCGAGCTCCGATCCCGGACAGATCGATCGACGGAGCAACTCTCTCAGAACAATGCTTATTTCACGTAAATTTGTAAATAATCGTAAATTTTTTATATGCCTCAAGAAAGATAGGAATATAAGGCTCATTTTAAACACTTTATTATAGACATAATTAAAGTTCTAATTAAGATTCATGTGTTTTAATAGTCGCCGAGCTCCGACCCCCGTACAGACTGAACGACAGAGCAACTCTCTCTCAGAACAATGTTTATTTTACGTAAATTCGTTAATAAACACAAATGTTTTATATGTCTTAAGAAAGATAGAAATATAAGCATTATTTTAATACATTACATTAGACATATTTAAAGCTCAAGTGAGATATATATGTTTTTATAGTGGCGTTCAGTAGCTTTTCGGTCATGGAGTGCAGACGCCTACGCACTTGCAAATATATTGTGTAATTAACAAAGATACGCTAATAAAGCCTAAAATATTACATGCCTTCAGAAAGACTGAGCTATAATCGTTATTGTGAGTGCACCAAAGGAAAATATCATGTTGGAGACCAATGATATAGCAATTTTAATTTAAGTTTCGACTCCCGCCGGGCGAGAGAGATGGGGCGACTCTCGCCCCATCTATTGGAGATTCTGTTTACCTAAAGACCCAAAGCTACTCAAACCCTCCTAGCATTACGTAAGTAATGAAGTAATATGGTATATTTACTCACTATAATGTGATGCTGGATGCAGAACATGAGAAAACATAATTTTACTCTGAAAAAATATAATTTCATGACAAAATAAGATGTAAATATGTAATATTTACACTCGCCCACTAAGACACTCGCCTGGCGTTCCGCGAGCGCTATGTCATGGGTTCGTATCCTGGCCGGGGAGGATTTACTGGGCTCAAATCCTTAACTGTAGTCTCTGTTTAACGCAACAGTAAATGTGTACTTGGATGAAAAAACGATTCTTCGCGGCGGGATCGTATTCCAGGGACCTGCCCGAAACGCTACGCGTACTAGTGGCTGTACAAGAATGTAAAAATCTTGTATATATCTCAAAAAAAAAAAAAAAAAAAAAAAAAAAAAAAATATCAAAGGAAGTCGATGGTCCAAGTAACACTGTCGTGGAGCGACTTATCCANTCCTTCAGCTCAGCAGATGTAAATGGACGATCCAGGTCCTGAGCTAGTCCTATACCCTGTCGGGAGTCCATCCTATAGAACTCACAGAAAGGAGCGAGGAACGATAAACATCTTCAAAGTGGTCAGCCAAGAGTTCGGCTATTTGTACTTCCCCCAGGCCCCCATTACCACTGGGGTCTCTGAGTGGGATGGAAGGCTGGGAGAACCTACCTGTCATCTTGCGAACAAAGGCCCAGGCTCCCGCAGAGGAGGAGTCGAATCGGAGAGAGGCACAGTAATCAGCCCAGGCCTTGCGTTTGGCAAGGAGGACTGTTCGTCTACACCTGGCGTCCGCCCTGCGGAAGGCCTGCCGCTGCAGTGGGGTAGGGTGGCGCCGCCACGAATTCCACGCACGTCGCCGGTCCAGTACTGCCTGGCGACATTCAGGATTCCACCACGGTGCCCCATGGCGGGAAGGATTGGTTGTCTGGCCACTAGTCCTCCTGAAATGCCGAGAGCCTACACTGAAGAGGGACTCGGAGAGAGCATTCGCTGACCCATGCAGATCTGCAGTAACTGCGGGAAGGGTTGACCAATCATCCGCCTCATAGCCATGCCACCCCTCTTCCGAGAAGATCCATTTGGATCTTCGGGAGGTCAGAGCAGGACGAACAGTACCCCCGAAGGAGATGACGATGGGCAGGTGATCACTACCCAGGTACGGCCCGGTCCATATCTGCGCCATCGTGAAGGGGCCTCTTCCAATGCAAAGATCGAGCGTTGAAGTATGCCCATTTAGCGGGTCTATCCGAGTTCCCAAACCTGGCGGCGTCAGTAAGGAGAGGTCTGGGGAGTCAAGGAGAAACTGAAATAGGGCTCGGCCAGCCATGTTGTGGTGGCGACCCGATAGCATAGGTTGCCATGATGAGTGCCGAGCGTTAAAGTCACCCATGACGAGGCAGGTGTCTGTAATCTGACCAAAATAGTGTTCTAGTTCCTTCTTCGTTACCGGTAGACAGGGGTTATACAGAACTCCAAAGGTGCCCCACCCATGGGAGAGGGCCACCTTCACTGCCATGAATTCTAAATGTCCACCGGGAAGGAGTGAATCCGGAGCTTGGAGCTCGGAACTGAGTCCCTGACCAAGAGGGCAAGTCCCCCTCCACCCCGTACTGGCCGATCTTGTCTATAGACCGAATACCCCGGCACCGTGAAGGAAAGATCGTCAGTAAGCCAAGTCTCACAGAGTCCCACGATCAACGGTGGTGAGCTGGCGATAAAATTGCGTAGAAATTGCGTCTTTTTAAATAGGGAGCGGGCATTCCAAAACACCACAGTATTTTCAGGATGGGGCGCCATTATCCCTGAAATACTACAGCTAACTTTTTGACCACCAGTGCACAGACGTCTCCAAAGGGGGAACCACTAGAAAAAGCCATAAAACCCTCATACAAAGTAAGTAAAATATGTGGTATCAATGACAGCCAGTCCAGGGGATGTTGATCAATGCTTCTCTCTGCCTGACGGAAGCGGTGATCGGCTCGCGAACTCTCTTGACGGCGCCTGCGACTGGTGGGTGCTTCACTCTGGGCCTCATGTTCCACCGGTGTCACAATCCCTTGTGAAGGTGCCTGGGGGACCAGAGGATCATCAGGACTGTCTGTTGGAGCAGTACCTCCTGATCGATGGGTGTGTCGACGACGCCGGTGATGGCTTCTTTGGGGAGAGGCAGGAGAGTGACGAGTGCCAGGCTCCGGCCGAGACTGAGCGTCCATGTCTGTATCCGTGGATGAGTTTCCGTCATTGTCAAGGCTACCCAGGAGGGAAAATCGATTAGCAACCTGGGCGTATGAGGCATGTGACTGGGACAGGCAAGAGCGTCTGCTAGTTCCTACTTGGGAAGAGGCCCGACCTGGGGAACCTGGAGGCGAGAAGAAGCGATAGGCTGATTGAGGGTGCGCAATTTCTGGAACAGCTCATGTCGAGGTGTCCCCGCTGTTTTGTGATCGATGTCCAACTGGAGGGCCTCAAGATATACAGGGCAACTCTTGGACGTAACCTTATGATGGCCATGGCATAAAAAGCAGCGAGGTGCAGCAGAGCACCCACCGTTATCTCTGTCTGTGGCCTGTTTTGCCGCAGTTTGCACAACGTGCTGCATTACGGCAGGTGAGGCGACTGTGGCCCAATAGATGACAAGCGTAACATCGTAAAACAGGGAAGTTGTAGGGCTGAACCTGATACGAGGTCCTGTGTAGTGCCACTCGGTCAGGGAGGGCCCCATCGAACTTAACACGGACCATGGATGTCGGCCCTGCTGCTCCGCGAATCCTGGTAACTTCCAGTAATCTCGCTGATGCACCCCCTAACACCTGCAGAGCGGCCTGGATGTCATCCACATCTACACTCTGGTCAATTGGGCCAATCTTCCCATACCGGGCCCGAGACTCCTCCTGCGACAATACCTGTCGGCACCTGACAGGCCAGTCCCCCAACTTAATAATGTCGGATACACGGATGTGTGATAGAGCCTCCTTTCTGATATGTAGCTTCAGTGCTGCACCCCTACCCAGGGTACGTATGATCTCAGGCAGGCAATATTGCCACAATACCGAACCCTCAATTGCTGCACCTAAGGTACGAGGATTAGCAAACACGCACTGACCTGATTCTGACTGGATTAGGACTACCACAAACAAGGAACGGGGTACCACAAGACTAAGGTCTTCTGAAGGGGAAGAAATCCTCTTGGCATCTCGCTCTGGGGCAGCATCAGCCGACTCATTTTCCAGCAGACGTTTTCCTCTCTGGGACTTGCTGTCAACATCCATGGCGCCCCCGCTCGGGGAGGCGTCCATTAGGGAGGCTCCGGCCTCCCCGGTGCTGTAAGCCCCTGGGTAGCTGCAGTGAGCACACACTGGCCCAAAGAAGCCAGCTGAATTCAGAGATGAGCTCCAGGTAAGGTGTGGAAAGAAAGTCCAGCCAGGAGCGTTCAATCCGCGCGCCAAGATGGCCGACCTTCCCGCCCGACCCTGGCTTAATGTTCATCAATCAATCAATCGTCCAGTCTTCAGGAGACACTTCGTGCTCTCAGCAGTAACATCTACTCTCGCCTCCCCAGGAGACAGAAGATGGGTATATACGTACCACTTTTGTATAAAGTTATTGCACCCCTTTTGAATAACGTAAAATCTCACTTGTATTTATATTTCTGGGCGGAGAGAAAAACAAACAGGAGCGGGGGGACCTTAATTTATTAATTAATATTTACAGAGCGACTGCTGTACCACAATAAAAGAAATCGTAACATGACTGAGTAGCATGCCAGTACTGCAAAGATGCAACTAAGTGAATAAGTCATAGGACGTTAATCGTGCCTAGAGTCGGCTAGCCGAAGCAATGTTGCAGTACTCGCAAACAGCGTAGTGCTATAATTAAACAATACCAGAGATAATGAGTGGCACAGCCAGTACAGTATGATAAAATATATTCTGCATACGCAGAGGGCATAGGAAGAATAATGAAGATTTTCATGGTAAAATAGCGTAATGCTATAATTAAACAATGCCAGAGATAAATGATTGGCACAGCCAGTACAGTATGGATAAAATATATTGTGCATACGCAGAGGGCGTGAAAATTATTTAAGATTTTCCAGGGGTAATGACATGCTAGTGCCTAGTACATGTAAAGTCTGCAACCCCCAACTTGCACCAGTAGTGAGCACTTGACATATGGTAAGTAGCTGCGGGCAGCCCTAGACTTGGGGATCCGGCGCAGCAGTGTGGTATTAAAGTCCCCTTTGTTACATTAAATGTTTAAAATTTTATCCTCTTTGATTTTTACCCGCAGCTCTCACTCCGTGAGAAGTTTTATTTTTTGCTTTATTTTTTTCTTTATTAATATGCGATTGGTACAACACCAGCCAGAATACCCACTGCTCTATTTTCAGATTATCGTCACAATATCATAACACCGAATAACGTGGGGCATAACAATTAATGCCACGACTCTCAAATTAATAGCATTACATTACAGCAGATTGATGAAGAAAAGTACCGTGAAGTCTAGATCCACCACTCATTAAAAGTTGCACAACAGGTGGGTGCAGCAGTCAGAAAAGCTAACCAAACTCTTGGGATAATAAAGTATACTTTTGACTATAAGGAAAAGAAGGTAATGGTTCAACTGTATAAATCTCTGGTGTGCCCCCATTTGGATTACTGTATCCAACCATGAAGACCTCATATTCAGAATAACGTGGCTGTTCTGGAGAAGGTGCAACACCGGGCAACAAAAGTCATCCAGAGCTAAGTCATCTCTCGTATTAGGAACGCTTGAAGGCCACAGGGCTAACATTGCAAACCATGCATGACAAGGCGGATCTCATTAAAACTTTTAAAATACTGAACAAGTTAGATGTTGATCCTGATATTTTCTTCAGAAGGTCAGATGTAACACAAACAAGGAGCAACAGTTTCAAGCTCAACAACCCAATGTAGGACTGAGAACAGAAGATGCTTTTTCACCCACAGGGTTATTAACCCATGGAACCGCCTAAGCCGTAAATGCCAAAACTCTGTTAACTTTTAAAATACAGCTGGAAAGGATCATCAAGGCAAATGAGCGGGGACCTTCGACACGCTGCGGGCTTCCTGTCCTCGTCGAGGATACTAGTGTTAGTGGACCTCGGGTAAATTCCCCAATGAAGCTATGTCTTTCTGAAGCTGATGTCTCCATGCCTGGTGGGGCCCACCAATGATTTATACCTGAATTTACCTGAGGTCCCAGGCCTGGCATGTTTTGTCGCAACATGTCTTTTTGTCTCTTCACTCTTTCTTTCCTTTCCTCCCTCCCTCTCTCCCTCCCTCCCTCCCTCCCTCCCTCCCTCCCTCCCTCCCTCCCTCCCTCCCTCCCTCTCTCCCTCTCTCCCTCTCTCCCATGTTTCAACAGTCCTCTGAGCGCTGGGTGAACCATATTTTAGCCAAATATCCCCAGTTTGCTAACTGTAGGTAGTAACAGAGTGATTGTAACCTATCCACCGCTGCCCGCTGGATGGGGGGCGGTGTGCAGGACAAACATATAAATTGTGACACTAGCTCTCCACATATGTCAGTTGCTTAATTTAGAACCTGTATTTGAGGTCGATCTCGAACCCATTGTTGATGTGACGACTTATATTGAATTTTGTAACTAGCTCATCAAGATTGTAACTTGCTTAGCTAAATGAATTGTGGGGTTCAGTCCCTGAGCCCATTATGTGCCTCTGTAACCCTTTCCACTACCGCCCACAAGATGGGTATGGGGTGCATAATAAATGAACTAAACTAAACTAAACTGTCCCAACACGTCTTTTTTTCCCAACACGTCTTTTGTCGTAACACGTCTTTTGTCCCAACACGCCTTTTGTCCCAACACGTCTTTTGTCCCAACACGTCTTTTGTCCCAACACGTCTTTTGTCCCAACACGTCTTTTGTCGCATCACGTCTTTTGTCGCATCACGTCTTTTGTCGCAACAGGTCTTTTGTCGCAACACGTCTTTTGTTCCAACACGTCTTTTGTCGCAACACGTATTTTGTCCCAACACGTCTTTTGTCCCAACACGTCTTTTGTCCCAACACATCTTTTGTCGCATCACGTCTTTTGTCGCAACACATCTTTTGTCCCAACACGTCTTTTGTCGCAACACGTCTTTTGTCGCAACACGTCTTTTGTCCCAACACGTCTTTTGTCCCAACACATCTTTTGTCGCATCACGTCTTTTGTCGCAACACGTCTTTTGTCCCAACACGTCTTTTGTCGCAACACGTCTTTTGTCGCATCACGTCTTTTGTCCCAACACGTCTTTTGTTGCAACACGTCTTTTGTTGCAACACGTCTTTTGTCCCAACACGTGTTTTGTCGCATCACGTCTTTTGTCGCAACACGTCTTTTGTCGCAACACGTCTTTTGTCCCAACACGTCTTTTGTCCCAACACGTCTTTTGTCGCATCACGTCTTTTGTCGCAACACGTCTTTTGTCCCAACACGTCTTTTGTCGCATCACGTCTTTTGTCCCAACACGTCTTTTGTCCCAACACGTCTTTTGTCCCAACACGTCTTTTGTCCCAACACGTCTTTTGTCCCAACACGTCTTTTGTCGCAACACGTCTTTTGTTGCAACACGTCTTTTGTTGCAACACGTCTTTTGTCCCAACACGTCTTTTGCCGCAACACGTCTTTTGTCGCATCACGTCTTTTGTTGCAACACGTCTTTTGTCCCAACACGTCTTTTGTAGCAACACGTCTTTTGTCGCAACACGTCTTTTGTCGCATCACGTCTTTTGTCGCAACATCTCTTTTGTCCCAACACGTCTTTTGTCCCAACACGTCTTTTGTCGCAACACGTCTTTTGTCGCATCACGTCTTTTGTTTGAACACGTCTTTTGTCCCAACACGTCTTTTGTCGCATCACGTCTTTTGTTGCAACACGTCTTTTGTCCCAACACGTCTTTTGTCGCAACACGTCTTTTGCCGCATCACGTCTTTTGTTGCAACACGTCTTTTGTCCCAACACGTCTTTTGTCGCATCACGTCTTTTGTCGCAACATTTCTTTTGTCCCAACACGTCTTTTGTCCCAACACGTCTTTTGTCGCAACACGTCTTTTGTCGCATCACGTCTTTTGTTTGAACACGTCTTTTGTCCCAACACGTCTTTTGTCGCATCACGTCTTTTGTTGCAACACGTCTTTTGTCCCAACATGTCTTTTGTCGCAACATGTCTTTTGTCGCATCACGTCTTTTGTTGCAACACGTCTTTTGTCCCAACACGTCTTTTGTAGCAACACGTCTTTTGTCGCAACACGTCTTTTGTCGCAACACGTCTTTTGTCCCAACACGTCTTTTGTCGCATCACGTCTTTTGTCGCAACATTTCTTTTGTCCCAGCACGTCTTTTGTCCCAACACGTCTTTTGTCGCAACACGTCTTTTGTCGCATCACGTCTTTTGTTTGAACACGTCTTTTGTCCCAACACGTCTTTTGTCGCATCACGTCTTTTGTTGCAACACGTCTTTTCTTTTCTTTTGTGTTTGAGCATTTTGAGCGCTAATGTACGTGTGCGCTAGCTGGCGTTCACAATTGTTCACTTTTATCTTTATTTACAGCAAGTTTGACAAATGCACCAAACCGCCATCTGTTTATTAACATTCTTTGCTTATTATCTAATTCTAGTGTCGCTTTTGGTCATTGTATTATCTTGGAAGTTGAGAACAGCAGCGAACACAAGCCAGCGCATATGTGTATACGAAAGTGTTCCTGTATATAAAATAGACTGTGAACGAATTGTGTACAAAAGTGAAGGTGAAGGTGCTGTTATGTACGATAGGACCGGAGCCTGGTGAGGGGTGAGGGAGAGAAGGTAGAGAAGGTAGAGGCACCTGTGACAGCTGTTGTGAGGGAACCTGCAGGATGGGCGTGGACTACATCAGCTACGCCTACGCTGCTGTTGTAGCAGTGGGCGGCGTAGTGGGTTACGTGAAGGCTGGTGCGTGCTGGTGTTTGGAGTTACGCTCGTCATAATGACTGTCATGTTTTAGGTTCAGCTACTAGGAACAAAAATTCCCAAGTAGCACGGGCTATGGTGAACCCATAAGCTCTGTGGTGTTATCTCGAGCCGTCTGTATAGTTGGTGGGTCTGCCCACACCTGGCCTGCTGCACCCTATACCTGGCGGTAGTCGCCATAAGCGCCACCTGACGGTCCGTCTAATTACCACAAGCTACCACAAGCTTCACAAAGCTTCCTGGTAATACGTTAGTAATGAATAAATATGATATAATTACTCATTATAATGTTGGTGCTGAATATACAACACGAAAAAAACATCATTTTAATCTGAAAAAGTATTTTTTTATAAAGAAATTAGACGAAAATAAAAAGCTGGTGACGCCAAATCAAGTCGACGATCCAAGCGTCGGTTAGGTTAGGTTAGGTTAGGTCAACCTAACCAAACATATCATATTTATTCATTACTAATGTATTGCCAGGAAGCTTTGTGAAGCTTGTGTTGCTTGTGGTAATTAGACGGACCCCCACCTGACCCATATCTTGAGTGGCTCGCCACCATATTCTGTATGGCTTGGTCAGTAGGCACCTTAAATGATTGACATACCTTACCTTGTAATAATATTAACTATAATTACTATAAAATTTACAAAGGATCATATTATAGTGATCACTTAGTAGGCACAGTACTGTATATATTTTCTAAAACTAATTGTATTTCATCATGAGCATTTTTTTCCACTTGTAGCCTTTAAGTACAAGTATAGGGTGAAACTACTGTCCTTGTAGCTCCTTGCGCAGCAAAGCCAAGACCAATATCGTGCCTTACCATACGGGGCACCTTTGCTGCCATACTCGTCCTTCAATTACTGGCCAGCAACGTTCCCTTTCCTAGATCACCGGTTCCCAAACTGGGAGCATTGGCTCCCCATGAGGCCTTTTTGCAATATGTATGGGGGCCAGTAGCTGTACAGGTTGTCATACCAGAGGCTAGGGTGGAAATAACCAGCTGACCATAACCCGAGAGCTTACAGGTTTGTTCGTTGCCTCGCTACATGATTGCTTTGTCCCAAATATATTTCATTAGTCGTGTGGTCTAAGTCGTAAGTGCTGTAACTTATGTAAGTCGTAAGTGCTGTTAAGGGATGTCATATAACAATTTATCATTATATTATCGTCTGCTCTAGGAATGCATGTTTTTGTTTGACTCCATTAATAATGATTAATGCTTCATACTCAAAGAAACAACATAATCAAATTTTTTCCTAAATTTTGTTTAATACCGAGTGTAAGAGCCATTAATAAGGACACTACTGTATATGAAAAAACGTTAATGACTGCAAAGAGTTTTGGAAAACCTGCCCTTGATTAAACTTCGGTGTCCTACATGACCCTATACCAATATACTACTGTTATTGTTAAAGGATTAAGGCAAGACAAGTCATCCCCCCTGCCTCCAATTTGCTCTAAAACTAACAGATGCAGTTAATGTCATACATAAGATGGTTTGCCCACAGTTTTTGAAACCGATAACAAAATCTAGCTTAAACTAATCCAATCAATTTTTAAATTTGGTAGCAAGTTATGCATACGATTTTACCATTCCCGAGTAATACAGTTGGGTTCATTCTCAACTCGCAATCGAGAATTCCAGGTTCAAATCTCGGGCGGGACAGAAATAATTCTAGTTCACTGTCGGTGACAGGCAGCTAGTTTATATCTACAGTATATGGTAGGCTTACACTGAGTCTCCTCAGGGTCAAAATGCTGACACTTCCCAGGTTGCAACCCTGCAAGCTGACTAACTCCTGGGTACCTATTTACTGCTAGGTGAACAGGTGCATTAGGTGATAGGAAAGACGTCCAACCGACAGAAATGGTTGGGTTTCTGCCCCTTGCTATATTAAAGGCAAGGTTTCTATGCACACTACTTCCTCAATACCAGCTTTAGTAGAGGAGTATACTAGTACAGTACTTCTGTTTTTTAATTGGGTTACAGATGTTAGATCAATACAAATGACCAAATAAATATAATGAATCTCCTTCAAAGTTTTACAAAATTATTGTAATTATTAATGTAATGCATGTTCTACAGGCAGTGTACCATCCCTGGGAGCTGGGCTGCTCTTTGGCTCTCTCTTGGGTTATGGTGCCTATCAGATGAGTGCTAACCCGGCCAATTACTACCTTACCTTGGGCACCAGCACAGTTCTTGGAGGTATGATGGGGATGCGTTATCTCAACTCGGGAAAGTTTATGCCTCCCGGTTTGATTGCCGTCATAAGGTAATGTTTCTCTGATGTGTTGTGATTACTATAATCATAAAAAGGATCAGGATATAGGAATATGCTAGTTCATGAAAACAATGAAGAGGTCAGGGTAATGGAAACTACAAGAAAATTTATATTCTGAATAGTTTTTATAGGTGCTGCTGCATTTTTTTGTATGCAAATATGAAATAGTATATACACTACATTATATATATACAGAGTGTATATATATATTGGCTTAAAATTAAATAAACACCAAGTAATGTAAACACTTTGTGCTGACCAATCATAAAACTGAATACTTTACTTATATTTATGAGAATTGCTAATACACGTACTGTACAAGTTAGTCATATTAGATGTGGCTTTTCTAATACAGAGCAATATTTTTAGGATTATATAATCATAAAGAATTAACATTTTTTCAGCCTTGCAATGGTAGCAAGATTGGGAGCACGAGCTGTTGGCTTGACAAATGGCAAAATGGAGTGAGGTATAGTACAGTGATGTAGTTCCTTATGAAGATGTTAAATATAAGTGCCACTTTTGCATGTTGTTTTTGGGGAAAATGGTACTGTATACAATTGCCTCTATATCTATTGATAATATTTTTGTAAGAGGGGATAATGAAAGAGGAGGAACCTGAGTTTTGTTAGTTGATGACTGAGAACACTTGGTAACTAAATAATGTAAAAGTCAATAGCATGTAGATCATGCACAAATATGTAGCCTTTGGCTAAACAGTATATAATAAGACTATATATTGTAATGTTCTTTATACATTTGTTAGTAGAGAGCATTTATAGATTTTTAATTGCTTTTTTCAATGTTGTAAATTTAGAGGCTGGTTACAAATTTTACTAGTGTTCAAGTCTATTCAATAAAAATATATAAATTTGTTGTTTATATGCATATATTACCTTCGTACAGTAATACCTGCAGCCACATACCAGGCCATTACTGCCTCTCGCCCCCCACCCCCCAGAAGCATATTCCTTACTGTGATTTTACAGTAAGGAATATGTAATAATACAGTGGGAGGAGGATAGGGAGGGAGGTAGAGAGATAAGGGGGTAGGGTGGGGTGGGTGGAGACGGTTGGTTATCCCAAATTGCATAATAGTAAGTGTGGCCCCTCGGGGCCTTCTAAGTACAGTAACAGGAAGCCAAGATGTCTTGGGCTACAAAGCATATTGACCACATGTAATTAACTTAATGGAACCATCCAGCACCTGTCAAAACTGCATTGCACAACAGTTGTGCACATAGAATGTCCAGATTTTCAGTATGCTTTCCCAATGTTCCTTCAAACCATGTCCCTTCATAAAGTTCTTGGTGACTAATACCTATAACACCATTCATCTTTTACTCTCATATTGGCATTTAGAATATTTAGGAATTTCAGATTAATCTTTGCCAGACTGCCTGGAATAGTAAGTAATTATCAAAAGTAGGCACCAAACCGGGGAGGCTATGTGGCACCGACAAATGCGCGGGATATTCAAAAGGCACTAAATATCACTAAGGGTGTCAACACGAGAACAAAAGCACATAAGGCAAACAACATCAATGGTATCCATTCACGGCCTGGAATAGTCTTACAGGCTTGACAGTCTTTTGATAATTACTTTTGCAGTGTGTGTAAAAATTATATAAGCAGAAATCTAGTGAAAATGTGCCATGATCAGAACATACTGGTTTCAAATGGTTTATATACCTTGCCATATTAAGGTTAGTGTGCTTATACATGTGCTTCACCATAAAACAAATTGGATTTCATACATTTGCTTTGTGTTTTCTAAAAGTAAGATAATTCCAAGATTTAAACCTACTGTTAGGAGCACGAGCTTATTCGTGTTGGTACAAATCTTGAGCTTTGATTATTACTGAACTTCCTCCAAGATTGTTTTCATGGTCTCCATCTTGTTTACCTGTAGGATTTGATAAAACTTGTTGCTCATTTTAATTGTT
Organism: Procambarus virginalis; assembly: GCA_020271785.1. NCBI lineage: Eukaryota > Metazoa > Arthropoda > Malacostraca > Decapoda > Cambaridae > Procambarus > Procambarus virginalis. The sequence continues at coordinate 44,588,846 of WNGS01164858.1, forward strand.
TATGTTGTACAGTGAAAACCAGCTTGTAAAAAGATCGGTTTGCAACATAAGAGCTCCAGTCATATTAAATATGTATTGTGCTTCAGTGATTTTAGTATCAAAATAGAATGAACATGTGTACATTCTGTGTCATTTACAAACTGTAGTCAAAAACAACTTAGATTAGATACAGATTTAGAAGGTTCTCATGTTCTGCTCAAGAAATGCAGAAAAAAACATTCACACAAGCAGAGTTCATACAAATTTCTCCATTCAATTCTTATATTAAAATAAGATAAATATTAGTGTTCAGTACAATGGTACCTCAGCTTATGAATTTAATTCGTTCCCAGACACGGCTCGTAAGCCGAATATTCGTAAACTGAAGCGAATTTCCCCATGAGAAATAATGTAAATTGAATCAATCATTCCAGACTCCCCAAAAAATTAACTTCAAAGTAAATTTTATACCTAATTCACCTAAATCTTCAGTACTAAAGTATGTACAGTACAAGTTATTACTTGCCTATACTGGTGACTCCTGTTGGCACATGAAAGACTGTGAGGAGGAGAGGTGTTACTGTTTGGAAGGGAAGTCCCCTTCCATTATGATTTCTCTGGGATACACACTCTGGCATGTTTTGCCTGCATACCACTAGGACCTGCTTGTGGCTCACTGCTTGTTTTTCTCACTAAAAACCTGTCTAGTGACACTTGTTTTTCACTACACTGTAACACTTGTCTGAAGTGAGACATCACATTGTCATTAAAAAGGTTAACACAACGGCCTACTACAGCTTGATTTGGGTGACACTTTTCAGCAAAACTTTGCAATTCTTCCCATACTGCACACATTTTCTTAATAAATGAGGAAGGGACATCCTCTACTCTACATCAACAACCCCTCATACCATTTTCATGTTTATGCATGATCTCTTGTTTTTCCTCTATGGTCATTCTCACATGTGTTTTCTTGGCTTGAACCTTACCACTGGCTTTTTTGGGACCCATGGTAAGATATATAATAACAACTTTTATGTTCAAATACCCCAAAATCCGAAAAAACTAATTCTTTACAAAGAATTCAGGCACGATTGTCACTAAGCGGGAGGCACTGGTAAACTGTGGCGCGATCACCATGCCACCACGTGCTAGGTCGGCCATACGGATATCAACAAACTTTGTTGCCCGAGGCAAAGCTCCTAACCCGATTCAGATTTTACAAAGAAATTGGGCTTGTAACCCGAAAAGTTCATAAATAGGGTACTGTATTTCGTAAGCCGAGGTGTCGCTGTACATGTATTGCTATTTCATTATTTAAAAATGAGGTATTAATTAATTTTGAAGTGTGTGTGTGTACACTTGTGAAGACCTGCCAAGTGTGTGTGTATTTTGAACCATTTACACTTCCACATTCAAGTTATGTTTATTATTAAATAAACACACCCAGCCAAATTTCACTGAATATACATAAACTATTTGTTTCACAAGTAAAACAAAGATTTTTATTCTATAAGATAACTAAAATGTAATTGTGGTGTGACCACTAAAGACAGTTATCAATGGGCCTACAGGTGCATGGCCCACACCAATGTATTTTCCTCTGCAAAATATGAAAATTTCCCATACAATTCCCATGTTTACACTTTAAACAATTATTAAAAAGTTCGATGTTGAAATAAGTGCAGTAAATACATAAAAACCCGTGACTAGTAACCATTTTCAGGTTCCTTCAGCACAGCACATTATTTGGTTTCAGTCAGAAGAAAAGGAATAATACAAATATTGTACATTAAAACACTGATGTATGAAAAAGAATACTGTAGTGTAATGTGGCACCGTGTGAACTAAATGATTTCAAAAGAGTCCATCTCATGTCCCATGGGTCAAGCATCTGACTGCTTGCAGGTCTGATAATAATACTTCATAGATATAGATTGGCTGTGTGTGTGTGTGTGGGGGGGGAAGGGGTTGAAGGCCAGGTTCTTGGAGCTAGTTGGAAACAGCAGAACAGAAGAGGAATATGGAAAAGAGGGGAGGAAACCTGGGCACTGATAGGTACCTCGTCTAGTTATTTAAAACACTACAGGTACAATGTTTAGCAATATCCATTACAAATTTATAAAATTATGTGATTATAATACCAACAACTTAAAAACTTAAAATTAAGAAATAACTGTCTCTTGATCAATAACAGTGAGAAACAATATAGTGGTTGTGATGTTAATATGACTAATGTGGATGATACAAAAATTTAACATACTGATCTATTAAAGGCTTGTAACAATAGATTTAAAAAGCACAAAATGCAAAGAAAACTTACTTTGCAAATCCAGTGAAGTGATATGTGGTTGCTATGCAGTTCTTTATATACCTGTAATGTATTGACATAAGGAACACAGCACAAAGTAAAAAATTGTCTTAGCAAGAATTTGTCATCATATAAAAATCTTGGCATCATTTTGAACCATGCAGGTGCAACAACAAATGCTCTTTTTAGTAACATGCTGAAAACATAGTACACACTGTAACTTCCTTGTCTGGGTATATAACCCATGTTCCTTCACCATATGTTCTTAATACACCTCCAGGTATAGTATAAGTTTCCACTTTCTGATCATATGATTGAACTCCATCTAAACCTTCTTTAGCAAGTGCCCTCTGTTCACATTTTACAACATTTATTAAATCAAATCCTGTGTTACTGGTCTAATCCCAGGAGCACAAGCAATAGTTAAATGTGCTCGACTTCCTTTACCAATTGTTGGGTGAAACCTGTCGTTCTTGAAGTAAGATTCTACCACTTTACAAGTTGGCTCACAACCACCATTGCTGAATTTATTTTCAAAACTCTCACTCGTGTCATCCTGGCCTGTCCAGTTATGATTGTCACTCCCTGTATCATATTTTCTTTGTTGCATGGGCTCTGCTATATTTGCAGGAGGCTCTTCATCATCAATATTACCCCACAGTTCTAACTGCTCTTCTGTCAATCTTAGCCTTGCGCCTAATGTTCTTGGTGTAATAACAAAGCCAATAATGCGGAGCTGAAAACACCTGCCCATGGCACTTCTAACATGTGAACTGTTTATATATTCCAGTGCCCCTGGCGGTTTACCCCGCCCAGTAAATTTGGATGTAGAGTGAAGTATATTGCCTCCATCAACAAAAGAATCCCGAGAGAAGTAATGGAGGATTTCTGAAAAAGTAGATATAAAATTACATCTTTACAAGTCAACACAAGTTGATATTCATAACCTAACAGCTTACTATATAATACTATGTACAGTAGCACGATTCCTCCCTGTGCCACTCTGCATATTTTATCTGGGACATAAGCTATAAGCTGTAATTTGGTGGTATCTTGTCAACATTTTAATGGAAGATACTTCGTTGATTAAAGCAAGAAAATAAAACCGATTGGCTCCAGACATCGTCAATTGTTGACTCAGAGGGTGATGCAGTTATCATCATATGAAAATTTAAACAATTACTGTCTGGGTTTTACATGAATGATGCAAGTATGGATATAAAAGGTATATGTGGATATAGTGGGGTTTACGTTGACCCATGAAAAAAATCCTATCACCATTTCATAGTACAGATGTGGTTATTGTCACGAATAATCATACAATAATTTAAACAATGTCCGAGTTTTACATTTATGATGCAAATATGGACATAGTAGCTCTCTGTCGATGTAAATAAAGAAAAACGTGTGATAAAACAACCAGTGAAACATCATAGGATAAAACAAGAAGTGTCAGCGTAGTCAAGCACCAGGCATTGACAAGTACCAGATGCAGCCTTGCAGAGCACCTTCACCCAGTGAAATGATAAATATTTACTTTATTTTTTGTTTTTACATTTTGCATACAAATTAATAATTGTATAATGATCATTTATCCATAGCTGCTGTCTAAGGGTTACAAAAATTATTTAATCAGTGCTTTATGTGCTTTGTCAGTACATATTGTACTGTACCTCTGTCACCACAACATTCAATGATGTATCAAGTATTTGCTGTTTAATTAAGTGCTGTGTTACCCCGCATCCAACTAGATTTGGTTATTATTACAGTTATATCTGACAGTTATTATTCATCGTCATTAGAGTTGTATCCAACAACTATTAATCTTTGATATCCAACAATGAATCCTGGTATGGCCCAACAAACTTGTCTACGAAGTAGTTAATCTTTAATTTATATCCTGCTCTTACCAGTTTCAATACAAAAGTTTTTGAAGGTAATGAAACTTATACATAACACATGTAGATGCAGCTCCCAAATCATCATAATGATCACTAGAGGCAAACCACTACACTATTCTGTACCTTCACTGGAGAGTAGTTGTGTGTTCTGTGAGAAGTCTTCAAAAAAGTCATCAACCTTGAGGGCTAGTTGCAACCACTCCTGTCCTATTGAGCATATCCTCTTCGAGTCCACTTCATTCATAAACCATCCATAGTATAGTGGCTGAACTGGCTGGTAGGCATGAACCTGATGTAAAAATATAACTAAGACTATTATTATGTTAATTATTCAAATTGCAGCTTATCCTGACTCAGTACATTTGAGAGGTTTGTTCTATCCACTTCATTGGATAGAACTAAAGTTTTGCTATAATACCGGTCTAGGATATTTTTGTTTCCAACTCCTAAATAATGTTTCAGAAAAAAAGGATAAATTATATGAACAGGAATTACACTTCAAAACGTAAATTTTCTTCATTTCAAATCTCAAAGCATTTCATGAGAAATGAAATCAGAAACCTAACTCTCACTGCACTATCAGATGGCAACCTTTAGAAGAAATTTTATACAATCATTTGCACTTTTAATATACAGTATACTGTAGTACATGTATAACTTCTGTACTTACATTTTGTTACAATTACTTGTTCCCTTGCTCCCACTCTCTTTCCCTGATTGGCCGATAACTACCGGTACGTAAAAATAAATACCAGTACAGTACAGTACTCTACTGTTTACTACCATTTTTAAATTTCTTACAATTTCTGTATGCCTGCATATTTTTTTTACTACTACTGTAAACTTAATTAATTTGAAAATTACTATTGGAAATCTTATTTATCAAAAGAAGGCACCAAGCCGGGAAGATTATATACCTGTAGCACCATCTATGTCGCTGGATATTCAGTATCACTCAAGATGCCAATACGAGAACAAAAGAACATAAGGCAAATAATATCAAAGGTATGGGTTTCTCCAAGGATTCTATTGAGACAAATGACCCTGAGGGACATTAGAAAAGACACTGGTGATTGTCCTGAAAATCTTGACATTTAACAAGGACTAGCACAATGGTAAGTGGGACAATGCAGTTCTAACAATAATGAGCTGGGCAGTGTTCTATTAAGTGCCCGCAAGTTAAGGATGTGTGGTCTATACATACGCTAGCCAGGGCCATTTCCCACTCTATTAGAATGATAGGAGGAAGGGCCATGGGATAGCTCATCTTACAGAATGTACAATTTGTTACTTGTAGTATCTGACCAATGACCAAGTAGAAATCTGAATAAGAAATTCCTTTTTGAGAAATAGCTCAAGTATGAATGGCCTCCATATTGGCAGTGTCCACACATTTAAGGTAACATCAATATGGCTGGGAGCCCAGCAGAATTCAACTGTTTTAAGTCTGCTAGAGATAAACAACCAGTAATGGATTTTAACAACTACATGATGCAAAAGGTTAAGTGACTCCAGAGCCATGATGGCAATGCGAGACTTGAGTGTCATTAGCCTATTTTCCAAGTCAAAAAAGAATGGCAACCAAATGGACACCTCAAAATCAATTAAGAGATCAGTCATGCTGTAACACTTACGAAAGCCAAAATATAATGAGGGAAGAGGTAGTGATGATATTCCAAGAACCACATCTTGCAGACCTCTGGCTATATCTAATGCTATCTTGTTTTTCCAAACCATGACTTTAATTTTACCAGCCACTTTCATTCCATGAATGATCCTAGTCTCAACTACCAATGCACAATTTCCCCTTTCAGCAATCGTACATCCTAGACCATATCCCTGCACTATGATCTGGCACTTCACCTCAGCCTGACAATAACCTTTGCAATTTATTTTACAGCGAGATTTTACTATGGGTTCAGTAAAGAATGAATATGTTTTTATGAATCCATACTTGTTATATACTGACAGTGAAATGAATTATGTACATTAATTAATACATGATCCATCCATGTCCATCCATCTTGTTAGAGCCTTATTATACCACAATAACAAACATTATAATTTTGTTTCTTACCTTCTGAGCAATAATTTTTTCTGGGATGTCATGCAAGTTTCTCGCAGCAAGTTCACCTGGATCTGTGGACCATGGTGTCTGAGGCTCCAATACCAGAGGAATATATAAATATTCCTTTGCTAAGTCAAGATAAAACTTCATCTCCCAGTTGCGGACATTTGTGTTGTCAATAACAATGACATGGCAGTTCTCCTGTGCAGCATCACTTGCCATCTGCTGGCAAAATTCATGAGCCACTTTGAGCTGGTCTCTGTCAAACTTGTACCTATATTATGTAAAATAAGAATATTAAGCAAAAAAAAAATACAGTATTGTACTATAAGCAAATATAAGTATTTATCATACTCATTACCCACATTTATCACTTTAAGGGGTAGGTTTTGAGTATAGCGATCAGCTTTTCCTGTTGGTCCCTTTAATAATATTCAGCTCCTTCCAAAGACAGGACCAGGTACAGCCAGGTTGTCAGCACTTACTCAACAACAGAAGCAAGGTTCTTTTCAAGTCCCTAAAAGATCAGTATGTGGAAGGGAAGACACTGTATCCTCCACCCCAGAATGACCTTCAGAGGGTTCATATATTCAACACTCAACTCCCACCAAATATTAATTAGCCTCAAGTGAGGTCGCAAACACTCCATGCCTGATACCCCCTACCCTCTTCTTCCTCCTAATTTTGGACCCTGGGACCTTGTAGACTCTGCCCCCCCCCTCACCCACCCGTTCTTTGTTGGAGAGGGTGGGCTTTCGATTGGCTTGTTTCCATCAATGTAGCCTGAAGCTAGACCAGAAAGAAGAACAAATCTTGCAATGATGTGCCAACCGAATGCATCAAATGTGAATACAGTATCAAGCACTAGCACATCAGCCTGAGTAAGCTAAGATTGACGAGTAGAGTAGAAAAATGACACTGGTTGATGAATATGTAGACAATTGTGCAACCATGCCTATGGAAGCATCCATTTAATAGCATAAGCCTACTGTACATGAAAACAATTCTATAAACACAACACACTGAAATGAATGTGCCATGGGGAAGAGCCAGAATAAATGTGAAGGTGGCAACTGCCTTCTACTATGTTGGTATATAGGTGCAGACACCTGGTGGTGATTTCAGTTAATTTTTATGTTTAGGTTTAGTGACCAGCTGAGCAAATTATAAATTAATAGTGCTGGTAATCTCTATTGAGGCTGAATAGTAATGAATAAATTTTTGGGGGTCATTTTAGGTTGGTTAATATATTCTCTTGTGTCTACCCAGATTGACCTAGCGGGGACACTTGAAACCATCCTTGCCGTGTCTGGAAGTAAATGCCAACAAAGCCTGGTTGTACCCCCTGTCCTTGGACATTGCCTAAAGGAGCAACCAAGTTGTCTAGCTCAAAAGAGTGGTTAAGTATAGTGACTGAAGGTTACAGGTATTAAAAAAAAAAAAAAAAAGAGAGACTGAGAGCTTGTCCATTTATCATATTATACACACAACACAGTGCAACAGGCACCACCACAAATCAGCATCTCATTCACAGCAGCACCCCACTGCTTCATAAAATTAGCTGCACAGTGCTCCTCACCGAGATGGCACACTGTAAACAAACGCATTTCTTCCTTACAAACTGTTGCCAACTAGCCTCGTCTCTTACTGTATTCCATGAACTGATCATAATCAATCCCCACATTCACACAACCTCACTGTGTCTGCTCATCTTCTTCCCAATTATGCTATCCTCCTATCAAATTCATTCACACATCACTCATCACCAGTCCTCCACTATCCATTCATTCAATTTACCCAAAGCATTTCAATACACACTCCTCAATCTTGATTTATCACCTCTTGCACTACAGTACACATCTTTCCATGACATTTTCAGATCTTACTTTGATTTTCTAACACCATACATGCTTTTCAGGTTGTCCATTTCTACTACTTTTTTTTTTTTTGTCAATAGCACCCTACGGTCTTACATCCACATACAAAGGTTAGCACTACTAATCTTTTATGCAGGCATCTGTTCACATTTCGTACTTCGTACGTACTTTGTTCTCTAACCAGAGCATTCATTGCACTAATCAGAGCAGTCATTGCACAAGCCATTTTCCATCCCTGAGTCACTACTTATTGAAAAATATATTTGTGAAAAAAGTACTAATTTAGAAAGTCACCCAGAGTTTACCCAATGACTGTAGCCATGGACTGTACTTTGAAGTGCATAATAGGCAATGAAAGGTGAAAGTAAGGTAATATTATCCAGTGAAATTCATATGTAAAACTTGCACCATTTCCAATGCTAAACAGAATAACTTTTCAGTTATATATTTATATTTAAACACAACAATATTGTATTACACTCCCAGAATAACCAACAATGGCATTCATTGTATTTTGAACTATAATTTTATAAAAACAGTTAAGAGCAGGGTACTAACTCTCCATCTTGCATAAAATACAAATCTGCTGAGCACACTACAGCATCCTCATACACTTCCTTAATCATCTTTGCCAAGAAGCTCTTCCCAGATCCTGGCACACCCTTCAAGATGAACATAACCTGTGAGGGAGATATAGAAACTCTTAGTTTCCATCATACATCAATTACCAAAACAAAGTTTGTACAACCTTTCCAAGTCTATTAGGGTGTCTTGTGTCCATCAAAAGCATTCAAGCAACATCTAGTAACATATCCTTCTCATTTGTCTTTTTGTTGGATCTCATTCTTTCTATATAAATCAAATAATGTAAAATAATAATTTACAGTACAGTATACAGAGTTATACATCAAGGAATATGAACATTTAACCTATCCTCCAGTTTAGATAGTACTTTTTTGTAACTATGTGGACCATCGTACAGATACTGACATAATGGACAATTAGATAGTACAATTTGATATTATTCACTTTATAGAGTCCGGGAGAAAATCTAAAAACCAATTTTAAACGTTCCTAGGCACAGTATAGCACATATGTGTACTATGTTAGGGCTAGAATGGATAGGTTAGGTTTTATTAGCAACATAAATGCAAACCCTTTTTAAGCTTTTCAAAATTTAGTAGTATCAAATGCTACTTTCAAATTGTCCATTACATCAATATATGTACAATGGTCCACATTGTTACTACTTACAAGTACTGTCTAAACAGGAGGATGAGCTGGAACATTTGGGTGAAGTCAGAAACATATTTTGTATTAAATATGCCAAAACTGGCTTAGAAATTCTGCAACTTCCCGTAAGCCATTATAATAAGTCTACTGTGTTAACTTTAATGTTTAAAATCAATCTGATTATGTTAATCACTATCACTCCACTCCGTCACCCATTTTTCATAGGATCAGCATTTAAATTATTTTATGTAACACAATATTAACTTAACTCTTGAGAATACATTGTGCCTTCGTGCACGTGTACTCACCTTGCTTTTTAAAATAAAGTTGATAGTTTCCTCATCCTTTAAAATAGGGAAATCCAAGTACTGAAAATCCCCCTTGAGACGTTTTGATGGAGGGCTTATTGGGGAAATTTCAGATGGGGTGAGACGTCTGATGCCACGTTGAAGTGGGCTACGGGGGGTTGCAAGAGGATATTTGGGAGAACTAGTTACAGGGATGAGGGGCGAAGAAGAGTCATCCTGTGTGGTGTCAGTGTCTTTATGTGCAGTGTCAACATAGTCGTCAACATCTGATGATGCTGCATCTGCTGAACGATTTGGCCTCAGTAAATCAGCTATTCGGCTTACTGTCTGTCCCATTGTCTCAGAGTTTTGCTGTGAGTTAACATCTGCAAATAGAAACGGAAACATTTTTACCCCACATGAAAACCAAATACATTATCGTAATGCTGATTACAACATGATCCTACCTATGCAACTGCCAGGTCTCAATCCTATTAAATTTTCCGACTTAATATGGTGGAAGAAGCGATCATAATCAATATGGGTGAAAAATATTCAGATAGTTTAATATCCTATTTTATGAGTAACACTCCAGGAAAGGAAAAATTATTTTATAGATATGTCATTTATAAAAGCTATGTTATAGCTTTTATAAATAATATTTTTGTATCACTTATGTCCCAATGATATAATAAGACAAAAATGCTATATACTGTAGACCAAATTCATTTGTCCAAAGCTGTCATTTAGAGAGGGCCCAAATATGTTTGTATACTGTATACAATATGGTATATACTGTATACAATATGGTATATACTGTATACCAAACTGTATACACTGTATACAGTACTATATTGTATGTACTGTATATGCATTTGTAGGCAGTGTGTAAGTATGTGAGAGTCTGAGAATGAGTTTTGGAAGTCTGCTTAGTCAATAAATCTAACAAAAAATCAAAGGTTCTTTGTAAATATAAATTTTGCATTCTTGCAAACAAGCAGAGATGTGATCTACAGCTTAACGAAGTCTATGGTTCATTAGAAAAGTCTTTGATGTTCATAAGGAAACTGCAAGCTATGGGCTGTAATCCTACACCAGCTCCCCTGAAGCCTCACCCTAAAATCTCAGTTATTTAGTGAGCTTATTATTTGAACTTTGTTTAGTGCCATGTTACTAAACTAGTTACTAGTTATTAACAGTTATTACAAAGTTGTTAACAAAATGATGCTAGAGCCAACTGCATGCCAGAGCCTTTATGTGGTCTGGTGACTGAATTTTATGCATATCTGTGTGTTGTGCAAACATGTTCAAAATTCTTCATTCTATTTGTTCTTTCATGACAAACCTCTTGAAATACATAAGCACAGTGTGAACAGAGCTTATCAGCTTATCAGAGAATCAACCAAACATCACCTCAGCTAGCCACCCCATCACTCAAGAGATTAAATGCTATGCCTGTGTATTTTGTCTTTGCTTTTCAAATGACTTAATGGAAAAGTATTTAAGTTAATTTAATTTTCACAGCTACTGTATATACACCAGTCATGTGTACATATTTCCATTTTTTATGTTGAAAAATAAATGAGGACTGTTCATAAACATTTGTATATTCAGTGTTGTCACACATGTTCATTTATCAATACTGTACACCTTTTCCTCTGGGAGGGCTCCTAAGGTGATACCTTGGTGCATGCTACCTAGTAAGCTCTACCCAATTCATTTCATGCCCAGCCCTTGCGAGTCATTGTAAGCTTACCGGGGACCAAAGGCCAAAACCTGTCCCTTCTAAAAAGGAGGAACAAGGAGCAAAGGATTCTAGAACACATTAACCAAGAAAACAGGGATGCCAGATTGGGCTACTTGTAGCCCAATTGGGTTACCAATTAGGATAATTGTATTCAATTAAAAAGCCAGCTATGTATGTCGCTACTTACTACTTTTTCGGCGACAGTTAAAATAAGCTGGGCAGTTTATTCTGAAAAGTGAATCAATCGGAAAAAAATTATTTGACTACTTTTATTGTAAAGTTTGTGACATTTAGTTCTTCAGCTCGCAACTTTTGGCAACTCAAATCTGGCACCCCTGCAAGAAAAGGCCACTAAAAAGGTGGGGAAACCAAAATATACAAACAGCAAGGTACAGAATAGAGAATTCGACATTGAAGCCTCAAGATGAAAAAATCACTCAGTCTTAAAGTAGTTCTCTCATTAGTTCCACCTACATACCACAAGAGAAATGTGGACCTTCTTCCTCAATCCCCTAGCCTTGAACCTCAGTAATTTTGCCTGGCATGCATGTCTATGCCGTTCTCTGTTACGCTCCTTTTCCTTCCTCGGCACTCTTTGAGTCCAAGTTTTTTCAACTAAGTGTTGGGCATCCTGGACACTTTTTGTTCTACATGGGGCTATTTTGTTTAAGTGTTTGCTTCACAATCTATGTGAATTTATGCTTCATGTCTTAAGCGGATTCTGATTAACTAAGTGTTTGCTAGTGTCGCCCCTGCCCAACCAGAGTTCCTTTCTCTGGTTAGTTTGAGTAGTTGTCTCTGAGAGACCAGCTTCCAGTGGAAGGTGCCTCATGCTTAGCAGTGCATGGGTCTGTTGACTTCTCTGTAAGGCTTTGTGAACAAGGGTAGCACAGAGGGTTTGCTTGCTCATTATATGGCAAAATAATACTCAAACCCCTAACAGCCACAAGATAGCCAACTCATATCTTAAAAAAAAAAAAAAAAAAAAAACTGGGACTCGAAAGAGAGCTGGTGTGGGAAAAGAAGAATATCACAGAACTGGGGTAGAAAGAGAAGTATAACACAAAACTGGGGTGGAAAGAGAAGTATAACACAGATTATCATAGATGTTCATGCCAGGCAAAATGATTTAAGAGGCTCAAGGCTAGGGGATTGAAGAGAAAAGTGTGCATTTCCCTAATGGTATGCAGGTTGAACTAACAATTTGAACTACTTCACAACTGGGCGATTCATTTATCTTGGGTCATTGCTATCTCATTTTCTATGCTTTGTTTACCTTGCTGTTCATATTCTTTGATTTGCCCACCTTTCTGGTGTCCTATTCATTCATATGCAAACATTTGGATACCAGTTGCAGTGTAATTGAATAGTGATATACAGTATTCAGAGGACAGAAAACATAGGTGAACAACCCAAGCACACCCACTATCTTTCTTATTCAAGCACTTAACTGCAAACCCAACCCCAAGCCAATGGATTTAGCAGTGATACTCATAACTGGGATTATAACCAATGCTTAGTTCTGAAGCGGTAGTACTGCAGATTTCCTCTTCGTCCTCCTCCTGCACTTCATTCCTCCAGCAGCTGCAGCAGCTCCGCCACAACCATTCCATGCTGTTTCGCTCCTCCAACTGCCAACCACATATATTCCTTTTTATACTAGGAATATTAAGAGGTTCATAATTTATCATCATTTCAGCACTCTCCTCCAATAATGCTTTATCAAATTGCCAGATCAGAGAACCAAAATTTTCATAGGCATATAAGAAAATACTAATATTAATAAACAAATATAATGTAGCAAGTATATTAGCTATATTAGCTTATGTGCAGATAATGAGATGAATGTTAATTCTACTTAGTTCACTAATTACAATTAATACCTCTTCCCAAGTGTACAGTTAATACCTCTTCCCAATCATGCTAGAGGATGGTCAGGTGAGTTGTGGACTGGTAATATAAGCAGTTGATAGGACCCTTCGAGGCTGAAATCCACCATGAAGACCCACATCTATCCACAGATCTCTAGTATCAGCTATTGGTATTGGTAATGGTTCAAAAGAGCCTCCACTTACGGGCTATTCATGCCAGTGCCACCTTTCGGGTGGCTTAATCTTTATCAATAATCAGGAGTCTAGCTCCAACAGTGGTTCAGTAGACACTTCGGAGATACAATACCACACATCTTCCACATTCACCAACAACAATATAGCACTCGAAGTGTCCAGTTCCTACCCTCACAAGCCGCTTTAGCTTTGACACAGAGCAGACAGCCACACTCCGACCTCATCGATCTTCCATGCTCTCATCCGGCACCAAGCTCTTTGTCTCCACCTCGCACTCAGAGTGCCATGCACTAGACACTCACCCCACATCCGAGCTCTCTATCCCCCAACCTCACTCAGCTCTCTGCCCTGCTCTAGGCTTCATCTCAGCTTCTACAACACTTCATTACACTGCCACCAAACTGACTGCTGGAACCAACACTATACTAAATAAATAAAAAAAAAAATCACTAATCTCTCTGTGTTTAATCAACCAAATATGTACATGTAATCATATGTTACATTGCTCGATGCAGCCGGAATCTGGCTGTCTGCTCTGCGTCGAAGCTGAAGCTTCTTGTAATGATAATGATAATGATAATGTTTATTTAGGTAAGGTGTATGTATGTAAACATACAAGAGATTTACAAAGATTGATGGATTTATAGATAGAGCTAGTACATACAATGCCTAAAGCCACTATTACACAAAGCGTTTCGGGCATGAAAAACAATAATGACTAAAGCTTAATACTAATTGAGTATAAAGAATAAAATGTGTTGAGAACAAATAAAAATAGAGATAAAAAAGGGGGGGGAACATGGCTGAAAAAGCAGCACAAATACTATTAGGTCGACAAACAGCGTTGTTTAAAAAAAACAGACATGGATTGACAATAGAGGGGTAAGGTAGGTTACAGGGAATTTATTAGGTAGTGCTTCATTTTTTTTTTTAAACTGGTTGAGAGAGGTACAGTCTTTAACATGGTTGGGAAGGTCATTCCACATTCTGGGTCCCTTGATTTGTAGAGCATTTCTAGTTTGATTAAGTCGTACTCTTGGAATATCAAAACTGTATTTATTTCTGGTGTGGTGCTCATGGGTTCTGTTACAACCTTCAATGTGAAGACACATCAAGTGTTACATTGTTGTTAGTGAATGTCGAAGATGTGCGATATCTCTCAAGCGTCTATACTGAACCACTGTTGGAGCCAGACTGATGATTGATGAATATTAATAGCCACCCAAGAGATGATACAGGCATGAATAGCCCGTAATGATGATGATTGATTGATTGATAAAGATTAAGCCATCCAAGAGGTGGTATGTGCATGAATAGCCCGTAACCATGATGATTCACTATCGACTACTTATATTACCGGTCCTACACCTCACCCTGACCATCCTCTAGCAGGTTTGGTAAGAGGTATTAATCATAATTAGTGAACTAAGTAGAATTAACAAAGTTATCTCATTATCTCCACATAATTAAATGAGAATATGGTGCAAGTATATTACTGACATAATATACTTGCAACAATTATATGCCAGGGATTGGGATGAATTTTCTTATTTACACAATTTTAAGGTCCCAGTTTTTGCAAATACTTATTGCCACAGTGCGTAATGATAGCCAACTTTAGCTCTTTCATACTAATTTAATATATTATTGTACAGTATTTAATATGTGCTGCACATGACAATTCTGATAAAGTGCCATAAAAGAATTCAATTTGCTTTTACAGTTGCCATTCCCAAAATTACCATATTTATTTACTTTTAGGCTAATTTAAAATAAAAAAATTTAATGATGGGCTATTTTCAAACTTCTTAAGTTTGCAATACTAGTAAAAATTTATTCTTAAATTAAAAATATGCAGGAGTGTCTCACAATTAATTACAATAAATAAATGCACTTAAGACTTCTCAAATGTTTCACTAGTTATAAAGTAAACAGCATATGTGAAATTTATTATACTGCTCCAAATACAGTTACAGTATACTTCTTTCAAAACTTCACCAGGAGATAATAAATGCCAGTTTTCTAGGGCAGCTAATTATTTAAGGCTAAAAAATGTAAATGATGTATGTTATTGTGAGCTTTTCCTAAGGGGGACACTAACGTACAGTAGTGTAATTTTTGTAGTACAGTAGTTGGTTCATTTTTCAATGTATTTTGCCATTCCCCGGGGGAATATTTTATCCAATGTACCTTCACAAGATCCCTGAACTATAAGATAGACTTTATATATGTCACTAATGTCAACTTTCGCTTGCTCAATACCCTCTTGGCTGGTTGTTTACCTTAGTCTCTTGGTAATGTAGCTTTGGTTTGCTCTCCTGAGATGCAGTCACCTGTTTTAGGCTCTAGTTGTGGGGTATGACCATGGCTTTTCCATTGTGAACCTTCTGCTGTACAATTCAACATTTATGCATGGTAATACAAGCAGCTTCTGCTCAGTAGTGGCTCAGGAATTATTTCTAGCCAACATGAATGTTCAAAGCCGAGTAACATTATTATACATAACCTAAGTAATGGTAATGTCTTCTCACAGACATAATAACATAGGATAAAAACCCACACTTATGTATATATTTGTGAATTTTATGTAAAGATTCACACCAAGTCTTTTGCATGCTTTGTCAAGGTCTGAGTATGTGGTTAGGATGAGACTAGTCATTTTAGCGTAAATCTTTACATAAAATTCACAAATACCTAAGTGTGAATTTTTATCCTATACTTTTATTACTCTTGTTAATGACATTTTAAAAATCAATCTTAAAATTAATAATAATAATTTTTATTACCTTATTAAACATATGATATACTGTGAATGTTCATACTCAGTATTAACATATATAACTCAAACAATACTTAAATGCACCTTTAACATTGGAAATATGTAATCAGGTTGCCAAGCTTGGTCAAGATTATTACACCTAAGCACAAACACAACATTGCTCTTCACCTATACCTAGCATTAACACCATGTAACATTCCTCTACACTTATACTGTACTCAACATTAGCACCATGTTATATTCCTCTATACCTATGCTCAGCTTTAATAACAAATATGATATTTACCAGGGTGAATCAGTGATAGTAGCCTCACTTCCAGTCTCCCTTACCAGTGCAAGGCCCTTCATACTTACTGTACTATAATAAGCAACTCTCCTCTGACCCTATATTCACTAGTGTGTGACCCTACTCTGTTCCATCATACTTACTAAAGCAAAATCCTCTGACCCCCTCATTCTCACTAGTGTGACAACATCCTTGAGTTCCCTTATCCCCATGGTATAGTGGTGAGATATCGCCTTAAGCAGTCCCTGTGGCGTAATGGTAAGACACTCGCCTGACGTTCCGCGAGCGCTTTGTCCTGGATTCGTATCCTGGCCGGGGAGGATTTACTGGGTGCAAATCCTTAACTGTAGCCTCTGTTTAACGCAACAGTAAAATGGGTACTTGGTTGTTAAACGATTTTTCATGGGGTAGTAATCTGGGGAACATAGGATTAAGGACTTGCCTAAAATGCTATGCGTGTTAGTGGCTGTACAAGAATGTAACAACTCATGTATATACTGTATAATAAAAAAAAATAAAAATCTTTGATATACCTTGAGTCAGACTAAATCTGTGCAAACACTCCAAGCAAATAAAAGGACTCAGCCTATGGAACTCACTCCCTAATGAATTAAAAAACTTTCCTATTGATGCTTTATTCAAAAGTAAAACTAAAAATTATCCAATTTCATTCCCTAAGTTTCCTACTTTGTGCTTCAAACTCACACTGGCTTATGCTACCCACTCACCAACACTCAGTACTCAAGACATGCAACTTCACCAGTATAATCAATATAATCACTACTATACATTTTTATTGTAGTTATTATTTTGAAATACAATTCTGCAACACTTGTCTTCTCACAGTGTCTTCTGTCTGTCTTCTCTCTGCACTGTATATTTTAATTACTCTAACTTTTCTTTGATAGAGGGAAACGCTATGTGTGTTAGTAGCTTTGCAAGCATGTAAGTAGACCAATGTGATGTACTCTGACCACCCATTATACCTTCTTGTATATAAATAAGACAATAAATGAATGTAATACTGACTGGCGTTGTTATGGCATGTGGCGGCTGGTGTTGTTGTGGGTGGGGGGTCCGGGGCAGCTACAGCACACCCCTCCTGCCACCCGGGGCAGCTACAGCACACCCCGGGGCAGCTACAGCACACCCCTCCTGCCACCCCGGGGCAGCTACAGCACACCCGGGGCAGCTACAGCACACCCCTCCTGCCACCCCGGGCAGCTACAGCACACCCCGGGGCAGCTACAGCACACCCCTCCTGCCACCCCGGGGCAGCTACAGCACACCCCTCCTGCCACCCCGGGGCAGCTACAGCACACCCCTCCTGCCACCCCGGGGCAGCTACAGCACACCCCTCCTGCCACCCCGGGGCAGCTACAGCACACCCCTCCTGCCACCCCGGGGCAGCTACAGCACACCCGGGGCAGCTACAGCACACCTCGGGGCAGCTACAGCACACCCGGGGCAGCTACAGCACACCCCGGGGCAGCTACAGCACACCCCGGGGCAGCTACAGCACACCCCGGGGCAGCTACAGCACACCTCGGGGCAGCTACAGCACACCCGGGGCAGCTACAGCACACCCGGGGCAGCTACAGCACACCCCGGGGCAGCTACAGCACACTCCGGGGCAGCTACAGCACACCCCGGGGCAGCTACAGCACACCCCTCCTGCCACCCGGGGCAGCTACAGCACACCCCGGGGCAGCTACAGCACACCCCGGGGCAGCTACAGCACACCTCGGGGCAGCTACAGCACACCCCGGGGCAGCTACAGCACACCTCGGGGCAGCTACAGCACACCCCGGGGCAGCTACAGCACACCCTGGGGCAGCTACAGCACACCTCGGGGCAGCTACAGCACACCCCGGGGCAGCTACAGCACACCCCGGGGCAGCTACAGCACACCCCGGGGCAGCTACAGCACACCCCGGGGCAGCTACAGCACACCCCGGGGCAGCTACAGCACACCCCGGGGCAGCTACAGCACACCCCGGGCAGCTACAGCACACCCCGGGGCAGCTACAGCACACCCCGGGGCAGCTACAGCACACCCCGGGGCAGCTACAGCACACCCCGGGGCAGCTACAGCACACCCCGGGGCAGCTACAGCACACCCTGGGGCAGCTACAGCACACCCCGGGGCAGCTACAGCACACCCGGGGCAGCTACAGCACACCCGGGGCAGCTACAGCACACCCCGTGGCAGCTACAGCACACCCCGGGGCAGCTACAGCACACCCCGGGGCAGCTACAGCACACCCGTGGCAGCTACAGCACACCCCGGAGCAGCTACAGCACACCCGGGGCAGCTACAGCACACCCCGGGGCAGCTACAGCACACCCCGTGGCAGCTACAGCACACCCCTCCTGTCACCCTGGGGCAGTTACAGCACACCCCGGGGCAGCTACAGCACACCCCGGGGCAGCTACAGCACACCCCTCCTGTCACCCTGGGGCAGTTACAGCACACCCCGTGGCAGCTACAGCACACCCCGGGGCAGCTACAGCACACCCCGGGGCAGCTACAGCACACCCCTCCTGGCGCCTCGGGGCAGATACAGCACACCCCTTCTGCCACCATGTGGCAGCTACAGCACACCTCGGGGCAGCTACAGCACACCCCGGGGCAGCTACAGCACACCCGGGGCAGCTACAGCACACCCCGGGGCAGCTACAGCACACCCCGGGGCAGCTACAGCACACCTCGGGCAGCTACAGCACACCCTGGAGCAGCTACAGCACACCTCAGGGGAGCTACAGCACACCCCGGGGCAGCTACAGCACACCCCAGGGCAGCTACATCACACCTCGGGGTAACTACAGCACACCCCGGGGCAGCTACAGCACACCTCAGGGGCAGCTACAGCACATCTCGGGGCAGCTACAGCACACCCCGGGGGAGCTACAGCACACCCTGGGGCAGCTACAGCACACCTTGGGGCAGCTACAGCACACCTCGGGGCAGCTACAGCACACCCCGGGGCAGCTACAGCACACCTCGGGGCAGCTACAGCACACCCGGGGCAGCTACAGCACACCCGGGGCAGCTACAGCACACCCCGGGGCAGCTACAGCACACCCGGGGCAGCTACAGCACACCTCAGGGCAGCTACAGCACACCCCAGGGCAGCTACAGCACACCCCTCCTGGCACCCCGGGGCAGCTACAGAACACCCCAGGGCAGCTGCAGCACACCCCGGGGCAGCTACAGCACACCCGGGGCAGCTACAGCACACCCCGGGGCAGCTACAACACACCGCAGGGCAGCTACAGCACACCCCTCCTGGCACCCCGGGCAGCTACAGCACACCCCTCCTGGCACCCTGGGGCAGCTACAGCACACCCCTCCTGGCACCCTGGGGCAGCTACAGCACACCCCTCCTGGCACCCCGGGGCAGCTACAGCACACCCCTCCTGGCACCCCGAGGCAGCTACAGCACACCCCTCCTGGCACCCCGAGGCAGCTACAGCACACCCCTCCTGGCACCCCGAGGCAGCTACAGCACACCCCTCCTGGTACTGTACCCGGGGCAGCTACAGCACACCCCTCCTGGCTTCCCGGGGCAGCTACAGCACACCCCTTCTGGCACCCCGGGGCAGCTACAGCACACCCCTCTTGGCACCCCAGGGCAGCTACAGCACACCACGGGGCAGCTACAGCACACCCTGGGGCAGCTACAGTACACCCTGGGACAGCTACAGCACACCCTGGGGCAGCTACAGCACACCGCTCCTGGCACCCTGGGGCAGCTACAGCACACCCCTCCTGGCACCCTGGGGCAGCTACAGCACACCCTACTGGCACCCGGGGCAGCTACAGCACACCCCCTCCTGGCACCCTGGGGCAGCTACAGCACACCCCTCCTGGCACCCCTGGGGCACTCTGGCTCCTGCAGCACTACACAACCACCTCCACTCCTTACACACCACACACTCTGTAATTACCTAAGTGTAGTTACAGGATGAGAGCTACGCTCGTGGTCTCCCATCTTCCCAGTACTCTGTCATATAACGTTTTGAAACTACTGACGGTCTTTGCCTCCACCACCTTCTCACCTAACTTGTTCCAACCGTCTACGACTCTGTTTGCGAAAGTGAATTTTCTTATGTTTCTTCGTCATCTTTGTTTAGTTAGTTTAAATCTATGACCTCTCGTTCTTATAGTTCCAGGTCTCAGGAATTTTAACTCGTCAGTTTTATCAATTCCTGTTACTATTTTGTACGTAATGATCATATCTCCTCTTTTTCTTCTATCTTCTAGTTTTGGCATATATAATACCTCTAACCTCTCCTGGTAGCTCTTGTCCTTCAATTCTGGGAGCTACTTAGTGGCATGTCTTTGCACTTTTCCAGTTTGTTGATGTGCTTCTAAGATATGGGCACCACACAACCGCTGCATATTCTAGCTTTGAACAAAAGTCGTGAACAGTTTCTTTCGTATTTCGCCATCTTGTATTTAAAAACAATTCTGAAGTTAGAAAG
>WNGS01164858.1:44609967-44620258 GCA_020271785.1 Procambarus virginalis
ATCAACAAACTGGAAAAGGTGCAACGACATGCCACTAAGTGGCTCCCAGAAATGAAGGACAAGAGCTATGAGGAGAGATTAAAGGCATTAAAGATGCAAAAACTAGAAGATAGAAGAAAAAGAGGTGATATGATCACTACATTCAAAATAGTAACAGGAATCGATAAAATTGACAGGGAAGAATTCCTGAGACCCGGAACTTCAAGAACAAGAGGTCATAGACTTAAACTAACGAAACAAAGCTGCCGGAGAAATATACGAAAATTCACTTTTGTAAACAGTGGTAGACGGTTGGAACAAGTTAAGTGAGAAGGTGGTGGAGGCCAAGACCGTCAGTAGTTTCAAAGCGTTATATGACAATGAGTGCTGGGAAGACGGGACACCACGAGCGTAGCTCTCATCCTGTAACTACACTTAGGTAATTACACTTAGGTAATTACACTTAGGTAATTACCAATTACTTTGAAATTTTCACACAACATTCCATTCGCATTTGAGCAGGTTTTTATATACATACTATATAGATGTCACATCTGTGACGGTAAAAAAACATGCTTTTTCTGAAAAACTGTGTTTTTCATGTCGGGGAAATCTTCAAAACCTCTTTACCGATTGCTTTGAAATTTTGACACAATGTTGCATTCGAATAGGTGCGTCTTTTTATATATCTACTATATACATGCTTCACCTGTGACAGGAAAAACATGCTTTTTTTGAAAAACAGCGCCATCTGTTGGACATAAGAGCAACACACACTATAATCTCCGAAAGTTCTTCACCAATTGCTTTGAAATTTTGACACAACGTTGCAACGTTTTGACACTGGGTAACACACTTCAGTGCCTCGTTGCAAGGGCAGCTGTCAGAAACATCTGCAAGGAAGCTGCAACAATGCTTCGACCCCATCAACTAGGTTTTGGTGTCCCCCATGGCTGTGAAGCAGCAGCTCATGCAGCACGAGCCTATATTAAGTACCTCCAAAAAAATAATGCATTAATTAAACTAGACTTTAAATGTTTTCAACCAGGTATAAAAAAAAAAAAATCAGTACTGGAAGCAGTGCAAACAAGTTTTCCTTGTCTACTCCTCATTGTTTCAGCAGGATATAGTAGGGAATCGACACTGATGATTCAGAAACGACCAAAATTCACCATGAAGTAGTTTCTGCAGGTGTCCAGCAGGGAGACCCACTTGCCCCTTTCCTTTTCTGCATGGCTGCTAAAGAGGTCACAAGCAGGTTGACCAGCGAGATCAAGTATCTGGTTCCTGGACGATGGCACCCTGGCAGGAACACAGGAGACCCTGCTAGGGGATCTACAGCTGATGAAATCTAAGGAAGAGGATTTAGGACTCACCCTAAATCCATCAAAGTGCAAAATCCTCTCATCAAGCCAACAAATCATAGATACAGTAAGAATTATAGGGACACTGCTGCTAGGGACACTTCTGAGCTCGAGTGCCATTGAGATAATCCTTGAAGAAAAGCTGAACGACCTGAGGAGAATGGAGGGAAGAATAGGGGCTCTGGATGCCCATGATGCTTTGTACCTCTTCACAAGGTGCCTGGCTTTGCCCAGGCTTACCCATTTTCTAAGATGTGCTCCCTCCTTCGACAGTCCAAAATTAACAGAATATGACGCACTCCTAAAATGTTACACAATGGTCAATTGACAGTCGAGAGGCAGGACCAAAGAGTCGAAACTAAACCCCATAAGCATAACTAGGCGAGTACGCACACTCTGGGGGCCCTGCTACACACACACACACACTCCGGGGGCCCTGCCACACACACACACTCGGGGGGCCCTGCCACACACGCACACTCCGGGGGCCCTGCCACACACGCACACTCCGGGGGGCCCTGCCACACACGCACACTCCGGGGGGCCCTGCCACACGCACACTCCGGGGGGCCCTGCCACACGCACACTCCGGGGAGCCCTGCCACACGTACACTCCGGGGAGCCCTGCCACACGCACACTCCGGGGGGCCCTGCCACACACACTCTGAGCCCCTGGCCCTACATTCCAGGCCCCTGCCATGCACATTCCTGGTCCTAGCATGCACACTCCTGGTCCTAGCATGCACACTCTGGGCCCTGCCCCACACTCTGGGGCCGTGTGGGGCAGGCAATCTCGGTGGGGCAGGCAATCTCGTGGCCCTGCCATGCAGACCCCGGGCCCTACCTGACACTGCACCAGGCATGCCTAGAGACCCTGGCCTGTTGGGATGCCCAGACTGCTGCTGCTGCTCCGCCATTGTCAGACAGGATATTTAGGCACTGGAGTGGACACAAGCGGCTAGCTATTTCTTAACCGGCCAAGGAGTTCCCATTTCCACTGTGGGAGGTACTGTGAAGCACTCAGAAGCAAGCAAAGTTCACCAAGAACACATTAACATCCTCTCAGAGTTGTCAATAGCTCCTGTCCGTCCCGCATTACGAGCCCAACAGTATTTTTTCTGGCGACGTCGACTGTATTAGTTTTGTATAACTGGAATAATTTGTTGTAGGTGCACAATGCCTAAATATGCTTTGTTTTTATTTAAATGTGTTAGTGTTAGTTATTTTCTTAGAAATTAAATACTTGTTTTATTTTAGGGAGCATGAGCCTAATTCTAATTTTAAAACCTCGAGAAGCCACAAACCCGAGATCGTCGACTTATTTATTTATTTATATATATGCATACTCTGGGGTATGCATACCCTTTATATATATATATATATATATATATATATATATATATATATATATATATATATATATATATATGTATTATATATATATTAGTGACAGAGATGACTACTGTGAATATACTTTTGCTCAGTTTACAATTAAATCCCTTAAATCCTCATTGACTATTGGAGCCATCTATAGATTTCCCAATACTAACATAGCTTCTTTCTCAGACAACCTAAGTAATCTTATTATAAACAACAATCTCAACAAAAACCACATCATTCTGGGAGGAGACTTTAATATTGACCTGGGTCAACAAAATTGCTCTCAAGTTGACTATTTCCTTAACAGCATGAACTCCTGTATGCTAATCCCCACAATCACCAAACCTACCCGAGTCACTCAAACATCAGCCACTACCTTGGACCACATATGGACAAACATAACAGCTCCCCTTGTATCTGGTATAATCTACGACAGAACAACTGACCACTATCCTACCTTTCTCATAGCGAACATGGACATAACACCACCAAAAAGCAAGAAACTTTCATTTAGGCTACACAGTGAATCAGCTTTGGGCAATCTTACAGATGCATTTCACAATATTAACTGGGATTCTGAATTCAATAATACCCAGGATATAAATTCATTAGCTAACCTCTTCCTCTCCAAAACTCTAAGCCTCTACAACCTTCATTGTCCCCTTCTTACCAAGCAAGTAACTGACAAAAGATTAAACAATCCATGGCTCACAAGCGGCATTCTCAATTCAATCAACAAGAAACATGAATATGAAAAGAAACTTAGGATTGGCCTAGTTTCAAAGGAAGTAGCTAAAAGGTACTCATCAATGCTTACCAGTATCATAAGAAAGGCAAAACTTGCATATTATGTGAATAGATTCAATGAAGCAAAAGGCAACATGAAAAGCACTTGGAAAACCATCTCTAGTATCCTAGGAACTAAACAACACTCACATAACCAAATAAAACTCTACAAGGATGGGGATATACCGTCAACTGATTTAGAAATGGCAAATGAATTTAATAGTTTCTTTTCATCGGTTGGTGCTAATCTTGCCAGTAAAATCCCACAGACTCAGACACATATTAACACATATCTCTCAGGCAGCTATCCAAACTCTCTTCTCCTTTCACCAATCAGCCCGGAAGATGTTGTGTCCATCATACACTCTCTAAAAACAAAGGCAGGGAACACCAGTGAAATTCCGTCCATTGTATACAAGAGAGCCTCCCATGCCCTTGCCCCACCCATAGCCCTACTGTTCAACAAATCTATAGAGTGTCACACCTTCCCTGATATCCTCAAAAAAGCAAGAGTAACGCCAGTCCATAAAGGAGGCAATCCGGCGGACATAAACAATTATAGACCAATATCAAATCTACCCATTCTATCAAAAATATTTGAAAAAATTATTTACAAACAGCTCTATTCCTACCTCGTAAAATTCGACATACTCAGCCCCTGCCAGTTTGGCTTCAGGTCCCAAAAGAGCACCAACGATGCAATCATTAGTCTCCTTGACGTAATCTACTCAGCACTTGACAAAAATGAGTTTCCGATTGGACTCTTCATTGACCTAAGAAAAGCCTTTGATACTGTTAATCACAACTACCTCTTACTTAAACTCCAGCATTATGGAATCCGAGGCCTTGCCCTTGACTACATCCGATCCTATCTTAGTGACAGACACCAATATGTAACTATCAATGAAACAACTTCTTCCACTCTACCAATTACCGTTGGAGTGCCACAGGGCAGTATCTTAGGACCTCTTCTATTTCTTATATATATAAACGATCTGCCTAATGTCTCTAATATTCTCAAACCTATATTGTTTGCTGACGATACTACTCTTATCTATTCAGACCTCAACCCACATACACTAAATAATGTTGTGAATAATGAATTAAAAAAAGTCCACTTATGGATGTCAACTAACAAACTAACATTAAACATCGAAAAGACTTACTACATCTTATTTGGAAGCAAATCATCAAATGCAATTCAGCTACAGATAGACAACATTAACATCAGTAATAAAAATGATGGCAAGTTTCTTGGCCTATTCCTAGACAAGAGACTCAACTTCAGCACCCACATTCAACACATAACTAAGAAAGTCTCTAAGACAGTTGGTATACTCTCCAAAATCAGATATTATGTTCCTAACTCTGCTCTCCTCTCTCTCTATTATGCTCTAATCTACCCCTATCTTAATTATGGTATCTGTGCATGGGGGTCTACCACTGCAAACCACCTTAAGCCCATCATCACCCAGCAAAAATCTGCTATCAGAATAATAACTAACTCTGCTTTCAGACAACACTCAGCTCCCTTGTTTAAATCCCTAAACTTGCTAAATATTAACTCCCTCCACACATTCTCTTGTGTCAACTACATCTACAAAACCCTGTTCTTAAATGCAAACCATGCTCTGAAACTCTCTCTGGACAGATGTAATAGGACCCATTATCACCACACCAGAAATAAATATCTCTTTGATATCCCCAGGGTCAAACTTAATCTGTGTAAACACTCTATGCAAATTAAGGGACCTAGTCTATGGAACTCACTCCCTAGTGAATTGAAAAACTGTAAAACTTTTGCCTTATTTAAAAACAAAACCAAAAAGTACTTAATTTCATCTTCTTAGTTTCCTACACTGAGCTTTATTTTTGCTCTGTATCTAGTGTTACCCAATCTCCTAATTCTTATGTATTTAACCCAAACAACCTTATCATTGTGTTCATTGCTGTCTTCCTTTATGTGCTAGCCATTTGCTGTATTGTGCCTACCAAATTTTGTCAACTACCATTCAAGCTTTCATTGCAATCAATCTTAGCTACCTAAGTGCTTTATTATACTGTACCTACAATTTTCTCTCATCTTTTTTTTCTTTTTTTCTTTTCTTGCCATGTAACTGTTATCATTTCTTTTTTATAATTTTTGCTAGTATTTACCTACTAAAAATTTTCTTAGATTAAGGACCTGCCCGAAACGCTGCGCGTACTAGTGGCTTTACAAGATTGTAATTACCATATTATATATTCTCACATTCCCAATGTACCTTCTTGTATATGAATAAATAAATAAATAAATAAATATATATATATATATATATATATATATATATATATATATATATATATATATATATATATATATATATGCAGAATAACCACATGTGAAAAATAGAAAATGCTTAACGCGTTTTCGGCTAATTCGCCTTCATCAGAGCAAAGTAGAATGAAGATCTTCATTCATCTACATTCATCTTCATCTTCATTCTACTTTGCTCTGATGATAGAACTGATGAGCTAGCCAAGACTTTTGCTCGTAAAGAGGGAATTGATTACCAACTTGGACTGCTTTTGAGCAGCCTGAGGGCAGTAATATCCCAGGAACATCAACTAAATTTCGGAGGCTTGAGGCAAAGTGAAATTCACACCAGTTACTCCATCTATCATCATTCTATTATACATGAAGAACCGCACGTCTATGGGTCATCCAATAATGTTAGCAGACTTCTTGATCTTACCACTGCTAGGCTTAGGCTCGGCTACAAGTACCTCTGGGAGTTTGTAACATCTGCTGATGTAGATTTGACTAAATGTAAACTCTGTCAGCAGAACTATTCGCATACTTTGCGTCATTATATAATGGAATGTGAAAAATTGCGGAATTTAGAGATAACACCATCAATAGTGTCCAAGAAATGTGTAAGTACTTCATTCACAATGATGTGCTGCCCGAAATTTTAGCGAAGTATCCAAAATTTGCTTACTGTCGGTAATGCATGCACATGACTTTAAAGCTGCCGCCCAGTTGGGTGGGTGTGCAGCAAAACTAGTAACTGTGTGACTCACTATAGATGTAAAGTGCCTTGTATAGTGACTGTTGTGAGCCTCTTGTTAATCACTTGTGACACAAAGATTCTTGATGTGTGTATTTGTGTGTGATTAGATATGTATGTGTATGTATATGTGTATACGTATATATATATATATATATATATATATATATATATATATATATATATATATATATATATATATATATATATATGTGTACATGTATGTATGAGGGTGTGTACATGTGTATACAACATTGATAATTTTGTAACTAGCGTCAAACATTGTTATTTGCTTAGCTAAACGAACTAGAGGGTTCAGTTCCTGAACCGATTATGTGCCTCTGTATCCTTTACACCACCGCCCACGGGATGGGTATGGGGTGCATAATAAAGAAAGAAATTGAATTCTGATGAAGGCGAATTAGCCGAAAACGCGTTAAGCATTTTCTATTTTCCACATGTGGTTATTCTGCATACTTGGATCAGTGTTTTTGTGATCATTGTTGCATTTATATATATATATATATATATATATATATATATATATATATATATATATATATATATATATATATATATATTAAATACTTGAACACATCGTGTATATATATATATATATATATATATATATATATATATATATATATATATATATATATATATATATATATATATATATATATATATATATATATATATATATATATATATATATACACGATGTGTTCAAGTATTTAATATTAAATGCTTGAATACACATCCCAGCAAACTTCATGTCAACAGGAGGGGGGTAGAAATAGCCTAAGCTACTCTATCCCTTTGAGATGTATTTCTTGCTTATCTCAATAAACATACTTGAACTTGAACATCAAAGCATCCACCACCAAAACTCTTCCCCACATTCCTAAAGCAGCACGCCCATTTGCAGCAGGGAAATATACAGATCTTCTAAGGAAAGTGAATGAACGGTCTGAAAATCTTAATGCTGCAGCCACCATCAAAGCGTGGCATAATTTGCTCCTGTTTGGCAATATTTGCTTAGGCGTACCTGCAAGAGGAGGCAAGTCACTAGCCTCATCAGTCACTAGGGCAATAAATAATTTCCCCAGAGCTGACAACTTGATCCCCATCCCTCCTCAACGCAAAAACCGTCGTGGAAGACCCAAGAGTTCCAATTATAATTTTAAGCTTGGAACACAAGTGACCAAGAAAATTGAAGAGGGCAACACAGTAGGGGCAATTAGGTTACTTACCAGTGAAGAAACAATCGCCCCTAGAGATACAGCAACTGCCGACTCACTGAGAGAGAAGCACCCTCCCAGAGTACCATGGGAACCCACTGCTCGGGACACAAATGTCCCAGACATGGGACCTCTATTCCTCCAAGCATTAGAGGTATACAAAGCCATCATGTCATTTCCACCAGGCTCAGCAGGGGGATACACTGGAGTAAGACCTCAGCACCTCAAGGAGATGACAAACCCAGTCTTCGGCGAAGTTGCAGAGACACTACTGTCAGAGATCACGAAGTTTGTCAACGACTGTCTCTCCGGGTTGATCCCAGATACAATTATACCCTTCTTCTTCGGAGCATCCCTTTGTGCCCTTAAGAAGAAGGATGGTGGAGTCAGACCTATTGCCGTGGGCAACACACTTCGGCGCCTTGTTGCTAGGGCAGCTGTCAGAAAAATCAGCATAGACGCTGCAACGATGCTTCGACCCCATCAACTAGGTTTTGGTGTCCCCCATGGCTGTGAAGCAGCAGCTCATGCAGCACGAGCCTATATCAAGAACCTCCCAGAAAATAAGGCATTAATTAAATTAGACTTTAAAAATGCCTTCAACCAGGTAAAAAGGGATGTGGTACTGGAAGCAGTTCGAACCAGCTTTCCTTGTCTACTTCCTTTCGTTTCAGCAGGGTACAGTAGGGAATCGACACTGTTGTTTGGGGAACATGAAGTTGTTTCCGCAGAAGGTGTCCAGCAGGGAAATCCACTTGCCCCTTTTCTTTTCTGCATGGCAGCTAAGAAGGTCACAAGCAGGTTGTCCAGCGAATTCAACATCTGGTTCCTGGACGATGGCACCCTGGCAGGGGCACAGGAATCCCTGCTAGGAGATCTTCAGCTAGTGAAATCTAGGGGAGAGGAGTTAGGCCTTGCACTAAATCCATCAAAGTGTGAAATCATGTCATCCAGCCAACCAATCATAGATGCAGTACGAATCTTATTGCCAGGAGCCCAAGTGATCGCTCCCACCGACAGTGTGCTGCTAGGGGCACCTCTGGGCTCGAACGCCATTGAGGTAGTCTTCGAAGAAAAGCTTAAAGACCTGAGGAGGATGGAGGCGCGAATAGGGGCTTTGGATGCTCACGATGCTTTGTACCTTCTTACAAGGTGCCTGGCTTTGCCCAGACTTACCTATTTTCTCAGGTGTGCTCCTTCCTTTGACAGCCCAAAATTAACGGAATACGACTGTAGTAAAAGTGTTATTGTATTATTGTACCCGGATGTTTAGTTTTAGTTTTAGTTCATTTATTATGCACCCCATACCCATCTTGTGGGCGGTAGTGGAAAGGGTTACAGAGGCACATAATGGGCTCAGGGACTGAACCCAACAATTCATTTAGCTAAGCAAGTTACAATCTTGATGAGCTAGTTACAAAATTCAATATAAGTCGTCACATCAACAATGGGTTCGAGATCGACCTCAAATACAGGTTCTAAATTAAGCAACTGACATATGTGGAGAGCTAGTGTCACAATTTATATGTTTGTCCTGCACACCGCCCCCCATCCAGTGGGCAGCGGTGGATAGGTTACAATCACTCAGTTACTACCTACAGTTAGCAAACTGGGGATATTTGGCTAAAATTTCTGGTAGCAGATCATTTTGAATGAAATATTTACACATCGCTGGAACATTGGTTATAGAATTGTCTCTAAATTCACGTATCTTTTCGCACTCCATCACATAGTGACGGAGGGTGTGCGAATAATTTTGTTGACACAGTTTACATTTGGTCAGGTCTACATCGGCAGATAATGAGAATTCCCAGAGATACTTGTAACCGAGTCTAAGCCGAGCAGCAGTAACATCTAGAAGTCTGCTGATTTTATTGGATGATCCATAGATGTGTGGCTCCTCTTGCATGATAGTATGATGATAGATGGAATTACTGGTGTCAATTTCTTGATGTGTGTATTTGTGTGAGTGATTAGATATGTATGTGTATGTATATGTGTATACGTATATATATATGTACATGTATATGTATGAGGGTGTGTACATGTGTATACAACATTGATAATTTTGTAACTAGCGTCAAACATTGTTATTTGCTTAGCTAAACGAACTAGAGGGTTCAGTTCCTGAACCGATTATGTGCCTCTGTAATCCTTTACACCACCGCCCACGGGATGGGTATGGGGTGCATAATAAAGAAAGAAATTGATTGGTGTCAATTTCACTTTGCCTCAGATCTACAAGATCTTGTTGAAGTTCTCGGTGTACTGCTGCTCTCAGATTGCTCATTGACAATCCAAGGTTACCCGGATGGATGCTCGCTTGACTGTTTTGTTTGGATGCTCGCTTGACTGTTTTGTGGTTGTCAGACCAGCTGTGTCGTGCCTGTGTACAGGTTAGTTTATGTTCACTCCTAGTTAATTTCTATTTGTTCTAGTGTTAGTCATGTGTACTTTGCTTATTATATTATATATCTTAAGCACTGTTGTC
>WNGS01164858.1:44649901-44669901 GCA_020271785.1 Procambarus virginalis
GGTAATCATAACAATTAACACATGATCACACAGGTTTAATGTCCAAGAATTATAAATAAATTTCAAAAGGGCATCTTTAATTCACAAAAACCAACACGTTCACAAATTAATTTATAATTGAACCTCTACCCTCATCATCTCTGATCTTCTGCATCTTCCATCAATTAGCTGTGTATGTTTTCATTTATTTTTAAAACATACCAGCCAGTGTTGTCTTTTAATCCTTAAGCATTACAATGATTGCAGAAAAACTGTAAAACACAGGAATATGTTCAAAGGTTCTACTTGTTTGATGGGATACAGCCATTTTAACTTACCATCAACACTACACAATGACGTTTACACCAGAAATTATTAATTCAATGTGATGAGTATACAGTACTCTAGAAAACACAAAGTTGTGATACAACAGAGGAAGCTATCAGGCCGTGATACAGCATGAGGAGTTAACAAGCCATCAAATTGTGGATACAACTGAGGAAACTAGCAGACCCATAAGTATGATACAACTGAGGAAGCTAACAAGCCAATCAAATTGTGAATACAACTGAGGGAAACTAGCACACCCAAAGTATATGATACAACTGAGGAAGTTAACAAGCCATCAAATTGTGGATACAACTGAGGAAACCAGCAGCACCATCAAGTTATGATACAACTGAGGAAGACTAACAAGCCATCAAAATTGTGTACAAACTGAGGAAACTAGCAACCATCAAGTATGATACAACTGAGAAGTTAACAAGCCATCAAATTGTGATACAACTGAGGAAACTAGCACGACCATAGTTATGATACAACGGAGGAAGTTTTACCTTGACCAGTCATCAGTATACCCATATATACTGTATCTTGACCAGTCATCATTATACCAGTGTACACCACCATGACCATCAGTATACCAGTGTGTACCACCATGTCTATCCGCAGTCATGGTGGTGTAACAGTCACTGCAAATATGAGTGTCTAAGATATACTAAGATCAACATTACTAGACAAGGTTATGTGCAAATACTGCTATTACTATTACTTCTACTTGTTAAAGTAAAGTGCCGGGATGGATTTCCGTCACACTACTACATGTAATGTTTCTTGTACCATATGAATCTTCTCATCTTCAAAGAGCAAGGATCAATAAACTCTACACCATAAATGAGTAGCCAACTACTGTACTGCAAGACTCTTAAACATCATTCTAATAACTCGGCAACATAATGCACCAAAGCGACTCGTCATGCATACAATACTAACATTTGTACAACTCCCTCTGTGCATTAAAACCTAGTCCCTCATGTCTTTAACACAATATGACAAAAGTCTTTACAGTGCAATGTCTCTGCAGTTGCTGGCCAAATAAAGTACAGTATGAAGGAATCAATTATCCATGGCATCCTTGTAACAAGATTATATACTGTCTGAGTTTAGTCTATCATGTACATTTGCCTTCAAAAGATTTTACATATGAAAATTACATCAGATATAATAATACAAAAGGTATGAACAGATTGTTACCTCAAAAATTCTTCATTCACCATTAGAGAACAATTCACAGATGATAAAGTGATCCCAGCAGTAAAAAGTTATTACTTGAATCACAAATGGAACCATTTTTCTGTATTGCCAGGACAAACAAACAAACAAACAAACAAGCGGCATCTTGGTGGCAAGCCAGGGTACAGCTATCATTACAAAGAAACTTAAACTAAAGAAAAAAATATTTACTTCCTTAATCGTAAAACTTGGCATACAATAACAACCCGTCCTCGCAAATTCGTATAGTCAATATTGACTTAATAGTTACGTGCATAGGTGACATACTAAACATAATAATTTCCCTTGAAAAGCTTCATAGAAAACACCGACCTTACCTAAGCTACTTAGTATGTTAAAATATGCATCTTATATCTTCGTAATTACAATTGTTACTTAACCTATTATAGGTACAGGTTAGGTAATAATTGTAATTACGAAGCAATAAGATGCTTATGTTAACATACTTAGTAGGTTAGGTAAGGTCGGTGTTTTCTATGAAGCTTTTCAAGGGAAACTATTATGTTAAGTATGTCACCTATGCATATATTTAATAAGTCAATATTGACTATACGAATTTGTGAGGATGGGTTGACAATAAAATATTACAATATTATAGGACATCACCACAGGACTTGGTTCTAAATACCACTCCAGTGGGTCGGTAAATCTTACAGCATCTTTATGCCATTAAGTAAATTAATATTTACAAAGCATATATTTTGTACCTAATCATAATTAGACCCATGAGGAGAGAGAGAAAGAAAACTTAAAATATTTTTTTTATTACAGGACACAGGTGCTTGCAACAATATTGTCTGAAAATAATACTATATCATGAGCCCCTCACGAGCCCAGACAAACTAGGTGCATTGTATTACTTTGATCGCTGAGCTCGGTGGTAGTGGTTCTCAAGTGTTCACTATGATGGGGGCAACCTTCCACTTACAATGTCATGAGGCCACTATACTCTTCTGCCAATTACACAAGTTAGAAAGTTCATCTTTCATACTCAAACAAACTAATCACAAATAAAGATGTCTTGTTACCTACCCAATTTTTACAACTTTCTCAATACAGAAAAAATAAAGAATATAATGACCATCTGCAAAGACAATGATAGAACAAAATAAAAATCACTTTCATTCCTCAGTTCCACAACTGTTCCACAGTGATAAGGCAAACTGAAGCAAAACAATTTTATTATTTAAAAACTAAGCCCAAAAAACTTAAATGTGACCCTGAAAATAAAATGTAAACCCAATTTGGCTTCATTATATCCATATTATGTAAGGAATAACCCAAGAACCACAGCAAAGCAATCAAAGTTTATTTTAAAGAAGTTTTGTTCCTGTCATTCCCGCGTGCATGAACACAGGCACACTCACTCACTCACTCCCTTACTTACTCACTCACTCACTTGCACACAAACTTCTAAAGATCACTCTAGGGAAATGCAGTTCAACACCCTATACAATAAATAAATAATTTTCTAAAATCATAATCACACTATATAACAATGGCACTAAAAATAGTCTTCTTCCTAAATATTTGTAATCTAAATGAGTGTTATGATATAATTATTTTTGAGGCTATATTACTTTTTTTGTCTTTTTATTACATCAGGGAACACAGTCAAGTTCATCATTAAAGAATACCATTAACAATGGTAAATCTAGAGTCACTCATCAACTTCTCATCTAAGGAGTTATGCATACAAAATATGCCATTATGAAGAGCATCTAAAACTAGTGCAATCAACAATGCCTGGCCAACAATCACAGTGCAACCACCCACAGTAACACCATGCGTACTTCATAACCACTAATAAAAGTACAGTACTCTACTCTATCTTAAGTCTCCATTCGTTAAGCCAAAATTTTAAGTAACTTATAATTTAATGCTTAACTCCATACTCTCCATACAACAGAAAAGCTCCTTACCAACTTAGGCTTTCTTCAGTTTTCTGACAATATAATTTTTCAATTCTAAATTCATTCCACTGCATAAAATATGACAGTAAATTACTATGGCCCAACTTGCTGCCATTTAGTGCCTGTCATCACCATGCTGGAGCCAAGCCGACATTCTCGGTCGAACAGACATGTGCTTACCAGTGTAACGTATCAGACACAAAAATAAATGCTGCACTGCCTGAACTCCAGCTCTGACAAGTCTGCATTATTCATAGTCCTGTAGATACAAAGTTTAACATTATACATGAGGAAGCCACCATGATACAGAGGTACTTTATTTGTTAAGGTATACTTAAACCTTTTAACTAATCAAGCTTCATGCACAAAATACTTTATTGTAATTTCACAACAACATTTACCTGGCAGAAAGCAGAAAATTTGAATTACAGATTCCATAATAAAAATTTAATTATTTTTTTTCACTGCAGCACTATGTTCTTTCCTGTTACAAGTAATGAGAAGAATAAGAATACAACTTTAGCACCAAATGTCTGTAGGCTTGTACAATTTATTCAGCTAATAAAATATTCTTGTATTATCAGTTAAGAAGTAGAAAACCACAACTGGCAACTAATTCCAAAAACCATAGACTGTTATCTTCATGATAAACTGAATGTTAACATGTGACACCTTTTTTGCTGTCTAAAATGCATCAATAACATTTTCTGTGGAGGGCCCCTCCAGTTTCCCAGAGCTGATACGTATGTGTTAGACTGTGGCATCAGTCAATTCGATTGGAGTTCTTGCCTACCGGGGATCACGAGCCAGAACCTGGCCCGCCTCCGAGAGGCACAAGAAGCAATGGCCTATAGAAGCCTCCATGTGGTTGGAAGTATTCCATATCTGCCATCGTTCGGGTTAGGCACCCAGAAAGGTAGGCGTCTCAAAATAAACTCCACCTCCACTGGTTCAAAATTGTTACCAAAAGCTGAACTATCAAGCAGAATGTCCCAATCCGAAAACATGCAAACAAGCATGACATCACAACCGCCCCCGTGCTGGTGTCTGCGCAGCTCCCCCCTCCCAGGGAGGAAAAAGGGTGAGACCCAGACCCCGTGCTGTCCATCCAACCACAGTTCTGAGGCTGATGTGTTGAATGGCGGTTGTTCGACTTTTTTTTTTTTTTTCCTGTCTGTGCAATGCTGTGCCTTTGCAGTTTTGTTCTGTTGTGTGGTGGTGCGGGAGCCAGAAATAATTCACGGAGTACTGGGGCTGCTTGCGCCTAGGGCCATCTTCCCTTGGTGCCCTGTAAGTAATGCCCTTGTGGCTTGGGGTTATCTTCCCCAAATCATTTGGGGACTGCCTCCATAGGGATCTTTTGCTGCTCAGTGACTGCCCGCCCTTATGGTCAGCTGGGATTTTCATAGCTGCTGTTTGACTTTGGGTAGGAGATAGTATTGTCGCTGGTAGGGGCACAAGGTACTGTGCAGCTTGTCACCTATTATCACAGCGACCGGTTCTATTCCTCCTGGAGGGAGGGAATTATCAGGGAAAAGTGCCAAGCCAGTACAACTATAATAGCACTGGGAAGGGATCAGGATAAGGATTTGGGATGGGACTGGGGGCAGGGGGGGGGGAAGGAAAGATGCCCATCCACTTGGACCGTCGAGGATTGAATGCCGACCTTCATGAAGCAAGACCGTCGCTCTACCGTCCAGCCCAAGTGTCTGGTATTCCTCCTGGAGATTTTATAATCTCCTATACTTTTGCAGGGTTTTTCCTTTTCTCTTTGTTTGTTGCCTGGTGGGGAGTCTATTAAATCTATTAAATCACACATAGCACTGGTGCAGAAATTTAGTTATTACTGTAGTTTGTATCACATGACTCACCAAGAACTAAAGCTGCAGGGCAAAAGGTGCTATGACAAGAGCTTCATCAGCAGTTATAAGAGTCGTATGTATACATAACTCTTCCATTATTAGCCATCTTGTCCAATATGCCACACACAAACTCCGCTACATCCATAGGGTCAGCTCTAGAGCGTATAACAAACTGGTGCTCGAGAAGCTGCTTGTACTTAGGGCGAGAACTTTCATCCTTGATGAGGCTGTTGAAGGCGAGAGAAGGAAGGTGTTATTAAACCCAGCCATACCTGCCCTCATTCAAAGAGCCATAAACTTCACTACATCAAATTCAAAACAAATTTACTAAAACCATTACAAAGTGCAGTTAATATTTTCATCTAAAAGCATTTGATCTATTAATGTGTAGTATTATAATACAGTCAATGAATGACTTAACTGACACCTGTTAAGTACCATCTTGTTTGCACTACAGTAACAGAGAAAATATGGGATCACCTTTCAACACCGATATCAGTAAATCAACAACTTGTCTATTATACACATATAAATTACAAATCTAGCTGCTCTGCATCACTGAAAAGATACATACATATACGGACTCTCACTGAGCAATACCACAAGGAATTCTTCTTTCACCTGCTTGGTGATATCAGGGAATAATGAGTTACCCGGGTTGCACGGTACAAGTATCTTCCACCCACACAACCTCTGTGAAGTAAGCACTTGACTGGTGACAAGTCAAAGCAATGGGCCACAGCTAGAGGAAGAAATCTCTCAAGATCCAGGTAAACAATGACCCAAATAGTACTACTGTCGTATTTACTGTTTCCTTGTGTATTCTTTAAACAATCCATCACCATTAACAGCAGTGAGAACTTAATACAGGAATACTGTTATGGGATGGGTCCAAAGCTCCCCCTGCAGCTTAGAATTAAGAGCAGCTTAAATATCATGGAAAAATACATGGAAATATCCCATGTTAAAAAAAAAAAAAAAGGGCAAACTTACTTATCACATGTTAAGTCAGCTTGACCTATATACCATGTATTAAGGAAGTCTGTTATATAGTACCTACTTACCAAGTGTTAACAAAACACACAAATTCCTCTGAAAAGATGTTTCCATTTTCATTTGGTGAAAGACGAGGCGGTTCTCCCTGTACCACTTGTGTCAGCTGCTCAAATACAGAGTTCCACTTAGGGTATGGGAAACTTCCAGTGGCAAGCTCCATGAGAGTGATACCCAGCGACCAAACGTCAGAGCGCACATCATAACCGCGAGCTCTGGCAGGGTCTATGCGCTCTGGCTGGAAGGGAAGAGCATCACTATATATATATTGATATAATACCTATGCTATGAGTATCATTACACCTATGTTCCATCTATATCACTGACACCACTACTATCATTACTACACGTACACCAGGTCCCACCTATTACAATATGGTTGGGAAGACCACCACAGGTTTACCCTGTTAAGTGTGTGGCCCTCTGGGCATCGCAGACAATTCACTGCACAGATGCTAACTGCTTAAATGATTGACTGAAACATCGCATTGAGCATGGTGGGATTTGAGACTGCATGACTTGGGAGGCAATGAATTATTTTAATTAGCAAAGTTTTTTTTTTTAATATACAGTATACTAAACAACTGAAGTAGTCTTCAGTGTCAACTCACAACTGAGGGGTCACAGGTTCGATTCCAAGGGTAGGACACAGACAAAATCAGGGGTAGGACAAAATCAGCTACAACAAACATTATTAAACCTAAATATTTCTACACAAGTATTCTTTAAGGTTCAGTGGCCTACATATAGCTCTGATGTATTATTAGACAAACATTATTTTCATTTAATTCTACCCAAATAGTTTTTGTGCATAGTTCAAGATTTTATTCCTTGTTCGACACTACATCTTACATTTTCTCTGGCATATACAGTAGTGCTACTCCCTCTCCTCATTTAAATTAATCTTTCAATCAGTGTGAAATAATTTGAATTTATTAAATTTGAAATCTGCTAGTAGTTTCTCATTTTCTACATTCATTCATGCTTGTTATTGTAGTATCTATTGTTTCTGAACCACAAGTGCACTTAATTTATCTACTTTGATGATAATATTCCTGTTTGGGAAGCTTATACTGACCGCCATATAAGGCCTACATCCAGCATCTCTTGTTTTGGCAATGGAATCTACCAGTTGACCAGATATGCCAAAATCACACAGTTTTATGTTGCCTCGCTTATCCAGTAATATATTAGAAGGCTTTACATCTCGATGTATTATTTTCAATTTCTCCTTCAGGTAATTCAGGGCCGTTAGTGTCTGAAAGGCAAAAATATCATTATTAAAACTTTAAGATAATATAATCATATATTGAGTTAGATCTGAAATGTCGATGTATCCTCATATTTATAATGAAGTATTGTACTGTATTTAAAGTATATAAAATATATTTTCTAGTCCCAATGAACAGCATCACTTCAAGCCTTCATCCTTTTTTCCTGCATGTATTAAACTATAATTCCAGGAATTTATATTTACTGAAATTTATTTGAAACAAGGTTATATAAAACATTATTGTTTTAATCCTTTTTATATATGTGGCATCTTACTAGCCAGTGGCAGCAGCCATATAATACTGCACAGGTACAGTACTGCTATTTAGATAAATCACTACCGGTATGTTATGTTTAGCCTTAACAGTTAATTGTATTGTCTCTTATTCTAAAATCATCACAAGCCACTTACTGCAACTGTTATCTTCCCAAGCATGTTTTCTGGTAGTCTCTCATGCATTCGTTCATAAATAAATTTGTAAAATTTATCCAGTGACGTATCCATCAATTCCATGCATATCCAACAGTCTCCCTGGAAGATAATGGTTTATTACTTTCCGAATCAAGCTCATCAATATTAAGATTATAATTGAACACTCTATTTTCTTCAAGACCTTGAGGACCATATTACAGTAGAAGGAACAGTACAACAGCACTTTAATAGCAGCAGTTTACTCACTCCTCAGCAGAAAGCAGTGGCTTGTAACTATATGCTCAGACTCTGCTTATTAGAGAGGCAAAGGCATGTTAGTACTTTTGCAAGAATGCCATTTCCAACCAACGTTGTTATTTAACCCATTATTGCTTTATTGCAAACATTATAAATAAATAAGAACATTACAAATGCAAATTAATTGCCATCCTTAGTGACTACTCAAAAGTTAGACTAACTCAATCCAACAAACTCTGAAAGAGCTTGGAAATAGCCATTATCCACTGTTTATTTTTTGTTTAGTTTATTTTCTATAATAGATATGGCCATTCATTTACAATACTGATCAGCATATATACACACTTTCTTCTATCCTCTATGGACAGGGTTAGAGATGTGTTAGACATCATATAGTGTAGTGAGTTACTGAGCACTCAACCACAGGTGATTGTAGTGCTTGTAGTGCTAACCCACATACATTCTTGTCTTAGGCAGGGTTAGAGATAATTGAGCAAGCACATTTAGCACCAATAATTAGAGTACTCACCGTGTTAAATCAATGTGAATGTAAAATGTGGCAAAGTGAACAATGCACCGAGACCCAAAATTTTTCCAGCTACCACCCAACATTCAAACTGACCCTAAACAAGCTCATCACTTCATACATGCCACCTAAACATTCAATCACCTCTCAAAATTAATCTATGGATACCCCCACATAATACTGTACTCAAATCAAAAGAATCCATGTCATGTTAATGCATTTTATGTTCTATGTGGGGGTATCTTAATCTATGGATACCCCCCCACATAATACATTACTCAGATCATAGGTATCCATGTCATGTTAAGACATTCTAAGTTTGATCATTAATGTCCCAGCTGACTAAATCATCAAAACTATCTTGAGCAATGAGAACCACCAGATATTGCAAACATCTAACAAACATTTCTAGAAACTTCCTTTACAGATTATCAAGGGCTAGTACAACTTTTCTATTAAGGGAACTCAATGTCAGTTCAATATTCAATTTCAACAGCAGCCATTCTCCCTAGTTCTAATTTAGGGTTTCTAGTCAACATAAGGTATGTGTATTCTCAAAATCAGTGAACAAAATCCTCAGGGAAGGAGTAAATAATATGACAAAATAAAATAGTTACTTCTACCGGAAATACCTAAAACTGTTCAGGGACACCAAAGGTATTGTGATAGTATTCTATCACATGTAATTAATAATACTATGCAAAACCTTTCCCTTACTGTCTGCCCCAAATTGTATAAGTTAAAACA
The DNA here is from genome assembly GCA_020271785.1 of Procambarus virginalis. Taxonomy (NCBI): domain Eukaryota; kingdom Metazoa; phylum Arthropoda; class Malacostraca; order Decapoda; family Cambaridae; genus Procambarus; species Procambarus virginalis. The sequence goes on from WNGS01164858.1 coordinate 44,659,496, forward strand.
CTAAGGAAGAATGCACCCCCCTTAACATCTGTGAGTAATCAGGACCTGTGATCTAGTACCACACATGTCCAGTCAGCTTACCTTTATGTCCAGTAAGCTGCACTGTGTAAACTACTACTACTACCATACAGTACTACTTGGAACTTGAGCATGTAGCACATAACACCAGTATTGTTAGATCTTCAACAATCCTTAACCCAAAAGCTTTCAGTACTAATCCTTACCTCCTTAAATATGGCACCATAAAATTGTACAATACATGGACAGTCATTGCTTCTCATGACCACTTCTAGATCCATCAATAACTGTTTTTGTTCTCTCTCGTCCACTGTCGAACGTATTCTCTGCAGACACATTTACTATATTAAAACCAACTAATACTACACAATTATAAAAATGCATCATAAGTTATACAAATTTAGCTTGAAATTTTATGGAAAGTGACTTTATGAGAGAATCACTTGGCTGTTCCCACTCGGGTAATATCCCTCCATCGCCTTAGATGTTGGAGGACCAACATTGGTAAATTGGCAGAAGAAACTAAAATCAGGTGGGTAATAAATTCAGACAATCATTATCAAATCTTATAGGAACTAACGGTAAATAAATAGACACAGTTTTAAATAACAAAGACAACATTAATCAAAAACGTCCATTGGTCTTAAGTTGTTGAAGGACCCCATAAGAATATTCCCACCCTACCTGTTGATGATTCTGATGATCAACATACACACAGCCTGGTCTCTGACCAGGCCTCCTGGTTGCTGGTCTGATCAAACAGGCCAAACGTTGCAGTTGCTTGCAGCCTGATATACGAGTCACAGCCTGGTTGATCAGGTATTCTTTGAAGGTTCTTCTCGAGTTCTCTTTTGATCATAACAAGCTTGGATCACTTGTCGATATTATCTCACACGCCAGAATTGCTTAGTGTTTCATAACGATTTATAAACATGTAGTTATATATATAATGTGTGAATAAAGCATGTTAATAGCAAAAAGAGTATGCTTTATTGTTCGAAGAATATAATATTGTGCATATATTAGTGCCAGAAACATATATGTGTTTATCGATGCTCTGTACTTTTATTATATACATTTCTCAAATTATACACTAGTGCATAACAAAGCTGCAAAAAGTAGTGAAAAACAGATCAGCGACATAAATAAATCAGTATAATTATATATGCGGCAACTGCTGCCAAGCCTCTGGTCAGGGTGATCTCCACTGGGCACTCACTGTATAAACGCTCATGAATCAATGACATCATCATGAGATTTCCTCTCTCAGCCAAAGCCAAAGTTACTGGTACATAAGAAATATATTATTTTTCTCACGCATAAGGGTTTGTCATGTAAATTGCATGTAAAGTCAAGGAATTAAATGTTGTCATAATTATGCAGTACTCAAGCTTTTGTTCACTTTTAAAAGGACCTCTTTCAGGATGCTCAGGATTACATTACAATATTTTATAAATAATGATGAGGAAATCGATAATTTCAACTATTCAGACAAGTAAGATGACATCAAATCACCTTAACAGCCATGATGGTGTTACTCTTGCGGTGGACCATCTTGTTCACCGTCCCAAAGCCCCCTCGGCCTATCTCACCCAAGTCACGAAGATCATCAGCGGTGAATTCCACTTGCTGTTGTGAGAAATGAAGATCGGCAAAACTTAGAACAAAAGTGATTATTATTAATAATGGTAAGAGGATGCAGCTCCATAAGTAGCCAATGAACAGAAACATGATGAGTAAACCCTCATGACAGAAGCATTACAGCTCTTCTCTACACTACATAAGCCCAGTAGCTGTATGAATTATATAACTACATTAAATAGATGACTTAAGATAAATATTATTTGAATATTCATCCACATATTCAGTCATGATTATTTCATCAATTTTACAAATTTAAGGCAAGTAATGACAGAAAACTATTTCAAACTTACCAATTCAGGAGAGATCTTAAGTTTCCCCGATGACTGGATACTTTGATACATTCCCCGAGTAATCTTGTCCCTGAAATATATATTAATATATATATATATACTGTGCATATATATATATATATATATATATATATATATATATATATATATATATATATATATATATATATATATATATATATATACATACACACAGTATACATATATATATATAATTATTTATGTGTCATACCTAATATCCAGAACTGCACTAACTTGCCCAAGTATGTAAGGTCTGATTTGCCTAACAGGCAGAGTGATTTTCATTACAGTATTTTCAAATATTACTTTTCAATTTGGTTTATTCCGATTAATATTATTATATTATAATAAGAACATGAATTACTACTTAGTTATGTTAGGTTAGATCAAATTTCTATTTTAGTTTTAACCCAAATTAATTTTTTATTTAATCATATACAGTATAACATAATGGAAAGTTTTATCATTCCATAACAAAAATAAAATTTAAAAATATATAATTTCAGGAAAACTCAGCTTGTTAGGCACCTTGGCCTATTAGATACAACACATTCATGCACATATATACTGTACAAATATACTTTATTTATACACACGATAATTTATAAATGTGTCAACGTGCAAAACTTTAACCTACTCTGTTAATTGTTCCCCATTTCTCTTGTGTGAATACTGTGCTCAAAGTTCAATGAAATGTTACAGTTAAGGACACCATATTTGCCAATGTTTTGTTCACATACCCCATAAAATTCGAGCTACAGTTTGCTCAAGCATGTACAAATTCTCTGCTAGCCCTAGTGTTTGGTGGCAAGATGAGACCAGAACACATACTATAGTAGGTTAGGGGCACCAATTCAAGACATTGGCCAACCCTATCTACCATCATCCTAGTCTCCACCATGTCCCCATTAAACCATTCTCAAGACATTATCTACAATACTTTATGTTATTTCTAATTCAAATTAATAAACTGCATTTATTTCTTTATTAGTCACTGTTTTAATAAAATAGCCCATATGGGTTTATATTTAATGAAAACATTGATATTGAAGGATATAGTTGATTTGTACTGTAATAGCAGCTGATCATAAAACTGACTTCCAAAGAGGCAAAGAATAACACCTCACCTATGTGCGAACATAAATACACAGTACACATAACCTACAAACTATGGGAAAAGGCTTTAAAGAACTCAGACAATGAAAACATTTAGATGTGGTTCTGGAGAGTGAACTTTCACCTGATGATGACAAAAACAACACAGTGGGACAAGCATATGCTCTGCTTTCTGACTTCAGAAGTGCTTTTAAATACATAGATGATGAAATACTAAAGAAATTGTTTACAACTTTTGTGAGGCAAAAATTGGAATATGCAGCAATTATATGGTGCCCATTCCTCAAGCAGTATATCCAGAAGCTGGAAAAGGTGCAGAGACATCCTACTAAATGGCTTCTGCAACTGAAAAACAGGAGCTACAATGAGAGGCTAGATGTGTTAAATATACCAAAACTATAAGATAGAAGAAAAAACCAGCATTGAATGTAATGAAATGCCATTTTTTGGGTGAACCGAGATATGTGCTATGTTAGTTTGTGGTCATCAGTCACAGGAGCCCTTATGCCTACCGGGGATCTTGTATTCTATTTGTTCTATTTGCTATTCTATAAACCTGGACAACATATCTAGGAAAATCAGTTATCCACTAGCTACCAGGCCCAACCCCTGTAAATACATTGCCTTCGACTATGTATGTACTGAAAATGGATAATACAGTAGCAAGAATCAAGCCATTAATCTGGATGTGAAGTGACATCTTAAATCATCAATAAGCGGATGTCACATACAAACCAGGTTAGGCATGTTGCCGGAATTTTGCTTGGCGATGCCCAGAGCACATGGAAAGTACCCTTACATGTAACGTTCATGGACAAAATTCAGCCTCCTGAACGGATTAAATGTGATGATAAACTTACATTCATGACATAAAAAAATAAATGGTGGCAACAACTGCAATTTCATATACACTGTATGTACATCAATGATATTTAACAAATATTTTGCACACAGTTATTTATTAATTAGGCAGACAAAATACAAACCATGACAAAGATCAGAGAAATTACCTTGTACAGGTAATATTGGAAATCCTGAAAGTCTATGTTGTAAAAATGTGAATATGCTTAAATTACACTTCCGTTTTGAGAAAATAAATACAAATTTAAGACAACCAAGGAAACTAAGGCACAAAAGCAAGTGTCACAGGACTTGTATTCATCACGAACAAACCACGAAGCTAATGAGAATACACAAAACCTACGGATAATCCAAATGCCTACATCTTGAAGAAATGCACAAAATATTTACCTGTAACACTGCATGTCTCAAGATATGTATATTAACTTGCTACTGTACTGTACTGCATCATTTACTATGATAAATGACAAAATGTTAAATTTTAACATATTGCCTTTCCAAAATTTCTAAAAGTGGAATGCTTATTTTCCTGGAAAAACAAACTACTCCATATTTTACATATACATTTTATATGTATATATTTAATAATANCACCCGCAGCCACCCCACACCCGCAGCCACCCCACACCGCAGCCACCCCACACCCGCAGCCACCCCACACCCGCAGCCACCCCACACCCGCAGCCACCCCACACCCGCAGCCACCCCACACCCGCAGCCAAGCACACCCCCAGCCACCCCACACCCGCAGCAAACCACAGCCACCCCACACCCGCAGCCTCCCCACACCCGCAGCCTCCCCACACCCGCAGCCTCCCCACACCCGCAGCCTTCCCACACCCGCAGCCTCCCCACACCCGCAGCCACCCCAAACCCGCAGCCACCCCACACACTCATCCCCCAAACAGCCCCCCCCCCCAACACACCTTCCCCCCCATCAGAATGTTGTGTATTTTGCAAGATGCGCAGTACACAATAGAGTAAGAACATTTTGTTCACTTAGTAGAACAATGGTTTTGTTCTACTCTGTTGATACTCTTATAGAATACTTGGTATTGTATGTGTGTTATTGAGCAGGGTTGTATTATTTATTAATTTATTTATATACAAGAAGGTACATTGGGTTGGGTTTATGAGAATACATAGCATTGATGTTTTTACATTTTTTTGCAAAGCCACTAGCATGCATAGCATTTTGGGCAGGTCCTTAATCTAACAGATAATTTTAAGTAGGTAATTTGTAGCAAAATTTGAAGAATATTAATAGGTACATTGTAGCATAATTTGGGTTCAACATAACTGATACAAGTTGATAGGAGTGATTACAATGGTGAGGTTGCATGTCTTAGGCACATATATTGGGGTAGTGGGTAGCACAAGATACAGTGAGAGTTTGTATTATACTCTAGTACTGTAAAGTGTTCCACACTCAGACACTGTGGCCATCTCTATTTTATGGCCTGTGGCTCATCCTGTACAATGGGTTTCATCTTTTTTTTTCAGTATAATAAGCAAGCTGAAGTTTGAAATGACTTCACTTCTTTGGAGAGCCAGCAGTAAGTGCATTACTTGTTGGTTCAGCTTTTTACTAACAAGTTTTATATTGCACCTTGTAGGTAGATAAGAATTTCTTGAAAAGAATGGCTTGAGTTTTCAATATTTTAAAATTTATTTATTGATCTTAAATTCATCTAGCATTAGAATTTTAATTATAAATTCTGATTATTGCTACTCTTTATCGAACATTTGGTTAAGATATATATATACAGTACTGTATTGTGGCAAGTGCTGTGCTGAGGACTTTAAAACACCATTCTGTTTTCCGTCAGTTATTTCCTTAAGAGTTTTGCCCTTTGTTATATTTTGGATGTGTTAAATGTTTAATACATTTTATACAAGGACTAGTGTATAACATTATTTAAATATAAAAAATTGCTTAAATGTTTGAAAAAACTGCACCTGCCTTCAATGGTGTATCACACTTTAGTGTTTACGTATTCCGTTAAAATGAGACGATATTCGGAAATGTTGTGGTCTCTGTATGGTAATGGTAACAGTTCAGTACTAGTTGTGTCTTGGCATGTTATCCAGTGTACATTAGGTCTTGGTGTAATTATCTAAGTTTAATGCTAATTGTAGTTACAGGATGAGGGTTACACTCATGGTGTCCTGTCTTCCCAGTATTCTCTGTCATATAACACTTTGAAACTACTGACGGTTTTGACCACCACCACCTTCTCACTTAACTTGTTCCACCCGTCTACCACTCTCTTTGCAAAAGTTAACTTTTTAACACTTTCGCTGCCCAATCACGCATATTCTATCACAGAAACAAAATTCAGAGAGTGCGTGATGACGCAAATGGCGTCATTAATTTGTCCCGTCTTGCCCTGGGTAGGGAGCGGGTTCGTGCCGGGCGGGGTGCACCATGACCGGCGCAATTTGTATTCAGCGGCGACCAAGGTTTCTCTCTGAGGAAGAGTTAGTCTGTGTGTTGTTTCGGGGTTCTTTTGTTTGTTTTTAGTGCTTTCTCGCTTCCTGAATGCATTTAGAATTTAGTGCATTCCTCCCTGGTTCAGTGACAGTAAATGCTCTCTGGGTGACCCAGTTTCCCTGGTTCCCTGTTCCAGGGCTCATGTCTCTCAGGTTGTCCGCCGAGTTAAGTGTAGCCAGCCTGCGGTCTTCTCTCGTGCCCATGATGTGAGGAAGTATGCAGTTCTGGCTGCCGTCTTTGATAATATGTCTAGGGGCGATATTCGGGCACGGGTTTTGGAAATCGAACAGGGTCTTGGTCGTTAAATATCTTGTTAACGTTCCGAGCCCTCTGCGGCCATGTGTTGCCTTGGGACGTCTGTTGCGGCATCCAATAATCAATTGAAGGGAAGAGAACTATCAAGTGGAAAGCGCCAAGCCATTACGACTATATAGCCAATAATCAATTGAGCTCCAATAATTAAGAGATGGTGTTCATGTCTAGGAAGGCTCCCTACTGAGGAAAGTTGTCACTGACTCTCTAGGTGGTCATCAACAAAACATGTAACTTGTGATGTTATGGGCAGCCTTATACTGCTGTAAGCTGGTACACACAAATGTTATAGAGAAGACAAATTGTGCAGCTGGTGTGCATACACGTGTAGGATAGGTATGAGAACAGTCATGGGGGCATCTGTCGAGAAGAGTAGCTGCCAATTGCACAAGTTTATTGATGCACCCAGACACGCTAGTCACTGTTGTTCATGTCTGTCACTCCCCCGTCCCCAACCCCTCTCTCTTCCTCTTATACTATAGCTGTAATTAACTCTGGCAAGGATATTGATTTTCATTTTTAGATAATGCTTGACTATTGGCAAATTAGTAATGGTTGTCAGATAAGAGACTTTTGTCATGAAGGTTGAGGTGAGTGGGTCATGTGAATGGCTCGGGTGAGGTGGACCATGTTGGTGGTGGGGGTGAGGTGGACCATGTTGGTGGTGGGGGTGAGGTGGACCATGTTGGTGGGGGGGTGAGGTGGACCATGTTGGTGGTGGTGGGCTGAGGTGGACCATGTTGGTGGTGGTGGGTGAGGTGGACCACGTTGGTGGTGGGGGTGAGGCGGACCATGTTGGTGGTGGGGCTGGTGGTGGGGGTGAGGTGGACCACGTTGGTGGTGGGGGTGAGGTGGACCACGTTGGTGGTGGGGGTGAGGTGGACCGTGGACCATGTTGGTGGTGGGGGTGAGGTGGACCATGTTGGTGGTGGGGGTGAGGTGGACCACGTTGGTGGTGGGGGTGAGGTGGACCACGTTGGTGGTGGGGTGAGGTGGACCATGTTGGTAGAGTAGGATAGGACAAGTGGATCATAGGAGAAAGATACACGTCAGGTAGGTGGGTGTGGGGAGTGATGCAGGTGTAATTACACCTGCATCACACTCCACACCCACCTCACATGTGTATATACCCAAGTGTAGTTACAGAGAGAGAGAGAGTGTGCATGTGTGTGCGCGCGCGCACAAGACACAGGTGTGTGAGTGGGAGCGTGTGTGACAGGTGGCGTGGTCATTCTTGGTGCAGCAGTGGGAGGTGAGTGCTGGCACCGCTCAGCTCCCGGTGGCAGAGGAAGGTGCTGGAGCGGTGGACTGTATCACTTGTATGCCTTACAGTTTATAACCTTGAAGTGTGTAGGTTTATTATTAGTGCAAGTAAATACATTTAATTTTACCATTATATCCTAACAGAATGAGTGATCATCACTTTTGTATGTTTGGTCTATTTGTTTGTGTGCTTGTTTATCTATATATATACTGTACAGTACAGTACTAGTACTTCAGAACTGATTTTGTATGTGCACTAACATATTGATGTTTGTGGGGGAACGAGTTCCAACTCCTGGTCTCCATCTCCTCACCTAATATTAATCTACTGGTACTGTAGAATGACTTCCCAACCCTCCAATGTTTTGATATACAGGCACAGTATTTTACTTTTATTGTACGCATGGAGTTAATTTTTAGTACTTCCCATGCTAGTATTTCTCACTCCACATGAGCTGAAGAAGATCCTTACCGTCCTTTTGACACATAAAGATCAAGTGCTCATCACAAGTGAATATAATTTTAATAGTTTTGTTGATGCTGTATTCCTGCTCTAGGCTAATATATTTTTCTGAGAGGGTAATATACACTAGTAATGTATATGCACTTCTTTAAAGGTCTGTTTTTTAACCCTTAAGCTGTTACTGTTGCCCTCAAGAGATAGGCACCTCTGCCCCCAATGCCTGTAGGGGGCTGGATGTGCCCAGTAATATTCAAGTCGCAAGGATTGTATGTGGACGTCATTCCACACTAGAGACCTGGCAGTCATTTGCAATATTGGGAAAAATTCCTGAAAGTCTTAGTTTCCTTACTGGGCCTTGGTAAAAAGATGGGCACCTTGTCAGGTGCATCACTACTTACTGTCTGATGCCATGCTTAATTGCAAGGACTTTTGTGGACCTGGAAGTTCTTACCAATGAACATTCTATTACAATTTGGCATGACATCAATATTTCTCCACCTCAGTACAGCCAAACTAAAATGAATAGATTTTCTGTGGGGAGCCCCTATGGCTCCCCGGAGCACCAGGAAGCCTCCTGGGCTCGCTCGGTAAATGGTGTTTTATTACATTAACGCTGTCCCCCCCCCCTCAAACCCCGACCGTCCAAGTGGTTGGGCACCACTACCCTCCCCCGTCCCATTCCAAATCCTTATCCCGACCCCTTCCCAGTGCTATATAGTCTTAATGGCTTGGTACTTTCCCCCTGATAGTTCCGTTCTGTTCCCCCTCCCCCCCCCACGACATCGGTAAGCAATGTTTTATGATAAAGATATTTTATGCACACCAGGATATCTATGTAATATTAGGTGCCCAGTATAGGGGATAATGTGCCTACTGATATCTTGGGTCTTACAGCTACATTATCTACTTTGTACACAAATTCTGTTTAGTGTCAGATTGGTTGTTATTGGATATTATGACTTCGGTGCATTTTTGGGATGTGAGAAGTGAATTAATGCAGTTGTTATGTGTTCATTATTGTTGGTGTAATGTAATGTACCTGCATCATTATTACCCTATTTTCTACTTTCCTTGGGTGGGCAGGCTTCATCACTGGAAAAATGGATAAAAGGGAAAGAAAGTTATAATGTTAAAAGTGAAGCAATAACGTGTCCTTCATTATATCAATGATTGTATGAAGCACAAGGGATAAATCAGCACACCCCATCTGTCTCCCACAGCAGCAGCAGCACCTCCACTTGGTACACTGCTCCTTGTCACTTGTTATAATTAAGTACTGTACTCTACTTCATACATTCACTGCTACCGTCCACCCATCATTGTCCCTTATCCTGTTCCATGTATTGTTTACACACCTTGTAACTTTTCTCTTGTGTAAGATTACTGTAGAATATTACATTAAAACATTGATTATCATTCTTCTCGTGTTAACGCAGATATACTTGGCAACCGCTTGGCTCACGTGACACGCAAAATGACGCCCCTGACTCTTGTGCTGTGCGGACCCTCAGGTACTGCATTACCATTTATTTCCTTTGGGGAGGTCTTTTTTGTGCATGTTTGATAGTAAACTATTTGAAACACATGTTTTGTCCATTGAAAGCTCTGCTTAATTGTGTCTGATCACACTGAATAATTGAGATCTTATGGTAATACTGCTTTGTATATTCTGGACTGACTTTTGCATTACAGTACTTATATTTAAAATGATGGTTGTCAGCATGTTACTCCTTAATGGTACTGAAATCTTTTTTTTATTAATTTGCACACTGTAACACTATACACTTTTATATCTATTTTTTAAATTGTGTAGGAACATAAGGTATTTTTCTGGATGACATGCCATGTGGCTCCCTAAAGCTTCTAAATACTGATATGGTACCATCTACTAGGTCACATCAGCAGCGGAGTTCTGTAGGCCTAC
>WNGS01164858.1:44674901-44676292 GCA_020271785.1 Procambarus virginalis
TTTAAACTAGCTAAACACAGATGCCGAAGAAACGTAAGAAAATTCACCTTCGCAAATAGAGTGGTAGACGGTTGGAACAAGTTAAGTGAGAAGGTGGTGGAGGCCAAGACCGTCAGTAGTTTCAAAGCGTTATATGACAAAGAGTGCTGGGAAGACGGGACACCACGAGCGTAGCTCTCATCCTGTAACTACACTTAGGTAATTACACTTAGGTAATTACACACACACACACACACACACACACACACACACACACACAACACACACACACACACACACACACACACACACACCACACACACCACACACACACCACACACACTCACAGGACAGAGGATAAGACAGGACAGAATGGTGGGCAGACTGCATATTTCTGGACTGCCAAAAAGCCTTTGATACAGTACCGCACATGAGACTGCTGTTCAAACTCGAGAGGCAGGCGGGGGTGGGAGGAAAGGTCCTAGCATGGATAAGGAACTACCTAACAGGAAGGAGCCAAAGAGTTACAGTAAGGGGCGAGACTTGCGAACAGTAACAAGTGGAGTACCACAAGGATCGGTGCTGGGACCAATTTTATTTCTTGTATATGTTAACGACATGTTTACGGGTGTAGAGTCCTACATGTCGATGTTTGCGGATGACGCAAAGCTGATGAGAAGAGTTGTGACAGATGAGGATTGCAGGATCCTCCAAGAGGACCTGAACAGGTTGCAGAGATGGTCAGAGAAATGGCTACTGGAATTCAACATGAGCATATGTAAAGTTATGGAAATGGGACTAGGAGATAGGAGACCAAAGGGACAGTACACAATGAAGGGGAACAGCTACCTGTGACGACACGCGAAAGAGACCTGGGTGTGGACGTAACACCTAATCTATCTCCTGAGGCACATATAAATAGGATAACGACAGCAGCGTACTCTTCACTGGCAAAACTTAGAACATCATTCAGAAACCTAAGTAAGGAGGCATTTAGGGCGCTTTGCATTGCCTACGTGAGGCCAGTGTTAGAGTATGCCGCCTCTTCATGGAGTCCCCATCTGAAGAAACATATAATGAAACTGGAAAAGGTTCAGAGGTTTGCAACGAGACTCGTCCCAGAGCTACGAGGGATGGGGTATGAGGAGCGCCTGAGGGAACTGTGCCTTACGACACTAGAAAGAAGAAGGGAGAGGGGGGACATGATAGGAACGTATAAAATACTCAGAGGGATTGACAGAGTGGACATAGACGAAATGTTCACACGGAAAAGTAACAGAACGAGGGGACATGGATGGAAGTTGGAAACTCAGATGAGTCACAGAGATGTTAGGAAGTTTTCTTTTAGCGTGAGAGTTTTTTTTTTATTATTTATTTTTACATGCGAACATGCCAATAAATACAAGAAAATA
>WNGS01164858.1:44676355-44711245 GCA_020271785.1 Procambarus virginalis
ACCCATTGTTGATGTGAAGACTATATTGAATTTGTAACTAGCTCATCAAGATTGTAACTTGCTGAGCTAAATGAATTGTGGGGTTCAGTCCCTGAGCCCATTATGTGCCTCTAACCCTTTCCACTACCGCCCACAAGATGGGTATGGGGTGCATAATAAATGAACGAAACTAACTGCCGAACAGAAGAACTCCAAGCAAGCAAACCTGCCAGGAGTTCAGAAATGACGGGTCCGACGCGGGACATCGCCAGACCCCGAAAAACCCAATTGGCAGGGCAAGCAAGGAAACCAAAGAAGGCGGACGGGTTGCCGCCAGAACCGTACCCGAACCAAGAGGTACGAGCAACTGCAACAGACCGAGACAAAGAAGCACACCACAGGACCCAGGCCGAAAAAAGCCCAAGAAGCCAAGGAACACACGTAGAACACCCCTGCGGCAGAGGAGGAAAACAAGGGAACGCACAAGCAAGGAAGTGGTGGAAACCGACCACGCCCCCAACATAGCAGCAAGTGCAGGCAAAACAGACAAAAGGAGATGCCAGGAAAAACGACAGGGGTGAGACAGTACGAAAGAGCAGAAGCATAAAAACCCCAGGAATAAGGACACGCCACCGCAAAACACGGTACTAAAGCACACGCGCAGTAGTAGCAACAGGCACCACCGCAACATGCCACAGGTAAAGAGCAACTCGCTTCTGCAAAGGCAGAGAATGGAGCAGACAGACCCCAGACAGGGCCCACGGAGACACGACAGAACCCAGCAGGCCCAGGAACCCGCATACCAGGCGACCGACGGCGGGAGAAACCCCGCTCAAAATCGGCAGGATGGGGAACTGGGAGCTCACGTACACCCCAAGCCTGGCCCGAGGCCAGGCTAGACCGGCCAGAGGGAGGCCCACCAGGCAGCCACATGGAGCGGCCTGCAGGCCCACAGACTCCCCACAACCAGGATGGCCATAACTAATTCGAAAGCAAGCTAGCGTGCCCCGGAAGTCCACGGATGGACCATAAGGGGCATAACTGGCAATCCCCCACAGTGTTCAGCGTTGTTACACCTATAATAGGGTAAGTAACAATTGTAATTACGAAACCATAAGACGCTCATTTCAACATACTAAGTAGGGTAAGGAAGGTCGGTGTTTTCCATGAAGTTCCGAAAAGGAAAACGATGATGTTTAGCATGTCACCCATGCACGTAACTAATAAGGCAAGAACGACTTATTAAATGTTGCGAGGACGGGGTGGTTCAAGAGAGAACTGGAGAAGCACCTCCAAAGGATACCCGATCAACCAGGCTGTGACTCGTACGTTAGGCAGCGAGCAGCCACGTCCAACAGCCAGGATGAGCAGTCCAGGAGGCCTGGTCGACGACCGGGCCGCAGGGACGCTAAGCCCCGGAAGCACCTCAAGGAAAACCCCAAGGTAATTTTCCAGCAAGAAGGCGTATGCTCGCACGTAGGTCTTTTAACAACTGCAGACCTCTGAAGGATATACAGTGTTCCCCGATGGTGCCTATAGCACCACTGCACTCCACTGGTACTATCCCGCAAGTTCTACCAGATAAGCGGGACCCAAAAACCAGAGTGCAAAAACCTTGCAAGCACAGCCAGGAGCCCTACCAGGCGAGTACAGAAACCAACACCACACCCCCACACCTCATAACACTAACAAAGGTGGAACCCCTGAATGACCCTAGCATGGGTTGGACATGCACAAGAGTGGGACAGGAAGGGGTGAAAAGGGGGACAGACACTGGTGTGCGAACGGTCTCAGTCGTACAAAAAGATACCCAAATAAAGACAGGTATATAACACCGCATCCAGCACCCTGCCAAAAGACGCCAGACCGCAGAAACTCACCTGGCTAACGGTAGCACGAAGTGACACGACTCAACCGAGCCCAGAAGAACCTGGGAGCACTGACAGGTGAAGACGCCAGAGCCGGACCTGCAGGAGAGCAGGGGAGAGGCGAAGAAGGCGGCCCACACCCATGACACAGAGAAAACCTCTGCGGCCTCCCCACAACTGGAACCCAGGACACCCCCGGAGCGAAGGGGCACACACCGCGCCAAGGGAGAAGAGCGAGAGGCGAAGCACTGGAGCAAGAAGGCGTCTAACACCAGCACTACACACCGCCCAAACCAAAACAAACTCCGCGGCGCACGCGCATGACACGCTGGCCGAAAACGCGCAACAGTCTCTGCGGGAAGGCGGCAACCAGGACTACTGCACTAAAAAGAAGCCAAAAGAGTGAGCAGGAACAATAAAACCGGCCAAAGAAGCGAAGACAGAGCCCAAAATAAAGCACGCAGCCGGGCCACAAGCAGCCCAACAAGGCTACAAGTAGCCCAACAGGGCTACAAGTAGCCCAACTCGGCGACAAGGACGAGGAGCCGACAGACGTTCCAATAACGCGGGAAGTAGCGAAACACCTTCCCGAACCCTCGAGAACACGGAAGCCAAAACCAGTCCCGAAGGCACACAAAGGCGCAGGTGCACCCGAGACCAGGAGTCACGTAGAACCCCCAAAACGGGGAAACATGACGAAAACACCGTCCCAAAAGGGGGTGGGGGGAAACATCCACCCACAGGACGGAACCAACCGACTCAAAGGCCAAGGAACCGAGCCCGGGGAGGGGCTGACACCCAACAGCACGTACGGCGAGTGGGGAGGAAAACCCTACTCCGCGTAACCACAAGCCCCGCCTAGAGGGGGAGAAAAACCCCCACGGGGTCCAACGGGGCCATTAAGGCCTCCCAAGTCAGCCCCTCCCCAGCCCCGGGAACCCACACGACAGGCCCCGGGGCCGAGCCGTCCCCCCAAAGCCCCGGCCGTACCAGAAAACCGGGGCAGCCGTGAAAACACGAAGGAAGGGAGCCCACTGGCAGACTCTTACAACACGGCTGGAGGAACAGGCTCAAATGCCCCCGTCACTACCCCGGAAGGGGATTTCCCCGAGACTGCCCGAGTCTCAACACCAACAAACCCCGCCCTGAACCTACAGACGGTAAGGAACCGGATGCAGGCAGGAAGGGGAATCCAGGGGAAAAACAAGAACCAAAACGGGGCAGCCCCGGGGCTCCCGGGGAGTTACCACGAGAGCGTTGCCACCACCAAGGCTCAAGTGCAACGCCCCTGCTGCCCGCACCAGCTGTGCACAACTGGGTAAGCGAGCCACAACGAGCAACAAACTCGCAGGACTCTGGGTCGAAGGTGTCACCGACCCCACAGGCAGCAGACGGAGGCAAAACAGAGAGTCACCCAGAGACAAGGGGTGAGCAACCCTCAAACTCGCTGGAAGCGAGGGAGGGGGCTCTGGGGTCACATCCATCGGACCCTCGCGCCCCCAGGGGTTTCCCAGGGTCCCGAGCGTTTACTATAAGAGGACTCGCGCTCAGGTAATCCCAGGCAGGGTACTGCTAACCGGCACCCAAAACTACCAAACAACTTTCTAAGAGCTGAACCCCCGGGACGTGTACACTCACGGGGACCAAGCAGGGGGTACCACCAGAAAACTCAGAACACAAGGGACACCAGGGGCAAGAACGAAGGCAGACCCCCCCACCAGGTAGATAAACAAAAAGAAAAAGAAAACCCCGCAAGAGGACAGCGTACCCAAGCGGAACAGAGCCGGCCGCTATGATTGGGAAAGACAAGCTGCACAGTACCCTGCGCCCCACCAGTGCAAAACTGCCCCTTACTCTAAGGCGAACAAGGGAGACAGAACACCCGAGCACACAAAGAGCGGCCGAAAACCAAGCAGTAAACGGCCTAGCAGGGGCAGACCCCAAGGAACTTGTGGAAGGTGGCCCCAAGTCCCAAGGGCAGTACTTACAGGGCACCTAGGGATGGGAACCCTAGGCGCATGCAGCCCGAGTACTGGAGAATCACTCCCGGCTCACGCACCACCTAGAAAAACAGACACCACACTCTAGGTACAGTGCTGAAACAACCACTGGAGCCGGAGCACATAACCGGTGCCTATAGCATCAGCCGAAGAACTGATGGGTGGATAGCCGGCGTGGGAGGTCTGGGGCTCCCCCTTCCCCCTCCCGGGGAGGGGGGAGCTGCGCAGACAGCGGCGCGGTGACGTGTGACGTCATACTAGTTTGCTTGTTTTTCTGTTGGGGAGTTCTATCCACTAGTTTGGCTTTTGGTAGCAATTTTAACCAGAATAGGGGTTTGTTTTGGGGCGCTTACCTTTCTGGGTGCCTGTCCCGGTCGATGGCAGACATAGAATGCTTCCAATCACACGGGGGCTTCTATAGGCCATTGCTCCCCTTGCCTCTCTGAGGGGGCCCGGTTCTGGCCGTGGTCCCCGGTAGGCCTAAGAACTCCATACACATGACTGATGCCAAAGTCTGACATTAGCATATCAGCCTGGGATAGCTCCGGGGAGCCGACGGGGCTCCCCTCAGAAACGATATAATATCAGACAGACGGTATGGTTTTCGATCTGGAAGATCCTGTGTAACGAATTTACTTGGCTTCTATGATTGAGCCGCAGAGATTTTACAGGAAAGAGATGGTTGGGTTGACTGCTTTTATCTGGATCTAAAAAAGGCTTTCGACAGAGTTCTACATAAGAGGTTCTGGAAACTGGAACATATTGGCAGAGTGACAGGTAGGTTTCTAACATGGATGACAAATTTTCTGACAGAAAAATGAGGGCAGTAATCAGAGCCTATGTATTGGACTGGAGAAATGTCACAAGTGGAGTACCACAGGGTTCAATTCTTGCACCGGTAATGTTCATTGCCTGCATAAATGATCTACCAGATGGGATACAGAATTACAGTACAGTATATGAACGTGTTTGCTGATGATGCTAAGATAATAGGGAAAATAAGAAGCTTAGATGATTGTCATGCCCTTCAAGAAGAAATGGACAAAAAAGTGTATGAAGCACCACTTGGCAAATGGAATTTAATGTGAATAAATGCCATGTTATGGAATGTGGAATAGGAAAATATAGACCTCACACAACCTATAAATTACGTGAGAAATCTTTTAAAGAATTCTGATAAAGTAAGAGAAATAGGGGTGGTTCTAGAAAGAAAAGTATCACCTGAGGATCGCATAAAGAACATCGTTCGAGGAGTCTATCCTACACTTTCTAACTTCAGAGTTGTTTTTAAATACATGGATGGCGAAATACTAAAGAAATTGTTCACGACTTTTGTTAGACCAAAGGTGGGATATGCAGCGGTTGTGTGGTGCCCATATCTTAAGAAGCACGTCAACAAACTGGAAAAGGTGCGAAAGACATGCAACTAAGTGGCTCCCAGAACTGCAGGACAAGAGCTACGAGGAAAGGTTAGAGGCATTAAATATGCCAAAACTAGAAGACAAGAAAAAGAGGCGATATGATCACGAAGAATAAAATAGTAACGGGAATTGCTAATATTGATGGGGAATAATTCCTTAGAATTGGAACTTCAAAAACAGGAGGTCATAGATTTAAACTAACTACACAAAGCTGCTGAAGAATTATAAGAAAATTCACTTTTGTAAACAGAGTGGTAGAAGGTTGGAACAAGTTAGGTGAGAAGGTGGTGGAGGCCAAAATAGTCAGTAATGTAAAAGCTTTGTATGACAGAGTGCTGGGAAGATGGGACACCACGAGCGTAGCTCTCATCCTGTAACTACACTTAGGTAATTACAATATGTACTAGTTGATTGACAGTTGCGAGGCAGGACCAAAGAGCCAAAGTTCTGCCCCTGCAAGCAAAACTAGGTGAGTGAGTACACACACACATAAAATTGGTTAAAAATAGCAGAAACTAAGTGCCTTCATATAATGAAGGTAAGTCTAGTCCTAATTAATTCAGATTACTGGGACTACTATAGAGAGAATTACTTTATGCTTTCATAAATTCCTAACTGAAGACATTGTTAATGCTACCCCTCAGGAAATTTGTACGGGTCGAGTAAAAGTGCCGTAAACGATGTCCTGAAGAGTGGGCGTATATGCATCTTGGATATCGACACTCAAGGAGTCAAGCAAGTCAAAAATACTGATCTCCGAGCTCAGTTTGTTTTTATTAAGCCACCATCGATTGAGGTTTGTATTTGCAAGTACAGTATTGCAGAACTGTTTTGTGTATGGGATTTGTAGTGTTGCATATTGCATCTGTCTGCATCTTTGTAAACAAATGTATAGGTTTAAAAACCCAAACCAGGAGGAGTTCTAACCCAATAATAATAATTATTAGATTAGAAACTTCCCTGTGATTTATTTTTTATAATTCCATTTGATGGATAAAAATCATTATCATCATTACCATCTCCTACTGGACTAACTAGGGTCAGACTCGTCCAAACACAGGAAGGACTAGGGTCGTCTAGAAGCATTATGGTTGTATGGTCCTGAGATGTAAGTCAACTCCGGGGCATCCACTCAAACACTAACTGTGAGCTATAAACACGGATAAAATGAGTCCGTAAAGCGGCAGCTGTCTGATTCTAGCTCTTGTTGTAATGCAGAATCAGATAAAAGTAATGTAGAAATCCAACAAATATAAATGTCACAGGCCTTGGGGTTGAAGTATCACCAACCCAATAGGCAGCATGGCAGAGACAGAAAGAATGACTGTCAGCATGTAGCAAGGTTGATGAGCACCTTTCAAACCTCGCAAATACAGTAGTGAGTGTGTGCTTAGCGGGTCGATCCATTATGAGCTATGTGCAGACCTGCATGGGATACCAGAGCCTGAAGGAATAACCTAGCAAGACACCCAGGCACTAAAGATCCTCTACGAAAGGACTGACACCAAACGCAACTTTCAGGATAAACACAGCTATGAAGGGCTTCAGCGTTGTATGAACAAGCATGTAAGTTCTAGCGCACCCCACAGAAGAAACCCAAATGGCCCTAAGCACAGGGCCTCGGAGAGGAGTCAAAGACTTTTGTACTAACCAGGGCAAGACAATACACAGTAACTAGGGTACTTGGGTGAACTCCCGAACTTGCCAGAGAAGTCACTGTCAGAGCAGGGACAATGCTAAACAATGCTTGGGGGAAGGCAGTCCTAAACATATGCAACTCAAAGCAAAGAGTAGACCAAATCCACACAATAAGGGAGGCTTGAAACATGCTTATGAACCAAATACCGTTCGGAAACATTACGAAAGCAAATGGCCCCACAGGACAGTGTACAAAGGATGGCCTACACTTCCCGTGAAAAGAGGTAGGAATCTCTAACTTCGGTGACTCAGGGAGGTTTTATTCAGACATCAGCATGACTGTAATAAAATTGCAGGCCAGGAGCTCGTAAGGTGCTGTCACCTGTTGGTGGCCAATAGTAACTAGGGGGGAGAGGGAGGGAATTATCAGTGGACAGTGCCAAGTCATTATGACTATATCATTTGGAAGGGGTCAGGATTAGGATTTGAGATGGGACGGGGGGAAGGATTGGTGCCCAACCACTTGGACGGCCAAGGATTGAACAGCGACCTGCATGAATCAAGACCGACGCTCTACCGTCCAATCCAATTGGTTTGAGCTAGTTTCTGAGTGAATCGTTTGTGGAGTCATTTGACTTTTTCAGTTCATCATTTTAATCTGAACTTTTCAGTCATCTGCATTGCTTCATTTATTTCCTGGGTGTTTTCTAGGCGAGAGTGATTGAAATAGTCCCCGTGCTCCTCATGCCTCCATAAAGGGGGACTAGGTTCTGGCTCTGGTCCCCAAGTAGGTGATTCAGGACTCTTATGGCTGATGTGATTTAGTAAGGGAAAGCCATCTCAGTGAGATAGCTTCAAGGAGCCTCCATTTGGCTCCTCCAAAAAAATGTATTGCGATTACCATTACTTAGCAAGATGATCTGTCATTGAGATGACACCATTCTCACTTCCATCATAATTCATAATTTTCTTCTACAGGTTTTGACTAAAAGATTACAAGGCCGTGGCACAGAGACGGAAGAAAAGTTAAATATACGACTTGCTACTGCCATAGAAGAGTTAGAGTATGGAGCAGTTGAGGGTAACTTTGACATAGTGATTGTAAATAATGATGTTGATGAAGCTTATCAACAACTCAGAGAGTTTATACTTCCAGCAATTAATGAGAAAACTGATGATTAATCTTGAGGAAGTGTCTCAAATACATATACTAGTAGTAAGAAAATTCCACATGCTTTAAAATTAACATCAGTGAAATTAGATAAATATTTCATATTTTGAAGAAAGCCATTAATTGTCTGCTTGCCAGTGTAAAAATATTATAAGAACATAAGACAGTAATAATTAACGAAGGTGCAGAGGACCTATTGACCTGCACGAGTTACCTCCTATTTATGTCCAACCAAACTCGCTCAAATATATATCTAACCTAAGCTTGAAACAATCCAGTGATCCCGCAACTGTTATATTACCCGGATCTTGAATACGTATCTTGCCACAAGCTTTAAAGTAATGAAATTGTTATGTAGTGTTAAATTCAGTTTGCAAAGTGTTACTGTCGCCTGTTAATTCCACGTATGGTATCTAAATATCTTGGTTAAATAATCACCTTCACTCTAGTGGGCCAAATCCCTAATGCTACCAGTTGATGCAGTCACATGGTACTTTCTTTCCTTGTTTTGATTATCATCATTATTATTGTTATTATTATCATTATTACTGTATTATTTATTATTTGTTTATAAATACTGTATAGATAACCTTACATTTTCTTAGAAGTGACACTTTGATATATACTGTATATACTCGTCAAAGTATCTATTAAATAGAGTACAATATTTACAATGCAGATATTATAAAATGAAGTAAAGGTAGTACATTTGCACAATAGGATGAGTTAACTTAATTCCCTCCCCTCTTTCTCTCTTTCTCTTTCTCATTCTCTCTTTTCCTCTCCATCTTTCTCTCTGCAACAATAAACTTCTTTTGATTATAGAGTGAAAGAAATCCCCCCAATCCAATATACGTCAGTAAAACGGTAAGGAGAGTTGCTATAACCTGAACATTATACTGTTGCTGGACGGCTGACGTTGTGCCTCAGTTGGATGTTGTTTGAGTGACTTGATTATTCTTCGAACAGTTTACATACAACTATGACACCAACATTTTTGTTTACTGGCAAGACCAATATAAACTTTTGACATCATTGAGAGCTCTCTGGAACTTCCTGGAACTGTCTAGTGAAGTGTTCATGAACTACTTTCATTAGAACAGTGAAGCATTTTGAATACTGGTAACAATTAAGCTGTGACATTTTAACATTGTGTACAGTGGAACATGGAGAACAATATTATTGTACAAAGTATTAGGTACATCAGACAGATTATGTCAAGGCTCTCACTGGCTGCAGCTACTGATATACTTTACATACACACTAACACTCGTGCAGTTTCTACTGCACCAATTGTTCCTTAATTTTGCCAGATGTCAGTTGAACATATTTTGTTTTTAACTATATTTTGAATTATATTGAGCCATGTAATATATAGTATACATGGATAGTAGTAAAGAGCAATTTTGAGCACAGTGTTTAATAATAATATGTATGTAGGCATGCATGAAAGCGTGCTATGTCACAGTGCAGTAAAATGCAACATTTGATATTACACGCAAAAATCACAATAGCATGATATATCAATAAACAAATCCACAAGGGCCGTGATGAGGGTTGCAATTCTTTTAACCATGTTGTGGCATATAGCCGACTAAGGCACGTCTGGGATCATCCCGCACATAAGTTCGAATCCTCATCACGGCCCTTGTGGATTTGTTCATTTGATATTAGTTCCCTTGGAAGTAGAAGAACTCTTAGAAACAACTACAGGTAAACTACAGATAAGATTTGTATGTGGCAGTGATCATTTTGGTAGTATCTAGATTAGTGTGAGTAATGGTGCCTGCATGCAGACATTATCTAGAGGCACAGGTGGTCATATCCTCCTAGTTTCTAAGTTTTGAGGCTTGAGTTACACATTTAACTGCCCAATTATGGCAAAAGTCTAATTTTAAACAATATTTACTGCTTTACATGAGGACATTATTGTGTGATGTTATTGTCTAAGCCAAGGGTATTTGCTCATAATGTACTGTGTGCTTAATTGCCAACGATGGCAATGACTTGCACTTCAGATAGTTGAGCAGCCTATGTTAATAATGAGATTCTTAGGGTAGAGTATTTTCCTCTATTTCACAGTACTCTCATTAGATGATAAATGATATTTTAATTTAAAAGCTTTAAATGCCTTAATTTAAGTTACTTAGGTGAGCACCAGGTATAATGTATCCATATAATGTGTGTAACTCACTCACCCCTGGATAACTTGATGATAAGTTTTCTCTAGTATGATACAGTATATCAACATCATAACTTAACTCTCATACTGTATATTGACATTTCTCGGCCTCCTCTCGTGGACGCACTTGTTCTTAACACTGAGATTGTTGTGTGTGGTAGTGGTGCTTAGGTGCAGGTACTCAGTAGTAGCAAGACTGAACATTACATGCTTGTTGGGAAGAACTTGCTTGCTCTCTCCATGGGCAAAATGTTTGGTTTGAGTCAAAATTGTTTTGCTTAATATTGATTCAAAATAGTTTTGATATGAAAATGCCACAGTCGATTGATGGACCAATGCTAAAATATTTTATTAAGCTATCTATATTTTAAGTACAGTACAATGTATACCTTAAGGTGTAGCTTTCCTCAGTGCGTGAGGAAAGCTTGTGCGCGTGTGTGCGTGTGCGTGTGTGTGTGTGTGTGTGTGTGTGTGTGTGTGTGTGTGTGTGTGTATTCTCAAAGGGCCAAACATGTATGGTTATGGTTCATTGCCTGCTCACTTGATTGCTAATTTTTCCATGTAAATGATATTGTAATTTAAATAGAATTTTAATTTATCTAAATTGTTACTTATTGGTTAATATTTTAAACTAATAGGTTTTGTTTTTTATGAAGGCATTTATATAAAAGTAAATGTAGAAGGCTTGTTATTCTATTATTGCATTTGTGTTCTTGTTTGTTTTATGGCATGAACTCGGGTGTACTTCAAATGGCAGTTTTACAATTGATTTTTGTATTGTCTTGACAAAGATTTTAATAAAATTTAGGGATTAATGAATATCCATAATTATATCCCATCATGCAACTACACTAATAGTGTATAGACAACAGCTGAAGTTCCTATACAATACGGTGTTAAGGTTCTACATTTTATCACATTGGGAACAACTTGATCTCAAGAACAGCTCATCAGCCTCCTCCCCCCCCTCCCCTCACTGTAGACCCCCTCTACCTCCCGCTCCCCTCACTGTAGACCCCCTCTACCCCCCCTCCCCTCACTGTAGACCCCCTCTACCCCCCCTCCCCTCACTGTAGACCCCTCTACCTCCCCCCCCCCTCACTGTAGACTCCTCTGCCTCTGATTTATTTGGCTGGAAAAGGGGTGCAGGATGCCTTTGGTTTGTGGTTTCAATGTTCCTTGTAATGTCTTCAATAGTTTCAGATAGAGGGGGAATGTTGGGAAGGGCGCGTGTGTAGGGGTGAACATCTGGTATGATTAGTATGTGGTAAGAAGACTTTAGATTTATAGATGGGGAAGTGGCCTAGGTATGTGACTGGATTTTCATAGTACTATACCTCTACTGCCACTGGAGGTACTGGGTTATGTGGATATGGGAGTCATGGGGATGGAAGTAGGAGGGTGGCGAAGGCAGATTAGGAAAAAGGGTTGTATATCCAGCCCGTCCTGAGGTTTCCCAACGTCAAGAAAATGGTCAATTTAAAGTATCCTTTCCTAACCTACCAGAGGACCCAAAACAGAAAACGGGACAGTACATCACTTATGCGAGCTGCTTCCATTTTCTAGTACGACAATTTTTGGTCTTGTGTAACGCATACGATCGAAAAGCGACATTCTTTGTAGGAAGACAGGTTGGTATGTGTGGAAGACAGTCTACAAGATCACTTCTTGCAGCAGAATCTGGTGTAGTAGTGGACAGTGAATTTCTAGTTGAGGTTGTAGGAATGAGTTACCAAAATGAATTTGAAGTTGGATATTACATGAATAGGTGATCAAGAGTGTCCTACATTCAGTGCTACAGTAACATGTATTACATGATTGACGTGGCCTGGGTTTTTAATTGCACTCATTTTCCTCCTACCACAAGGGCCTTGTGGTAGGAGGGGGACATTGGGACAACATGGGTGGTGAAGTGGGATATTAAAAATAGCATATGCCAGTCACCAATAAGAAGGATGGCACATAAGAAACCATCTATTTTTTGGTGCCTTTAATTATATAATTACTATACTGTACTGTACTTTTCATCCATTCCCTCTCTTAATTTGTGCCTACATTTTTTAAAGTCCTGTATTTTATTTCAAAAACATGTTTTTAATCCAGATGAGATGTTGGCAGAAGGCAAACTGCTTTACCTTCATATTATGAATTGTTAACTTCAAATGTAAAATAAAAATAGACATAAAACGGGTACCAAACAAAAACTGATTGTTTTAAACTTTATTTTTCCTAGATTTGTACATGTAGTATTGATCATGAAAGTTCTATTGTTCTAATGGATGTTCTATTTAGGATTAAAATAAAGCCATATTTTGACTTCACTCGAGACCTCAAAAGACAAACCTGGTTCTTGTCCAGATGTTGCAACACTTCAGGTCCCTCAGCAAGACTTTTATAATAGTACACAAGACAATCTATTCTTTAGATTATAGTGAGGAAGAAAAGTTTAACTTAAAACAAATATCACTTTACAGTTCTTAAATTTATTTACTCCTATTTCATGCACTATATAATTAAATAGCAAGAAAATCAGACCCATACTATTAATATAGATGCCTATACTGAAATAATAAACTTTAATAGTGAACAATATTGCACAGATGAGAATGCAAGTAATTAAACTTAACATATTTGTTTCAGAGCAGTAAAACCACTCTTAACAGAGAATTATGATCCAAATCAAACCTTAAACATGAAATTTAGTGATGACCAAACTTCTTATAATATTCAGTAATACCAACAAATTCTTTAAAAGTGATCGTCATTATGGCAGTTACAATCATACTGACTAGTATGTACAATGAAATCAAAACGTTAAATTCTGAGTTTGCAGCCAACATACCATTGTACAATATTCCTCTGTACCAACCTTAGTAAATGGTTGCATCCACATCCTCTGGTCAAAGTTTTTTATAGTTTTCTTATACTGAAACACTGCTGACGATGAATGCCCCACAGCTATCGACAAACATTAACACCTCATGTGTGCCAAGTCTCAATTAAGATACCTGTAACTGCACACTGGTTGTACCAGATTGCAGACAAGTTTTTAATGCACTTGAACAGTATTAGTTTCATAAAAGAAAAATGTTTGTATATTATAAGGCTTGTGTATTGCTGGTAATTCAAAGTTGTAGTTTGTTGTACATGAATAAATACAGTAATAACAAATTGTTTTTCCCATGTTTTGCTGCTCAAAAGGAGAGAGAGAGAGAAGTTCTCAAGGTTAGATTACATCCTATTCAACTTAATGACAACCTACAACATAACCAGAAACATGCACCCAGTGAATTTTAATTTTCAAAGATAATAAGATTTTAATGTATTAAAAGTACATTGAACTAGTTAAGCTGTAAATAATATCTTGAACTTCAGATTTGCCATATAGAGATGAATACGTTTAAAAAGCATCTTTTAAGAGGTTCGTGATGAACAGGTGTGAGCATCAAGATTGGTGTAATTTTGCACCACGAGGATTAAAATATTCTCATGGCATTTTTAAGTTTATACATTCAAACTAATTTAAAATAAAATGTAAATTTGTCACACTAACAAGGCAAATTTTACTGCATTATCTTAACCAGTGAAGCACTGCCTTAAGTCTCATTATCATCACTGGTGAATGAAATAATAAACACAATAGAAATTATAATACAGTTGGAGTTATTATCGAATCAATTGGTGATCTGAGGTTTGATTCCCGGGTGAGACAGAAATGGTTGGGCACGTTTCTTTTCTCCTAATGGCTTGGTTCAACTAGCAGTAAATATAGGTACCCTGGAGTTAGTCAACTGTTGTGGGGTTGCATCGAGGAGAGGGTCAAGTTTAACTTTGGAGGACCTTGGTACAAATCTAAAGTATATGTATACACAGGATTCCTGTCCCCAACAATAGGAATTATCAATTCTTTTCACTTTCATACCTTAATATGATGAACCTCCTGTTTGTTTTCAAAGGTAATACATCATTACCAAAATTCCAGGACAGCCAAAGTTAAGATATACAGTACAGTACTAGTACCTATACAGTGCACTATACTTGATTACTTTAAAAAATAACAGATGTGACGTCCTAAATGTTACTGCGTCTTTTTGCAAGATTTATCTGCAAAAGGATTTGTAGGATTTGTCTGCAATAGGTACATTTGACATTTTCTGAATCAAATTTTTCATTGAGAAAATTCATTAATTCTATAATATTTGTACACTGTGAATAATTTAACCTTTTATAATTTTAACCTTATTATATTAAGAGTCAAGGGAACTAACATGCAAATACGTGACTCAGTGGAGGTATCTACCCATATAGTAAAGGAGTAACTAGATGGAGGTATCTACCTCTAGCAAAGGGGTGATTCAATTGAGGTATTGTCCTATGGCAAAAGGGGGCGATTTGATGGATGTATCTACCCAACAGCAAAAGGGTGACATGATAGCATCACCTATAACAAAAGTAGCAGCTCAGTGTAGGTACAGTACCATACAGTAATGGGATGACAGTAAAAGCATAGAATGACTCGATGAAGGTTTTCTATACCAAAGGAAATACCATACCTACCATTCACAGTGCACCATGGGCTGGATGAAGCATTAACTACACCCATATATATTTACATGGTTCAGCTCCCTCCCTCTGGTAGGTCATATATATAAAATGGAACGAGCAATTTCCAGGACGGAGTCCTGGGGAAGACCACTTCCCACTCTACAGGAACCACTTGTTAACCTTTTTCACACTTGTCATGCTCCAAGTGTTCATCCCTATTTATGCGGTTTGATCACAATCTCATACCGTTTTAATGCATATTTTTGTTTTGTTGCACTAAATTTTCAAACTGTTTGCTGCCCTCTTGATTTTGGTGTACTCATTTCTTGGCCTCTTTATGTGCCTTCCTATTTGTCTGTGCTCTCATCCCTATACTGTACTTTTACCATGATTTTTTTTTCTTCTCTTGCTTGGAATGACTGTTGAACCATGAGTTTCTACTTCCCATTTTTCATTTAGTTTCCGCCTGGGAATTACGAACTGCTCCCTTGCTGCTATGCAACTGACTTTCATACCATTACAGTTTCCAATGAACACGTTGCAGGTGAGCCCTAACCCTCCTCGTTCCCTCTTTTGTATTCTCTCACTTTTTATACGCTATCTTGTTCCAATTCTCTTCCAGGTGTACAAAATGAACAGGATAATGCAGTAGTTATTGGCTCCCAGTAGCACCTCATACTTTAAATTGATGTGGTGGAAGTATTTGATGAGGGTGTCGTTATAGTAGTGGTGGTGGTGTTGTAGTGTGATTGTGGTGGTGGTGTAGTGTGGTTGTGTTGTGTTGTAGTGTGATTGTGGTTGTGGTGTTGGTGGCAGTATTGTGCTTACCTACAAGTGAATATAGGAGAGAGAGATCTATGTATGTCTGCTTTCTAACCTTTTATACTTATGGTGTACTAAGTTGTGGATGAAAGTAGCTTTGGCAACTTTTCTCAATGCATTCCACTTTCTAACCACACATACACAAATTTCTTTACATCTCAAAGCTTCTATTGGAAATCCCACTTCCACCAATATTTCACTGTCAGGACAGAATGTTGTAATACAGTACTAGTACAATCTTCTATTGTATCCTTCCCACTGGAGGGAAAGGAGTTAAATTGAACTCCTTTCAATTTAAATAGGCTATCCTTTTTCACATTGTCTATTCCCCCCTCAGAATATTTTTATGTAATCATCATGGTTTTTAGTATTGGCGATAGTTGTGGTGATGGGCGTAGAAGAGAAGGGGGGAATTTACAGTGTTGGGGAGGGAGAGGGACAGGCCATTCAGTTAAGTGTTTACATTACTGTCCGAAGAAAAAAGGTTTGAGCTGGGTGTAAATAATTATTAATAGAAAGTGCAAAGCCAATATTGCTATACAGGTGTAGAACTATGCATGTCACATAAGATTCAAGGTTCTTAGATAACACTTGGGATAATATAAGAGCAGAAAGAAGTTGATCCATGTTAAAGGAGTCAGATTTTATTGGCACAAATGCTGCATAGAGGGGATAAAAGCCAACTTACTGGTCATGCTGAAAAATCACAACATTTATCTAGATGATGGAGAACTATGTGGAATAATGCAATTAGAAAAGTAATGGGTAGCTTTCCAGTCCATCAGGTGCTTGGCATTAACATTATACTGTATAGCCAATATGTGACTGAGCCAAGGACTTTCCCCTACTTACTGCTGTATTTAGTTTTGGTGATATGAGATAGGCATATTCGATGCCACGTAATTTACTATTGATAACAGACATCTTCCTTTCCAAAAACTTTGAAAGAGCAAATAAAAAACAGGCCAGAAATTTGAACAAGGGGATGGATTCCTGGGAGATGGAACAAGTATGAAGAGCTTCCTTAACAGTGATATCTGTACAGGCATTGGAGGTAAAACCATGGGATGCCAGTATGTATAGAATTTAAAAACGGCATCACAGTCTTGGCAAAACTTTGATATATATGTGTGTATGCAACTCTTAAATAAGGCCACTAACAAAACTAAAGCTATTCAGCAAGGCTGATTCCGAGATAACAATAAGGTGAGATCACAGCCAACAAGTTCAAATATACAGTAATTTGAAATTAAAATGACAAGAACAAATATAAGCCATGTTTTCAAAGGGTACTTATATTGAAAGTGTTTGTCCCACTTTGGCCAAAAATTTGTTACAGTAACCATATAGGTTTTTATGATAAACTGGGCTGGATAAATACTGCGTCACAAAACCTAAATTAAACGTATACAAAAAATAACATCGATTCTTGATGTTATTTGAACTTTAATTGCCAGCTCAATACAAAACCTCTATGCAGTACAATCCATGTTTAATTTTATTAATGCTTCTTGATACTTTTGCATTCCACCTCCTCGCCGTGCACCAACCATAAATGTTCCATGGTCCCTCATATTTAAGCAGAATTTTTTATATACCGGTAATCATTTTATGTTTTTAAGTTATTTTTTGGGGTTACAGTTTTGCTATAAAGTTGATGTCAAAAAGTTCACAATCGAGTGTTTTTGAGTATAGATGCAAAAAAGGGGTATTGATAATATATTATGCATGACAGTGGTGAATACAGTATATGCATATTTATTAACATTTCAACATCACTCATTGTAAATAAAATTATTATGGAAATGTGCACACATGATTAGTCTATATAGTTGTAAAAACCAGTGTTGAATGTAATAAAATGCCTCTTTCTGGTGGGTCCCTGGTGATTCCATGAACACAACATAGACCTACCATAAGAGCCCTCCCAGAAAAGAAAAGAAACATACCTTTCATACATTTCTGTCATGCAATTTTCAAATCAGAGAGACAATATTCACAGGCAGAGTGCTTGCCATCTTGAGCGATGGGGTGGTTGCCAAGGTGATCTCTGGATGGTCCTGATCAGGTCTGCACATAATGTGTTAATGTACTGTATGTCAAGAGTTTCATAATAAAAATGCAAATAGAATGGCTAAGGAAGTGATTTTCAGAAAGTACGAGATCAGATGATCGTGTTTAAGTCATAGAAACGTTTGTGGTAAATTACTGATGCTAAAATGTGTCACTGGAATGATAGTGTTAACTTCTGCAGAGTACTTTGTTTATTGAAACTTCATTTCAAGCTCGAGTGGCAGACCCGAAA
Source organism: Procambarus virginalis (assembly GCA_020271785.1). Classification (NCBI taxonomy): domain Eukaryota; kingdom Metazoa; phylum Arthropoda; class Malacostraca; order Decapoda; family Cambaridae; genus Procambarus; species Procambarus virginalis. The sequence continues at coordinate 44,694,287 of WNGS01164858.1, forward strand.
TTATGCGAAATAAGTCTCTCACATCTTGCTGGGCTTTTTAGAGTATACAATATAGTCATAACATATGACAAATACATACACTTTTTTAAATATTTCTTGAAATTGTGTGCTTCAAACTGGAACTTAGGCCTCCCCGACATAATATAGTTTACATCTAAATACCATCTCCCTTTACACAATGGTTGCTCAAACAAACCCTTTTCTAGACAAAGTATATAGTAATTATTAGCTCACAAAAAAACTGCCAAATTAGCATTATGCATGGCAAGATTATCAGACATATTTTGTGTATGGATACTTTGAGAGGTAGTAATTGCAATGCTGCTCAATTCTAAATCTGAGGAAGAATCTCGAGGCCATTAACTGGTGTTTCCCTGTACTGTACTGCCACTTGGGACCTTGTGTTGAAACTACTAGTGCTGTACCTTTGTTGTGTGTAATTTATGGTATAATATATTGAGCAATCAAGGTTACTACTGGCTTTAGACTGTGATGATGTCAGCAGTAGTATACAGTATTATAGGTTAAAAAGCATAAAATCCATGTACTGTATGGAGACATTCTTCTCATAATATGGCATACAAAAAATATAAATTAAGAGCTGGGCACTCAAAAGGGCATATATATGGGAAGAACCATACCATGTGAGGGTTCACTGCCGAGTTCTTCACAGACAGAGAACACCCACATGGACAATGAAGTGCACCTAGCTTACTTTAGGAATTTGACTTGTAAAGGAGATATCCTTTCTATTTCCAATGTCATAATTCACCAAATGTGGAATGAAATAAGGTTAAGAGATATTGGTACCAAAATATAGGATCTTTTGTAAAAGTCTGGATAATACAAAATAAAGCACAATATATTCAATAACTGTATGAGCAAATTATGTCTCATGTATAATATATCCTACTCTTATAATGAAGTATTATATCTTACTTATTAGTACACATTTATCTGCTCTGGAGATTTCATAAAAGAAAATATAGCAACAAAATATTGCTTACTGCACTATACATTTTCATAACAGCACTACTTTCAAGTAAATTGTTGTAACTGAATATATGCACTAGCAAACTACTTGACTACATTAACATAAACAACAGAATGAGGAGTAGTTGGTGAGAGGTAGTTTGTGCATGGCTTGTAGCTGTTTCCCTGGCTGAGTGGGCTAGGCTAAGAAGGCTAGACTGAGGGTTAGAGTGAAGGCTAGGCAATGGTACATGTGATCACCATCCAGTTATAAAGAAGTTTCCTGCAGTAGTTTATGAATCACTGGAGTGTGTGGAAAATACATTTGCTTTAAACCAACTTCATCAATCGGTGTCTCCAGCTAATGCTGCTAAAAAAAGATGAACAATAATGACATATTTAAAAAATGAAGAACTATATGCCTATTTCATTTGTTGCACTTCCATTCACTTCACACCTCTTTACAGCCCTTATAAAATATTGTTCATGCATTTCCTCACTGCTATACCAATAGTTAAAATGTACTGTTATACCAAATATAATCTCTAAATTTTGTATCTTAAATTCTTTTTGCATTTAAAAAAATGAAGCATATAAAGTAATGTTATGCCCATTTTTGGTGGGGCCCTCGGTAGCTTTCCTGAGCCAAGCACTGGTCCAACCACAGTAAACTTTAGGAAGACGCATCAGGCCCCCCTGAGATCCACTCTTGCCTACCAGGAGCCAAGAATAAAACCTGCTTCTTTCAGTGAGGCAATGGGACCTTGGGGATCAAAGATTAACACAAAACTGAGAAAACCCCCATTCAGAAAATATTAGCACAACAAAATAAGCCATCATTCGAAGAGATTGGGTACCCTCAGGTAATAAGGTGACGTTGAGTGACTCATCTGGTAGTAGGCCATGTCATCTAGGGTCCCAGTCAGCTTACCCCCTGACCCATGATCCATTAACCTGAACCTCTTTATCTCATAGTAAAGAATGGAACTGGGTGGGGCCAGGAGCTACTGGAAAGCCCTACTAGTATAGAGCATTTAATTACATTCCATGCTTCATTTGCACGAGAGGGTGTCTCCTCATTAGTTTTCTGAGTTAACTCTCACCAGCACTTCAGTAGGGAAGGCCTGCATTTCTGAAAAGTAACAAAGCAGTAAACTAAAGAATGCAGCCTGGGGGTTATCTGTGAAAGAAGACAGCATCAGAAGAGGGACCAATACACAAGTGGCAATAGAATGACCCCTTAACCCCAAACCAAAACAACAGCCAAGAAACACACAGCAAGGGAGTGAAGACAGACCAAAAGCCAGCCAAAACCAGAGGTTCCCAGAGGGACACCAGGAACCAATGGTAAGAGACCCAGGTTATGAGGACTTTAAACCCAGAACCCATAGCCCCAGCAACTGGCTGCCAGGGCCAGCAGCACAGTAACACTGCTGCCAAAGCCAGGCCACCAAGACAGCTGACACCACCCTGAATTTCTAAGGCAAACCAACCCAGCAAATGCCATACATGCTGACCAGGAGCCAACAGGTACCATGCTCAAGCAACCCTCAACCACAAATCCTCTTACAATCTGGCACACTGCCCAGACACCTTGGCCTGAATCATCACTTAGCCAAACCTGGAAATGGCCAGGCCCATGGCTCGGGACCAGCCAAGAACACAGTTCAGGAACAGCTGAGAGTACAGTTTAGAAAGTGCCAGGTTTGCTGCTTGATGCCCATGACTGGAGCCCAAAACCAGGTTCAGAAGCACCGCAGCATACTTCATGATCACCAGTTAATCTGGAACTCATGGGCACTGAGAAAGCATCCCCTCACTTAACAAAAACAGCACCCAAAGAAGGCCCGAGGGAGACGTGCCTGAAACGACTCCCTATAAAGAGCACTAGACTGGATGGAAAAGCTTCCAAATGCTGCAGAGTAGAAATGTAGGGGAAGGGAAGGAAGAAGGGGTGAAAACATTTACGAAGCTTTTGATTGGATTTATGTTCCATGAATAGCCATATCACTTGGCTTAAGCGTGAAACAGAGGGCGGGCTCCGTTAGAGGAAGCACGCCATCTGAGATTGTGACCAGGCAAGTGAGTTGAGGGAACAATCTGACTGGGACCCTGAGTATTCTGGTCTGCCATCTGGTGGCAGTCATGCATCATTGGTTAAGGTGTTTACACCACAAACAATAATTTTTTTGTTACCTGAGGGGACCTAATTTCCCTTAAACAATGAATTGTTTTTGTCATTATAATTACTGGTGGGATTTGTCTTAGTTTTGGGTTGATCTCCAATTCCATGCTTCCCCATCTTTGTAGAAAGCCAGATTCTGGTCCTGGCTCCCAGTAGGCACGGGTGGCTCTCAGAAGTTTGGTTGGACAAGAAAATTCAACGTATATGATCAAATAATTAAACATTACCTTATTGTAATACTGTGCTACACTATTTATCAATTCCTTCTCTTGTTAATCATGAGAGGCTCATGATTATCTCAATCACTGAAATAAAGCTCCCAAGGAACAACTTACTTACAGCCCCAGTAACTAATAATCAAATTATTTACTACTGTACTGAATTCAGTATTCTTTGAAATAATTGAATTAACTGGAATTTTGTTTAAAAGTGGCTGAAAATGGAAAATAACATAATACAGTTCTTTCATGTTTTACCTCATTCATATTAGTGCAAATTAAATCTGACTTAATAAATATAGAGCATTGAAGAACAACTATTCAGTATAATACAATAATATTAACCAATGTTTACATTTTTAGAAATCCTATATTATAACCAAAACCCAAACTGAATTGACATTTTTCTCAGATCTATAGCACTGTACAGGACCAAACATCACACATGTTTACAGTCAACAGGAGATGTACCCCAAGCTAACACAAGATTAAGACGTAGATGTGTTGGTAGGTTTGACAGGAGGGGGGGTAGGAGGCAGCCAAGAGTACCCATTCATTACTTGGCAATCTATTCAAATGTTATTTTAATATCATCTAACTCAACATCAGCTTGTATTACTATATCATTCAACCTACACCCCAAAACACATGAACATTAAACAATGTAATTGCTATACTCTCTGGAACTGTCAAGCTGTCAAGTCAAACTCAATGCTTTCCAAGCTCCTCCAGGGCAGAGGACAGTACACACTGTTAAACTCCCAGACCAAAGCTAATGACCGTCTTAAAGTTTCTGCAGTTTATTTCCTAACAGATTTCTTTATAAGTTTACCATCCTGCATAAATATACACTAGTCCAAGACACTCACAACTTCAATACATTACAAAGTCACTGACATTAATGTTGACAATGGTGCCAAGCTATTAGTCAATGTGATGAGGCCTCTATAGACATTAATTATTAATATTATTTTCCAACCCGTCCTCTGTCTATGTTCATTCCATCCAGCAGTTGACTCCAAAGATGCATTCATAAATGTTAACATGCTGTTCATTCAAAAGAGGAATTTTCTCAAATATAAAATGATTATTATTATATATTAGCATACAGTATTGTGTATACAGTATTTAGGCAATGGTTAAGTTAGGTGTTTAGGTTCTATTGGTGATTATTTGTATTTGTAGTACGTGTGTGAAACATTTACAGCGTTGCAATTCTAACAAAAGTCGTCAGCGAAGCACTGTTTGAGAAATCTTCGAATGTGAACAGTTGAGAGTTGTGTGTAAACCATTTTTCATTCATAAACATGGGGGTTTGGCGGGTGCATGGAATCACTTTTGGCCTTTGTTTATGAGGACGGGCTGTGCTTTCAACCTATTATCACAAAACCAATCAATAAGAATATTAATGAGTAAAACCCAACCACCTTAAAGCCCAATTATATATAATCAACCCCCTAAAATCCTTATTACACTGAATAATTACTTAGAATTCCCATCATTTAGCAATCTAATTTACCCAAAATCCAGTTGAATAGAATCTCAATTATCAAACCTTATCCTCATCAGCCAATGTCCAAAATATATTCAAAATAAAATCTTAGCCATAACAAAACAAGTAAGATAGAGTTTTTGACTGTTGCTAATCAGCTCAGCAAGTAAGACAAGTCACAACTTTAAGCTGTAAGCTCATTACCGACAGCAGCAACAGCAAAACCTGTGGATGGCCAAAGTTTTAAACAGAGTTTGTTATTGTAACTGATCCATTGCAGCATAAAATTCCCAGTATGTGATGAACTTGAATACAGCTTTATGGTATGTATGGGCCACCTTTCTTAAAATAAGAACATTTTCATGTAAATACAGTACTGTACATGAAATATAATACACAATGCACAATTACAAAAATAAGAATATGAATAAAATGACTGAATATATTAACTCACAGCACTGGAAATAAAAATTTGGGACTCTCTCAAAATCAACCAATAAAGAATTGACCTTAAATGAAAGGATTCCAGTTGCCATAAGAGTCAATAATAATAATGATACAAGCTCTCCAGATGGCTGAAAAATATTAACACACAATGATCATAGATTATTCTGAGGAAAATCAGGATGAGGTGTGGTTAAGAGCTGCAGTATTTTGTTAAGATTCTCCAGGCACCATCTTTCTTTATGCATCAAAGCAAAATATCTCGTTTCACTTTTTATTGACCCGTAAACACAGTTTTCTTCACTGTTCTTGTAAAATATGGTTAATAGAAGTGAAGTGAGCAATAAGCTTTGACAAACTACAGTGGTCAAGAGAAATTGGTGTTACACTGGAAGTGATTCCAGTGTAATCATGAAATTATTATTAGGCCAATTTCAGCACACAAGTATTGCATAAAACCAGTGAAGAGCCTATGGTTTATGGGTGTATATGAAGAGTCACTCAGTATGCAACTATAAACGGCCTCATTAGTCAACTCTCGAGTACAATGTACAATTCTTGACTACAAGAACAACAACCACCACCAGTTTGTGTTCTTGAGGTGCTACACTACGGGGAAACTACTTGTCTACTGCAACCAATCATGATCATCAGCCCCTCTCTTCTCAACTCTTGCAACCCATTACAGAATATTCTGTCTCTTCGTGTCATCATCTTTCACAAAGCTTTAATGTTATTAATGGATGGACTACCAAGTTACAAAGATCAGTGCCACATTCAGGCAGCAAAAGAGCTTCACATGTTTCTCCTGTCACTATGTACCATTAATAACAACCCACAAAGTCCATACGTTGCACAAGGATGCAACAGGTTGGTTTCTCACCATGCAAAATGACATCAAGTGCCAAACCTAATACTGTATAATGTTGTGTGTTACTGCTCACCAAGACATGGATGTGACAAAGATATTCCTTAATATTACTTATAATTAAAAAGGGATATTAAAATAATATTGTAAAATTAACAACAGGTATGTATCTTGCATTTTAACTGCTGGATGCCACTTATAAAAGCAACAATCAGTGTTACTGACCTCATTAATACCCTAGATCCTCATGTACAAGTTAAAATTCAACTAGTTTTTGTAAAATCACAACCCTAAAATTTGATGGTTCTACTCGAGTGTAGAGTTACCATGAAATAGTTGACCAAGAACAAGCATTGAGAGCTGTGCTGGGTTACTCAGGATAGAACCAACAAGCAAGTTAAACAGCATCCTTACCAAGTTTGTCAGAGGCAATATAAACTATACAACTAGTACAGACAGGACCACAATACATGGGAAAGCAAAGGGCATTTATCAAAATGCAAGAGTAAAATAAGCCAAAACTATCAACCTCTAAGGGGTGACAGTCACACAAACTTCAAATATTTGTTTCCTTCTCAAAATGTAAATCAAACAAAAATAGCAATAAACACATACAGTATTAATAACCCCATATAATCACGAGACTTGAAACATTCTGAAATTTACCGGAAGAGAAGTTTGCAGTTATGACATCAACAAGAAGGCAGGTAGGACGGAGAGTGGTAAAATATGACTACTCTGTTGAGAGTGAACAAGCCTAACACAAGAGAATAAATTATCTCTTGCATCTTGGAGTTAACTTCTTCACACCAATAACAACTGGGACTAGTACTGAACCATCATTCACTGCTTACCCACCCCCACCCTTTCAATTATCATGGTTTAAATTTTTTTATAATTTCCATGTTAATTAGATAGATAAAATAGAGATAAACTATGTAATGAGTACACCTACCAAAGTATGCTGTTGATCAATAACAGTTAATAAAATTCTATACAAAGGAGAAGTGTAGACACCTTAATAAAATCTTATTTCCTCCTTAGGTTCCTGCTTTGGAATATTCCTCATGCAGCTAATTACATCAATTTTTTAAGTGTTACTATTGCAATGGCAACCTCTATTATGCAGTTGCCTAAGCACAATGGTGGCCTACATTACACAGTTGCCCAAGTACAATGGTGGCCTACATTACACAGTTGTCCAAGTACAATGGTGGCCTACATTACACAGTTGTCCAAGTACAATGGTGGCCCACATTACACAGTTGCCCAAGTACAATGGTGGCCCACATTACACAGTTGCCCAAGTACAATGGTGGCCTACATTACACAGTTGCCCAAGTACAATGGTGGCCTACACTACACAGTTGCCCAAGTACAATGGTGGCCCACATTACACAGTTGCCCAAGTACAATGGTGGCCCACATTACACAGTTGCCCAAGTACAATGGTGGCCTACATTACACAGTTGCCCAAGCACAATGGTGGCCTACATTACACAGTTGCCAAGTACAAGGTGGCCAACATTACACAGTTGCCCAAGTACAATGGTGGCCTACATTACACAGTTGCCCAAGCACAATGGTGGCCTACATTACACAGTTGCCCAAGTACAATGGTGGCCCACATTACACAGTTGCCCAAGTACAATGGTGGCCCACATTACACAGTTGCCCAAGTACAATGGTGGCCCACATTACACAGTTGCCCAAGTACAATGGTGACCCACATTACACAGTTGCCCAGTACAATGGTGGCCCACATTACACAGTTGCCCAAGTACAATGGTGGCCCCCATTACACAGTTGCCTAAGTACAATGGTGGCCCACATTACACAGTTGCCCAAGCANTACAGATAAGATTTGTATGTGGCAGTGATCATTTTGGTAGTATCTAGATTAGTGTGAGTAATGGTGCCTGCATGCAGACATTATCTAGAGGCACAGGTGGTCATATCCTCCTAGTTTCTAAGTTTTGAGGCTTGAGTTACACATTTAACTGCCCAATTATGGCAAAAGTCTAATTTTAAACAATATTTACTGCTTTACATGAAGACATTATTGTGTGATGTTATTGTCTAAGCCAAGGGTATTTGCTCATAATGTACTGTGTGCTTAATTGCCAACGATGGCAATGACTTGCACTTCAGATAGTTGAGCAGCCTATGTTAATAATGAGATTCTTAGGGTAGAGTATTTCCTCTATTTCACAGTACTCTCATTAGATGATAAATGATATTTTAATTTAAAAGCTTTAAATGCCTTAATTTAAGTTACTTAGGTGAGCACCAGGTATAATGTATCCATATAATGTGTGTAACTCACTCACCCCTGGATAACTTGATGATAAGTTTTCTCTAGTATGATACAGTATATCAACATCATAACTTAACTCTCATACTGTATATTGACATTTCTCAGCCTCCTCTCGTGGACGCACTTGTTCTTAACACTGAGATTGTTGTGTGTGGTAGTGGTGCTTAGGTGCAGGTACTCAGTAGTAGCAAGACTGAACATTACATGCTTGTTGGGAAGAACTTGCTTCCTCTCTCCATGGGCAAAATGTTTGGTTTGAGTCAAAATTGTTTTGCTTAATATTGATTCAAAATAGTTTTGATATGAAAATGCCACAGTCGATTGATGGACCAATGCTAAAATATTTTATTAAGCTATCTATATTTTAAGTACAGTACAATGTATACCTTAAGGTGTAGCTTTCCTCAGTGCGTGAGGAAAGCTTGTGCGCGTGTGTGCGTGTGCGTGTGCGTGTGCGTGTGTGTGGTGTGTGTGTGTGTGTGTGTGTGTGTGTATTCTCAAAGGGCCAAACATGTATGGTTATGGTTCATTGCCTGCTCACTTGATTGCTAATTTTTCCATGTAAATGATATTGTAATTTAAATAGAATTTTAATTTATCTAAATGTTACTTATTGGTTAATATTTAAACTAATAGGTTTTGTTTTTATGAAGGCATTTATATAAAAGTAAATGTAGAAGGCTTGTTATTCTATAATTGCATTTGTGTTCTTGTTTGTTTTATGGCATGAACTCGGGTGTACTTCAAATGGCAGTTTTACAATTGATTTTTGTATTGTCTTGACAAAGATTTTAATAAAATTTAGGGATTAATGAATATCCATAATTATATCCCATTATGCAACTACACTAATAGTGTATAGACAACAGCTGAAGTTCCTATACAATACGGTGTTAAGGTCCTACATTTTATCACATTGGGAACAACTTGATCTCAAGAACAACTCATCAGCACCCCCCCCCCCTCCCCTCACTGTAGACCCCCTCTACCTCCCCCCTTCCTCACTGTAGACCCCTCTACCTCCTCTGATTTATTTGGCTGGAAAAGGGGTGCAGGATGCCTTTGGTTTGTGGTTTCAATGTGTCTTGTAATGTCTTCAATAGTTTCAGATAGAGGGGGAATGTTGGGAAGGGCGCGTGTGTTGGGGTGAACATCTGGTATGATTAGTATGTGGTAAGAAGACTTTAGATTTATAGATGGGGAAGTGGCCTAGGTATGTGACTGGATTTTCATAGTACTATACCTCTACTGCCACTGGAGGTACTGGGTTATGTGGATATGAGAGTCATGGCGATGGAAGTAGGAGGGTGGCGAAGACGGATTAGGAGAAAGGGTTGTATATCCAGCCCGTCCTGAGGTTTCCCAACGTCAAGAAAATGGTCAATTTAAAGTATCCTTTCCTAACCTACCAGAGGACCCAAAACAGAAAACGGGACAGTACATCACTTATGCGAGCTGCTTCCATTTTCTAGTACGACAATTTTGGTCTTGTGTAACGCATACGATCGAAAAGCGACATTCTTTGTAGGAAGACAGGTTGGTATGTGTGGAAGACAATCTACAAGATCACTTCTTGCAGCAGAATCTGGTGTAGTAGTGGACAGTGAATTTCTAGTTGAGGTTGTAGGAATGAGTTACCAAAATGAATTTGAAGTTGGATATTACATGAATAGGTGATCAAGAGTGTCCTACATTCAGTGCTACAATAACATGTATTACATGATTGACGTGGCCTGGGTTTTTAATTGCACTCATTTTCCTCCTACCACAAGGGCCTTGTGGTAGGAGGGGGACATTGGGACAACATGGGTGGTGAAGTGGGATATTAAAAATAGCATATGCCAGTCACCATTAAGAAGGATGGCACATAAGAAACCATCTATTTTTTGGTGCCTTTAATTATATAATTACTATACTGTACTGTACTTTTCATCCATTCCCTCTCTTAATTTGTGCCTACATTTTTTAAAGTCCTGTATTTTATTTCAAAAACATGTTTTTAATCCAGATGAGATGTTGGCAGAAGGCAAACTGCTTTACCTTCATATTATGAATTGTTAACTTCAAATGTAAAATAAAAATAGACATAAAACGGGTACCAAACAAAAACTGATTGTTTTAAACTTTATTTTTCCTAGATTTGTACATGTAGTATTGATCATGAAAGTTCTATTGTTCTAATGGATGTTCTATTTAGGATTAAAATAAAGCCATATTTTGACTTCACTCGAGACCTCAAAAGACAAACCTGGTTCTTGTCCAGATGTTGCAACACTTCAGGTCCCTCAGCAAGACTTTTATAATAGTACACAAGACAATCTATTCTTTAGATTATAGTGAGGAAGAAAAGTTTAACTTAAAACAAATATCACTTTACAGTTCTTAAATTTATTTACTCCTATTTCATGCACTATATAATTAAATAGCAAGAAAATCAGACCCATACTATTAATATAGATGCCTATACTGAAATAATAAACTTTAATAGTGAACAATATTGCACAGATGAGAATGCAAGTAATTAAACTTAACATATTTGTTTCAGAGCAGTAAAACCACTCTTAACAGAGAATTATGATCCAAATCAAACCTTAAACATGAAATTTAGTGATGACCAAACTTCTTATAATATTCAGTAACAATACCAACAAATTCTTTAAAAGTGATCGTCATTATGGCAGTTACAATCATACTGACTAGTATGTACAATGAAATCAAAACGTTAAATTCTGAGTTTGCAGCCAACATACCATTGTACAATATTCCTCTGTACCAACCTTAGTAAATGGTTGCATCCACATTCTCTGGTCAAAGTTTTTTATAGTTTTCTTATACTGAAACACTGCTGACGATGAATGCCCCACAGCTATCGACAAACATTAACACCTCATGTGTGCCAAGTCTCAATTAAGATACCTGTAACTGCACACTGGTTGTACCAGATTGCAGACAAGTTTTTAATGCACTTGAACAGTATTAGTTTCATAAAAGAAAAATGTTTGTATATTATAAGGCTTGTGTATTGCTGGTAATTCAAAGTTGTAGTTTGTTGTACATGAATAAATACAGTAATAACAAATTGTTTTTCCCATGTTTTGCTGCTCAAAAGGAGAGAGAGAGAGAAGTTCTCAAGGTTAGATTACATCCTATTCAACTTAATGACAACCTACAACATAACCAGAAACATGCACCCAGTGAATTTTAATTTTCAAAGATAATAAGATTTTAATGTATTAAAAGTACATTGAACTAGTTAAGCTGTAAATAATATCTTGAACTTCAGATTTGCCATATAGAGATGAATACGTTTAAAAAGCATCTTTTAAGAGGTTCGTGATGAACAGGTGTGAGCATCAAGATTGGTGTAATTTTGCACCACGAGGATTAAAATATTCTCATGGCATTTTTAAGTTTATACATTCAAACTAATTTAAAATAAAATGTAAATTTGTCACACTAACAAGGCAAATTTTACTGCATTATCTTAACCAGTGAAGCACTGCCTTAAGTCTCATTATCATCACTGGTGAATGAAATAATAAACACAATAGAAATTATAATACAGTTGGAGTTATTATCGAATCAATTGGTGATCTGAGGTTTGATTCCCGGGTGAGACAGAAATGGTTGGGCACGTTTCTTTTCTCCTAATGGCTTGGTTCAACTAGCAGTAAATATAGGTACCCTGGAGTTAGTCAACTGTTGTGGGGTTGCATCGAGGAGAGGGTCAAGTTTAACTTTGGAGGACCTTGGTACAAATCTAAAGTATATGTATACACAGGATTCCTGTCCCCAACAATAGGAATTATCAATTCTTTTCACTTTCATACCTTAATATGATGAACCTCCTGTTGTTTTCAAAGGTAATACATCATTACCAAAATTCCAGGACAGCCAAAGTTAAGATATACAGTACAGTACTAGTACCTATACAGTGCACTATACTTGATTACTTTAAAAAATAACAGATGTGACGTCCTAAATGTTACTGCGTCTTTTTGCAAGATTTATCTGCAAAAGGATTTGTAGGATTTGTCTGCAATAGGTACATTTGACATTTTCTGAATCAAATTTTCATTGAGAAAATTCATTAATTCTATAATATTTGTACACTGTGAATAATTTAACCTTTTATAATTTTAACCTTATTATATTAAGAGTCAAGGGAACTAACATGCAAATACGTGACTCAGTGGAGGTATCTACCCATATAGTAAAGGAGTAACTAGATGGAGGTATCTACCTCTAGCAAAGGGGTGATTCAATTGAGGTATTGTCCTATGGCAAAAGGGGGCGATTTGATGGATGTATCTACCCAACAGCAAAAGGGTGACATGATAGCATCACCTATAACAAAAGTAGCAGCTCAGTGTAGGTACAGTACCATACAGTAATGGGATGACAGTAAAAGCATAGAATGACTCGATGAAGGTTTTCTATACCAAAGGAAATACCATACCTACCATTCACAGTGCACCATGGGCTGGATGAAGCATTAACTACACCCATATATATTTACATGGTTCAGCTCCCTCCCTCTGGTAGGTCATATATATAAAATGGAACGAGCAATTTCCAGGACGGAGTCCTGGGGAAGACCACTTCCCACTCTACAGGAACCACTTGTTAACCTTTTTCACACTTGTCATGCTCCAAGTGTTCATCCCTATTTATGCGGTTTGATCACAATCTCATACCGTTTTAATGCATATTTTTGTTTTGTTGCACTAAATTTTCAAACTGTTTGCTGCCCTCTTGATTTTGGTGTACTCATTTCTTGGCCTCTTTATGTGCCTTCCTATTTGTCTGTGCTCTCATCCCTATACTGTACTTTTACCATGCTTTTTTTTTCTTCTCTTGCTTGGAATGACTGTTGAACCATGAGTTTCTACTTCCCATTTTTCATTTAGTTTCCGCCTGGGAATTACGAACTGCTCCCTTGCTGCTATGCAACTGACTTTCATGCCATTACAGTTTCCAATGAACACGTTGCAGGTGAGCCCTAACCCTCCTCGTTCCCTCTTTTGTATTCTCTCACTTTTTATACGCTATCTTGTTCCAATTCTCTTCCAGGTGTACAAAATGAACAGGATAATGCAGTAGTTATTGGCTCCCAGTAGCACCTCATACTTTAAATTGATGTGGTGGAAGTATTTGATGAGGGTGTCGTTATAGTAGTGGTGGTGGTGTTGTAGTGTGATTGTAATAATTACCTAAGTGTAATTACCTAAGTGTAGTACAGGATGAGAGCTACGCTCGTGGTGTCCCGTCTTCCCAGCACTCTTTGTCATATAACGCTTTGAAACTACTGACGGTTTTGGCCTCCACCACCTTCTCACTTAACTTGTTCCAACCGTCTACCACTCTATTTGCGAAGGTGAATTTTCTTACGTTTCTTCGGCATCTGTGTTTAGCTAGTTTAAATCTATGACCTCTTGTTCTTGAAGTTCCAGGTCTCAGGAAATCTTCCCTGTCGATTTTATCAATTCCTGTTACTATTTTGTACGTAGTGATCATATCGCCTCTTTTTCTTCTATCTTCTAGTTTTTGCATATTTAATGCCTCTAACCTCTCCTCATAGCTCTTGTCCTTCATTTCTGGAGCCACTTAGTGGCATGTCGTTGCACCTTTTCCAGTTTGTTGATGTGCTTCTTAAGATAGGGCACCATACAACCGCTGCATATTCCAGCTTTGGTCTAATAAAAGTCGTGAACAATTTCTTTAGTATTTCTCCATCCATGTATTTAAAAGCAATTCTTAGGTTAGAAAGTGTAGCATAGGCTCCTCGCACAATGTTCTTGATGTGGTCCTCAGGTGACAGTTTTCTATCTAAAACCACCCCTAGATCCCTTTCTTTATCAGAATTCTTTAAAGATTTCTCACATAATTTATAGGTTGTGTGGGGTCTATGTTCACCAATTCCACATTCCATAACATGGCATTTATTCACATTAAATTCCATTTGCCAAGTGTTGCTCCAAATACTTATTTTGTCCAGGTCTTCTTGAAGGGCATGACAATCATCTAAATTTCTTATCCTTCCTATTATCTTAGCATCATCAGCAAACATGTTCATATAATTCTGTATACCAACTGGTAGATCATTTATGTAGACAATAAACATCACTGGTGCAAGAACTGAACCCTGTGGTACTCCACTTGTGACATTTCTCCAGTCCGATACATGGATTGTGGTGGTGGTGTAGTGTGGTTGTGTTGTGTTGTAGTGTGATTGTGGTTGTGGTGTTGGTGGCAGTATTGTGCTTACCTACAAGTGAATATAGGAGAGAGAGATCTATGTATGTCTGCTTTCTAACCTTTTATACTTATGGTGTACTAAGTTGTGGATGAAAGTAGCTTTGGCAACTTTTCTCAATGCATTCCACTTTCTAACCACACATACACAAATTTCTTTACATCTCAAAGCTTCTATTGGAAATCCCACTTCCACCAATATTTCACTGTCAGGACAGAATGTTGTAATACAGTACTAGTACAATCTTCTATTGTATCCTTCCCACTGGAGGGAAAGGAGTTAAATTGAACTCCTTTCAATTTAAATAGGCTATCCTTTTTCACATTGTCTATTCCCCCCTCAGAATATTTTTATGTAATCATCATGGTTTTTAGTATTGGCGATAGTTGTGGTGATGGGCGTAGAAGAGAAGGGGGGAATTTACAGTGTTGGGGAGGGAGAGGGACAGGCCATTCAGTTAAGTGTTTACATTACTGTCCGAAGAAAAAAGGTTTGAGCTGGGTGTAAATAATTATTAATAGAAAGTGCAAAGCCAATATTGCTATACAGGTGTAGAACTATGCATGTCACATAAGATTCAAGGTTCTTAGATAACACTTGGGATAATATAAGAGCAGAAAGAAGTTGATCCATGTTAAAGGAGTCAGATTTTATTGGCACAAATGCTGCATAGAGGGGATAAAAGCCAACTTACTGGTCATGCTGAAAAATCACAACATTTATCTAGATGATGGAGAACTATGTGGAATAATGCAATTAGAAAAGTAATGGGTAGCTTTCCAGTCCATCAGGTGCTTGGCATTAACATTATACTGTATAGCCAATATGTGACTGAGCCAAGGACTTTCCCCTACTTACTGCTGTATTTAGTTTTGGTGATATGAGATAGGCATATTCGATGCCACGTAATTTACTATTGATAACAGACATCTTCCTTTCCAAAAACTTTGAAAGAGCAAATAAAAAACAGGCCAGAAATTTGAACAAGGGATGGATTCCTGGGAGATGGAACAAGTATGAAGAGCTTCCTTAACAGTGATATCTGTACAGGCATTGGAGGTAAAACCATGGGATGCCAGTATGTATAGAATTTAAAAACGGCATCACAGTCTTGGCAAAACTTTGATATATATGTGTGTATGCAACTCTTAAATAAGGCCACTAACAAAACTAAAGCTATTCAGCAAGGCTGATTCCGAGATAACAATAAGGTGAGATCACAGCCAACAAGTTCAAATATACAGTAATTTGAAATTAAAATGACAAGAACAAATATAAGCCATGTTTTCAAAGGGTACTTATATTGAAAGTGTTTGTCCCACTTTGGCCAAAAATTTGTTACAGTAACCATATAGGTTTTTATGATAAACTGGGCTGGATAAATACTGCGTCACAAAACCTAAATTAAACGTATACAAAAAATAACATCGATTCTTGATGTTATTTGAACTTTAATTGCCAGCTCAATACAAAACCTCTATGCAGTACAATCCATGTTTAATTTTATTAATGCTTCTTGATACTTTTGCATTCCACCTCCTCGCCGTGCACCAACCATAAATGTTCCATGGTCCCTCATATTTAAGCAGAATTTTTTATATACCGGTAATCATTTTATGTTTTTAAGTTATTTTTTGGGGTTACAGTTTTGCTATAAAGTTGATGTCAAAAAGTTCACAATCGAGTGTTTTTGAGTATAGATGCAAAAAAGGGGTATTGATAATATATTATGCATGACAGTGGTGAATACAGTATATGCATATTTATTAACATTTCAACATCACTCATTGTAAATAAAATTATTATGGAAATGTGCACACATGATTAGTCTATATAGTTGTAAAAACCAGTGTTGAATGTAATAAAATGCCTCTTTCTGGTGGGTCCCTGGTGATTCCATGAACACAACATAGACCTACCATAAGAGCCCTCCCAGAAAAGAAAAGAAACATACCTTCATACATTTCTGTCATGCAATTTTCAAATCAGAGAGACAATATTCACAGGCAGAGTGCTTGCCATCTTGAGCGATGGGGTGGTTGCCAAGGTGATCTCTGGAGGGTCCTGATCAGGTCTGCACATAATGTGTAATGTACTGTATGTCAAGAGTTTCATAATAAAAATGCAAATAGAATGGCTAAGGAAGCGATTTCAGAAAGTACGAGATCAGATGATCGTGTTTAAGTCATAGAAACGTTTGTGGTAAA
>WNGS01164858.1:44713431-44728541 GCA_020271785.1 Procambarus virginalis
AAACAATGGTCTAGTATGATGGAGTAACCACAGTTGTGCAAGTAACAATGTAGTTGCAACTTTGGAATGGTTTCGAATATTGATTAATATAGATAACCTCATTTATGTTACATTAGTAATTCTAAAATGACAAAGAATCAGGAATACTAGAAGATTCGTCACGGTGCTCGTGTATAGTAGATCATTTCACAACTGTTGTGAAAATACAGTTTTGATTAAAGTCAAGAATCGCAGTAGAAGTATCCAGTAAATAATTCACAGCAGGTATGTGCATTGGACTCAAGCAACTAGTTTTTAGTTTAGTTAATTTATTATGCACTCCATACCCATCCTCTGAATCGTAATACCCCCATACGTTTAATGTGATTGGTAATGGCTCCTTACCCATCCTGTGAGTGATAATGCCTACATACCCTTCCGGTGAGTGATAGTGTCCCATACCCATCCTGTGAGTGATAATGCCCACATACCCTTCCGGGGAGTGATAGTGTCCCATACCCATCCTGTGAGTGATAATGCCCACATACCTTCCGGGGAGTGATAGTGTCCCATACCCATCCTGTGAGTGATAATGCCCACATATCCTTCCGGGGAGTGATAGTGTCCCATACCCATCCTGTGAGTGATAATGCCCACATACCCTTCCGGTGAGTGATAGTGTCCCATACCCATCCTGTGAGTGATAATGCCCACATACCCTTCCGAGTGAGTGATAGTGTCTACCCATATGCCCACATATCCTTCCGGGGAGTAATAGTGTCCCATACCCATCCTGTGAGTGATAATGCCCACATACCCATCCGGTGAGTGGTAATGGAAAATGATACCGAGACAGCATAATGGGCTCAGAATTGAACGCCAAACTGTGTTTAGCTAAGCACATTACACCATTTATGAGATACCTAGTTAAAATATAAACAAATCAAGTCTCTTCACAGTTATTAAGGTAACGTCACCGTAACCCCAACAGGCCTTAACACAGACTGAGTTTGTTACTTGGTTTAATTGACTTATATATGAGTGACATACCCCTCCTGTGGGTGCGTGACGGGAAGGTTACTCTCACACAGTTTAAGTACTGGAAGAGCTAAACCATCTACATATGCCGTCAGCCAGTTACAAACAATTGTAATTTCCCTATCATGCATCCCACACCTATCTAATGCATGGTGGCGCAAAGATTACAGGAAAGGCACCTGTGTATATTGGCTGCCCTTTGATTGGCCGACTAGGTTCCCCTCCCACGCTCTCTTTCTCCTTCCCCGTATATATTCTGTCATGGAAAGGATCGAAAGGCCTCAGTCGATTATTCTATTCAGTGTGATTCATTTGCAAATGTAGTTGCGTGTGATGAATGGCTTGTGTGGCAGAATGCAATTATTTAGCAATACCCTATATTTTAGTATATCTGTATTATTTTGGTTTGGGGAAGAGGGGGGATATTTAATCATGGTGAGGGTGGAACCACAACTATAGACCTAGTGAGATGGGGAGCTGTCTTCCCATTTTACGATGTTTGTGAATGAGTTCAATATGTACTGCAAACGTTGGGAGGGAGGGAATTATCAGGAGAAAGCGCCAAGCCAATAATGACTATATAGCACTTGGAAGGGGGTCAGGATAAGGAGTTGGGATAGGACGGGGGGGGGGATAAGGAATGGTGCCCAACGCAAACCGTTGGGAACATAACAATGCTGAAATTACTGTAGGTTAAACTGAATCATTAACTAGCGTGGTCCAGTAGGCGGGAGTCACGCTTGGAACCACACAAGGGTCACAATAATTCTGAAATTCTTGTTGTTTCAGTAACGTGTATAGATATGTGTAATTTGTTGTTGTTAAGATAAATTTGTTAGTAAAGGAATGTTTGACTAGCTTTTGCATATTTATGTAAATGTTAAAAATGTAGTTAAGAATTTACCTTAAAAATGACATTAAGCAATCCGTCCTCAGAGCAAGTCCATTCCATCCAGCGGTCAACCCCAAAGACGCATTCAACAATTTTAACTTGCTGTTCATTAAAAATAGTAATTTTTTCAAATATAAATTAATATTGTTCTATATAAGCAGACTGCATATTTAGGCACTGGTTAGGTTAGGGTTTAGGTTCCGTTGGCTATTATTTGTATTTGTAGTACGTGAGTGAAGCATTTACAGCGTTGTGGTTTGAACAAAATTCTTCAGTGAAGCACTTGTTCCGGAAGTGTTCGGATGTCATCAGTTGTAAGTCGTGTGTAAACCGTTTTTTCATGCATAAACAGGGGTTTGGCTGGTGCTTGGAATGGACTTTGGCCTTTCTTTATAAGGGCTGGCTGCATTAAGACAGTAGCACATATATTCTTCCCGCGTTTTCTTAATATTCATACATACATAAACCACTTCTCTGTAACTTATATAAGTACATTTATTAAATTTATACACGCTCTTGAAGACATGTTCGAATTCTCCCATTCGATCCCTTACTTAATCTCTCTCTCCCTCCCTCCCTCTCATTCCATCATTCTCCACCCCATTCTTCCTCTCATTATCCCTTAACACAGCGGTACAAAATGTATTTATTTATTTTGAAACACTAAGTTAGGCCTCCCTCTAACTCTATTTCTTGGCACATTGCGACCACAGGTTGACGTCAACACAGGTTTGGAGACGCGGATCAACACACATTCCTAGCACCAGCCATGCTACGATAACACATCCCTAGCCGTGCTAGGATAACACATCCCCAGCCGTGCTAGGATAACACATCCCCCAGCCGTGCTAGGATAACACATCCCCCAGTCGTGCTAGGATAACACATCCCCAGCCGTGCTAGGATAACACATCCCCAGCCGTGCTAGGATAACACATCCCCAGCCGTGCTAGGATAACATCCCTAGCACCAGCCATGCTACGATAACACATCCCCAGCCGTGCTAGGATAACACATCCCTAGCACCAGCCATGCTGGGATAACATCTAGCACCAGTCGTGATACCTTGGATAATACATAAATTCTCTCCTCCAGCTCGACCTCTGCTCTATCTTATCTTCCTCCACGTTTCCCTCACCTTTTCTCTTTCTCCTGTATACTTCTCACATTTCTTCTAATAAATATTTATCTCCTATTATCCGGAGCCTTAACTCTCCGTCTACCGTTAACAACCACTGTAGCCTATGGTAATTTTATAACAAGCCTAGTACCTGGACACCATCTTTATATCAATACTTAAAACAGGTTTTATTCGTACCATTTACACCCTACGCTATATCGACACATTATATGTACATTTTTAAGCACTGAGACGTGCTATATGATCTTATTATACAATATGCTATCTTTTTTATGATGCTGATGGATTAAATATGTTATTAGGATTTTGTTATAATTTTCCTTTCTACTGATGATTGATTGATAAAGATTAAGCCACCCAAGAGGCGGCACGAGCATGAATAGCCCGTAATCCTCTATTAATAAGAAGGTTGTTGCAGAAGCTCCAGTATATATTAGTAGTCGACTCTCATACCAGAAACGATTGAGGGCCACAGGGTTAACGACACTGTAAACCAGACATGAATATAAAGCATGCAGTGTCGTTAGTGTCCCAAATTCTCACACACTATGCATTAAAAGAGTTTCCTGCTGACCAATCATACATTCCAGAAAAAAAATCATGGAAACTGGCGTAGTAGAGAAAGGCCAGGATGTCCTTATATCCTGTCAAGTTATTCTTCTTCAACACACACTGGGATGTATGTAATGCTTCTCTTATACCGACTCCATTCCTTGGTTTGTTAGCCTCATCAAATCCAGTTTGAAATCCCTTGATTAAGAACCAACTACAAAAACTCCGACTTGTCCAAGAGTCGCTAGGGAAAGAAACCATATGCAAAATTCTGTTCCTCTTTGATAAATTTGCCTGAGGGCTGCCATCTCTAGTGGCCTAGAGGACAGACAACGGTTGTCATAGGTCCACAAATTAGTCCTGTGGATCATTTCTTTTCATTGCAATTTAAGATAGTATACCCTTTTGGCATTTGCGACTGGCAGATAAGTGATTCCATGTCCTCAGACCAAATTCATTACCATGAGAAGCCACACTCCTCCATTCACCCCCTCACAAACTACCTGGATAATTATCTAGATATTTGTGATTGTCTGGAAGTATATTACGGTTCCAGTAATAGTTTTTGTGTAAACTGGGAAGTGAACCTTTGTCGTAAACAGAGATTATTCTCAAGTTTAACTTTATTGTTTAACTAACTTTATTGTATTATAAATCGTTGGTTTAAAATTTAAAAAGCGTATGATGAAAATGCTTTCTTTATTCTGTTATAAATCGTTGGTTTAAAATTTAAAAAGCGCATGTTGAAAATGTTTTCTTTGCAAAAATTGATTTCTGGAAACGGACTGCTTTGGTACACTGAAATAGTTTTCGAATTCCATATTTCACATTATCGTCAATACACCGTATTAAGGTAACCAAATGTAATGAAACCTAACCTGATCTAACCTTAACCTAAAGTAACTTTAACCTAACCTAACCATGGATAGAGAGTAGATAATAGCACTAATTATGTAGTTCTCAATCCATTACCATCAGCATATTTCCTCCCCTGAGGACGAGTTGTTTCCGTATGCAAATGTGTATTTTATGTCTCAAATTGTGGCGTCCGAAGCAGTCTCACTCTTCGCCAGAAAAAGGAGACGGCTGCAACCGAACAAACCTACTACCATAACCAAACGAGCAGAAACCCCTGCGCCGGAGGAGAGCATGAAGCTCCCCGACCCGACACCCAGAGGCCAATGCCAACAGGAAAAGTAAATACACTCAGTTTTATTTAAATACACTCCGTTTGTTTCCTGGTCGATTATGCAGCGCCTTCCCTTGCTTGCTTTTTCTCCTGGCCTCCTCCAGGCTCCCAGCGAGTGTCTTGCTTTAATAAATCAAAATCAAAATGTTTATAACAGCAAGAAGAACTGGTACCAGGTTAACTCCTCCCTCAGGAAGCTGAGTTCTGAAGAATAAAACTTGACATTGAAGCGGAAGGAGTAGGGGGGGGAATCAATTGATCCCCCCCCCACTAGAGTTGAGTTCTTCATCGACTTCTTTCTATCCTGAGCTGTGGCTGAGAGCACGATCGACGTAAGCGTCGACAATACCCCTCTTGTACCTGTCTAGGCAGTCACTATTGGCATTGAGGTACATTCCTATGTTTGTTTCCTTAGTATAGACTGCAGTGTGGAAACCTCCGCTCCTTTCCGTGACTGTTACATCTAGAAAGGGCAGCTTCCCATCCTTCTCGATCTCGTAAGTGAAAACACAGAATTCCGCTCGAATGCCTCCTTCAGCTCCTGCAGACGTCTGACATCAGGTACCTATGTAAAAATGTCGTCAACATACCTGCAGTATATGGCAGGTTTCAAGTTCATGTCAACTAAGACCTTCTGTTTGATGGTACCCATGTAGAAGTTCGCAAATAGGACACCTAGGGGAGAACCCATGGCGACCCCATCTACTTGCTTATACATGTGCCCATCCGGGCTCAAGAAGGGTGCATCTTTAGTACAAGCTTGAAGTAGTTTCCTTAGAATGTTTTCTGGTATGTCAAGAGGAGTACAGGCCGGATCATGATACACTCTGTCCGCTATCATCCCGATTGTTTCATCCACAGGTACGTTGGTAAACAGTGATTCTACGTCCAACGAGGCTCTTATCCCAGTGGCCCGTGTTCCCCGCAGTAAGTCAACAAATTCCTTTGGAGACTTCAGGCTTAAAGCACAAGGTACATACGACTTAGTCAAACTAGAAATGCTTTACAGATCAAGGGACCTCAAATGTGGAATGACCTTTCCAATTATGTCAAAGACTGTACCTCTCCCAATCAGTTTAAGATAAAAACTAAGCACTGCCTAATTAACTCAATGTAACCTACTTCACCCCAAAATGTCAACCCATGTCTTTTATTTTAAACAATGTTGTTTTGTTGACCAAATTGTATTTTTGTTTTTTTCTGCCATGTTTCCCTCTTTTTTCCATTCTTTTCTTATTTTTTCTCAACATAATTTATACTTTAATCTCAATTAGTATTAAGTTTTAGTCTTAGTGTTTTTCCTGCCCGAAACGCTTTGCGTAATAGTGGCTTTAGGCTTCGTATGTACTAGCTCTATCTATAAATCCACCAACTTTTGTATCTTACCTCGTATGTATGTACTTTACCTGAATAAAAATTTGTATTTGTATTTGTAAGGAGTCAGCAAGCCGTTGAGTCGCTTCGCCAGTCTGTACGTGAGTGTGGGTATCTGGCTGATGATTGGCCGAAGTGGGTTTCCAGGCTTGCATGTGTGTCTTGACATTTCCATACACATACCCAGGTTTGTATTTCCCAATAACCTTTGGCAGGTGGAGTCCGGATTTCTTGGCGTTCACAGTTTCGATCAATCTGTTTACCTTTGTTTTCAATTCGGCTGTAGTGTCCTTCGTTACCCTTTGGAATTTAGTTTGGTCAGAGAGTATGAGGTTCATTTTCCCCAGAAAATGAACCTCGTTTGTTTCTCCTTGTGAAGATTATTAAACAATGGTGATTATAAGGGCGCGGAAGTTCAGCCTGGCCAGGGCCGCCAGCAGCCCTTGGGCCCGCCCCGGCAGCACCCAGTCTTTAATTTGGCACCTTTGTGGCACCTTTGTGGCATCTTGGTATAAGCCTAACATGTATATATACACTGGCTGCCTGTCCCCCTACACAATGATTTATTATTACCTATTATTTTATCATTTAATTTAAATATTAAATAAAATAATTTATTTAATTATTATAGTAAGTACTTAATAATTTAATAATAAGTAGTAAGTACATAAAAATGATTAAAAAGTACAGTTTAGTCATAGGAGATTCCTAGATTGGAATTCACTACCAAATTTCAATATATCCAAATATTTTTAGTGTGAAATGCTGTTATTATATGCATAAATTGCTGTTTTAATAATATTACGCTTAACCACTTGGGCTGGACGGTAAAGCGACGGTCTCGTTTCTTACAGGTCTGCGTTCAATTACCGACCGCCCAAGAGGTTGGGCACCATTCCTTTCCCCCCATCCCAAATCCGTATCCTGATTGATTGATTGATAAAGATTAAGCCACCCAAGAGGTGGCACGGGCATGAATAGCCCGTAACCGTATCCTGATCCCTTCCGAGTGCTATATAGTCGTAATGGCTTGGCGCTTTCACTTGATAGTTCCCCCACCCCCCTGAATAATATTACAAGAGCAGTATTCACGGGCTATTCATGCCCGTGCCACCTCTTGGGTGGCTTAATCTTCATCAATCGAGAGCAGTACGTCCTAACCAGACATTATATGATGATATCTTGAGCAGTTGATAAATAAAAGTAATTGCGGAACTCCAGTTATCTAATACTTTTCATAAATAGTATAAAACCATATCATAAGGGATTTGTAGGAAATGTATATGTTTATCTCTCAGAATGTTTGGTAATATGATTATTGTTTATGATGTGTGTCTATGTATGTATTAACACGATGTCCTGAACGGGGTGAGAATAGCTTGAGCTACCTCATCCCTTTGTGTGTATTTTACATCAATAAACGTATTTCAATTTCAATTTCAGGGATTTGTAGATCAGTGTTTAAAGTGAATTCGGAAGTAATAATAACACAGCTGATGCCATCTGTCGGCAGAAAAGAACACTATCAACTGGCTGGTCAACAGTAGCCATAAGATACAGCTTACGCCATCTGTTGACATCAAATTACACTTATAACAAATTACCCTACAAAATACAACTATCGCCATCTGTTGCTTTTCCAACGCACTATAAATAGCCAAACAGCAACCCATAAGGTGGGTTGTTGTGCTCGGGTAGGAAGTTCCAAGCTCCGCCCACAGATGGGTATGGGGTACAAAATAAATAAAATGGTGGCATATCATTGGTAGAAACTCTTTGTTGGCATTCACACAACAGCCAATCACAGGAAGGGATCAGCTATAGTTGCCATCCACTTAGTAAATCATTTTAGTTCAGCCCACCAGTCCTGCTTATGGAATTCTGCTTTAACTTTAATTTACCCCAAAAAGTGAAGTGTTAATTATTTAAAGTGTTAATAAAGTTATAATTAAATATTGCAGGATATAACAGATGTTATATAAAAATGGGCTGGCTACCTAACTTGTGACGTTATTATTGGGGGTTACTGCCTTGACACAAATGATGATACTCTGCTCTATCCTCTTATTCGAGTAAATTATTCAGTTAGATGGAGATTTCTGTCAGGTGCAAAACAGAAATTGTTGTTCTTTTTCACAACAATTGTTGTGCACAAGGCCCTATTTCTTAGTTTAAATTTTATTCATAAAAGAGTGTTGGTATTCCCCGCAACAGCCAATCACAGGAAGGTATTTCTGGAAGCTCCGCCTCCTTATGGACTAAGCTCATGGCTCTCTGTTTCATCTCTTGTATATACAAACTATGACTTTTTCGATTACTGTTATAATTAATAATATGAGATATAAAGTTTTACACAAAATGGCTAAATTCTGCCATTAAATGGACTTTGTCTGGTATACATACAAACACACCAATTTATTACCATTCATCCATTATTAACTTCAAATGTAATGTATACTGTCTAGTTTTTTCCTCTCGCCATTACTTGGTGCAATATTTGAAAGTTGTCTATTTATTTATCGATCTATCTATTATCTTGTATTTATATTTACAAGTTTCTGTGCTTGGAAGAAAACTCTGCATTGAATTGGGACTAATTTATTAAATAATATTATTTAGTATTAATTAATATTTACAATTATTATTAATTACAATTATTTATAGCTTAGTTACTTTCATGTAACTCGCAATTGTACATTCTTAACATTAATAGCCCAAATTAGCACATCTTGCTTTTAAATTAGCCCAAAAAGTAGCAAGTAGCGAAATTCAAAATTTGGGAGCGCGGGGCTCTCAAAAGTAGCCCAATTCGCTATTTGTAGCCCAATCTGGCAACACTGTTCGGTAATAAATAAATAAATAAATAAATAAATAAATAAATAAATAATAAATAAATAAATAAATATGTTTATTCAGGTAAGGTACATACATACAAGTGAATTTTACATAAATTGATCGATTTATAGAAAGAGCTAGTATATACAATGCCTAAAGCCACTATTACGCAATGCGTTTCGGGCAGGAACAACATTAATATCTAAAACTTAATACTAATTGAGTATAAAGAATAAAATGTGTTGAGAACAAATACAAATAAGAATAAAAAAGGGGGAACATGGCTGAAAAAGCAGCACAAATACAATAGGTCGATTAAAAAAATAACAGACATGGGTTGACAATAGAGGGGTAAGGTAGGTTACAGGGAATTTATTAGGTAGAGTTTCGTTTTTATCTTAAACTGGTTGAGAGAGGTACAGTCTTTAACATGGTTGGGAAGGTCATTCCACATTCTGGGTCCCTTGATTTGTAGAGCATTTCTAGTTTGATTAAGTCGTACTCTTGGAATATCAAAACTGTATTTATTTCTGGTGTGGTGCTCATGGGTTCTGTTACAACCTTCAATGAAGCTTTTGAGGTCAGGATTGGCATTACAGTTCAGCGTTTTATATATGTATAATATACATGAGAGAATGTCCAGTGACTTAATATCTAACATATTCAGAGATTTGAGTAGGGGTACCGAGTGATGTCTGGGGCCAGAGTTGGATATTGTCCTAATAGCAGCTTTGTGTTGAGTAATTAGAGGACGTAAATGATTTTGGGTAGTAGAACCCCAAGCACAAATACCATAGCTGAGGTATGGATAGACGAGGGAGTAATAGAGTAACCAGGGCAGGGCGGGGTACATAATATCTGATCTTAGAAAGAATGCCAACAGTTTTTTATTTTTTTTTTTATATATTTAGAATGTGTCCCTGGAAATTCAGCTTGTGATCAATGAGAACCCCAAGGAATTTTCCATCTAATTTGTTACAAATTTGGGTATTGTTTATTTTGAGATTTATTTGATTGGAGGATTTGTTGCCAAACAGAATATAGAAAGTTTTGTCAATGTTAAGGGTGAGTTTGTTGGCAGTTAGCCAAAGATGGACTTTATTTAACTCAGTATTTACTGTGGCATTTAGAGCAAGGGGGTCAGGACTGGAATAAATGAAGGTTGTGTCGTCAGCAAATAGAATTGGTCTGAGGTGTTGGGAGGCATTTGGGAGGTCATTAATGAAGATGAGAAAGAGGAAAGGGCCAAGTATGCTGCCCTGAGGAACACCAATGTTGATGGGAAGGGTGGGAGAAATTGAATTATTCACAGAAACATACTGGAGCCTGTCAGTAAGGTAAGATTTGAGGTATTGCAGTGAGTGTCCTCTGACTCCATAATGATGTAATTTAAGAAGAAGGTTTTGGTGGTTGACAGTGTCAAAAGCCTTACGCAGGTCCACAAATAACCCAACAGGGAACTCATTTTTATCAAGAGCTGCATGAATTAAGTTAATCATACTAATAAGTGCATCGTTAGTGCTTTTTTTGGGTCTGAAGCCATATTGGCAAGAGCTAAGTATATTGTGTTTGGCTAGATAAGAGTAAAGCTGCTTGTAGATTAGTTTTTCAAAAATTTTTGATAAGTTAGGCAGGATTGATATAGGTCTGTAGTTGTTAACATCTGTGAGATCACCACATTTGTGTACAGGGGTTACTCTCGCTTTTTTTAGGATATCTGGAAAGGTTTGGAGTTCAAGTGACTTGTTGAAGAGCAATGCAATTGCAGGGGCTAAGGATCTGGAGTTTTTTTTGTAAATTAATGTTGGTATCTCCTCAAGGGCACTAGACTTGGTTTTAAGGGAAAGGATTATCTCATTAACGTCACTGGAATTAGTAGGCTTTAGGTACAGAGACTGTGGATAGTTACCTGTAAGATAGTCCTTAACATCAGTACTGGAAGATGGGATATCATTTGCAAGGGATGACCCAATGGAAGAGAAGAACCTATTGCACTCAATAGCAGAATCAGAGGCTGAAAGCTGATCATCGTTATTGGCCAGTTGGTTTGTTGTTTAAAATCTTCTCTGAGCCCAATATTTGTGAAATTGTGCTCCAAGTTTTTTTAATGTTGCTCTTTATTTGGGTAAATTTATCTTCGTAGTATTTTTACTGTAATATGTTTACTGTTGGTTGAAATTGAAATTGAAATAAGTTTATTGAGGTAAAATACACACAAAGGGATGAGGTAGCTCAAGATGAACACATTGTACTGAACGGGGTGAGAATAGCTTGATGAGCTACCTCATCTCTTTGTGTGTATTTTACCTCAATCAACTTATTTCAATTTCAATTTATTTATTTATTTATTTATTTATTTATTTATTTATTTATTTATTTATTTATTTATATACAAGAAGGTACATTGGGATTGTGAGGATACATAGCACAGTAATAATATTCTTATAAAGCCACTAGTACGCGCAGCGTTTCGGGCAGGGGAAAGCGCCAAGCCATTACGACTTATAGCACTTGGAAGGGATCAGGATAAGGATTTGGGAATGGGACGGAGGCGAAAAGGGAGGACAGGGTCTGGAGTGGCATTTATATTTTAAAGTCTGGATTTATAACACATAAAAGTTATAATTTGAGAATAATTTATATTTGTATGTATGTATGTATGTATGCACCCCCCTCCCCACCTCCCCGGGGCCCGCGTCCCCGCCACACAACCATAACACAACGGTACGTATAGTGGAGAACTGTCCCCGTCCTCTGTCTTGGGTACCTGTCCACCACACATGGTGTGGTAGTTGTTGTGGGGGACTACTGTCTGACCCATGGTGTGGTAGTTGTTGTGGGGGGACTACTGTCTGACCCCATGGTGTGGTAGTTGTTGTGGGGACTACTGTCTGACCCATGGTGTGGTAGTTGTTGTGGGGGGGACTACTGTCTGACCCATGGTGTGGTAGTTGTTGTGGGGGGACTACTGCCTGACCCATGGTGTGGTAGTTGTAGGGAGACAAGTATCTGACCCATGGTGTGGTAGTTGTTGTGGGGCACTACTGTCTGACCCATGGTGTGGTAGTTGTTGTAGGGAGACAAGTATCTGACCCATGGTGTGGTAGTTGTAGGGAGACAAGTATCTGACCCATGGTGTGGTAGTTGTAGGGAGACAAGTATCTGACCCATGGTGTGGTAGTTGTTGGGAGACAAGTATCTGACCCATGGTGTGGTAGTTGTAGGGAGACAAGTATCTGACCCATGGTGTGGTAGTTGTTGTGGGGGGACTACTGCCTGACCCATGGTGTGGTAGTTGTAGGGAGACAAGTATCTGACCCATGGTGTGGTAGCGGTCCGTCTAATTACCACAAGCTACACAAGCTTTCAGGAAGCTTCCTGGTAATACGTTAGTAATGAATAAATATGATATATTTACTCATTATAATGTTGGTGCTGAATGTACAACACGAAAAACATAATTTTAATCTGAAAAAGTATCTTTTTATAAAGAAATTAGACGAAATAAAAAGCTGGTGACGCCAAATCAAGTCGACGATCCAAGCTTTGGTTAGGTTAGGTTAGGTTAGGTTTTGTTTGGTTAAGTTAGGTTAGGATAGGATAGGTTAGGTTAGGATAGGTTAAGTTACGTCAGCCTAACCTAACATATCCTATATATTCATTACTAACGTATTGCCAGGAAGCGTTCTGAAGCTTGTGTAGCTTGTGGTAGCTTGTGGTAATTAGACGGACCCTGTGGTAGTTGTTGTGGGGGGACTACTGTCTGACCCATGGTGTGGTAGTTGTAGGGAGACAAGTATCTGACCCATGGTGTGGTAGTTGTTGTGGGGGGGACTACTGTCTGACCCATGGTGTGGTAGTTGTTGTAGGGAGACAAGTATCTGACCCATGGTGTGGTAGTTGTTGTGGGGGGACTACTGCCTGACCCATGGTGTAATTACCTAAGTGTAATTACGTAAGTGTAGTTACAGGATGAGAGCTACGCTCGTGGTGTCCCATCTTCCCAGCACTCTTTGTCATATAACGCTTTGAAACTACTGATGGTCTTGGCCTCCACCACCTTCTCCCCTAACTTGTTCCAACCGTCTACCACTCTGTTCGCGAAAGTGAATTTTCTTATATTTCTTCGGCATCTGTGTTTAGCTAGTTTATATCTATGACCTCTTGTTTTTAAAGTTCCAGGTCTCGGGAAATCTTCCCTATCGATTATCAATTCCTGTTACTATTTTGTATGTAGTGATCATATCACCTCTTTTCTTCTGTCTTCTAGTTTTGGCATATTTAATGCCTCTAACCTCTCCTCGTAGTTCTTGCCCTTCAGTTCTGGGAGCCACTTAGTAGCATGTCTTTGCACCTTTTCCAGTTTGTTGATGTGCTTCTTAAGATATGGGCACCACACAACCGCTGCATATTCTAGCTTTGGCCTAACAAAAGTCGTGAACAATTTCTTTAGTATATCGCCATCCATGTATTTAAAAGCAATTCTGAAGTTAGAAAGTGTGGCATAGGCTCCTCGCACAATATTCTTTGTGGTCCTCAGGTGATAGTTTTCTATCTAGAACCACCCCTAGATCTCTTTCTTTATCAGAATTCTTTAAAGATTTCTCACATAATATAGGTTGTGTGGGGGTCTGTGTCTTCTATTCCACATTCCATAACATGGCATTTATTAACATTAAATTCCATTTGCCAAGTGTGCTCCATATACTTATTTTGTCCAGGTCATCTTGAAGGGCATGACAATCATCTAAGTTTCTTATCCTTCCTATTATCTTGGCATCATTAGCAAACATGTTCATATAATTCTGCATACCAATGGTACATCATTTATGTAGACAATAAACACACTGTGCAAGACTGAACCCCTGTGGTACTCCACTTGTGACATTTCTCCAGTGGGTAGTTGTAGGGAGACAAGGATCTACCCATGGTGTGGTAGTTGTTGTGGGGGGGGGGGGACTACTGCCTGACCCATGGTGTGGTAGTTGTAGGGAGACAAGTATCTGACCCATGGTTGGTAGTTGTTGGGAGACAAGTATCTGACCCATGGTGTGGTAGTTGTTGTGGGGGGACTACTGCCTGACCCATGGTGCGGTATTTGTAGGGAGACAGTATCTGACCCATGGTGTGGTAGTTGGTTTAGGGAGACTACTGCCTGACCCATGGTGTGGTAGTTTGCTGTGGGGGGACTACTGCCTGACCCATGGTGTGGCTTCTTAGATTTATTGGCCAAGGCAACAAGGTTATATCTGGCCAGCCGAGGTCCGCCTACTCTGGGACTATCGAGAGATCTGACCTGCTGCAAGCATGGCTGGTGACTGTGAATCTGGCATGACGTCAGAGGCCTACTCGCCTGTGATTGGTTATGTTCCAACTGGCGCGGAATTTGAATATAACATTGTGTGGGGGACTACTGTCTGACCCATGGTGTTGGTATTGTAGGAGACAAGTATCTGACCCATGGTGTGGTAGTTGTTGTGGGGAGACTACTGCCTGACCCATGGTGTGGTAGTTGATTGTGGGGGGGGGGACTACTGCCTGACCCCATGGTGTGGTAGGTTGTTAGTGGGGGGGACTACTGTCTGACCCATGGTGTGGTAGTTGTTGCTGGGGGACTAGCTGCTGACCAATGGTTTGGTAGTTGTTGTGGGGGGGTACTACTGCCTGACCCCATGTGTGTCGGTAGTTGTAGGGAGACAAGTATCTGACCATGGTGTGTAGTTGTTGTAGGGAGACTACTGCCTGACCCATGGTGTGGTAGTTGTAGGGGACAACGTATCGACTCATGGTGTGGTAGTTGTTGTGGGGGGACTTACTGTCTGACCCATGGTGTGGGTAGTTGTAGGCGAGACAAGTATCTGACCCATGGTGTGATACTGTAGTTGGAGGTAGGCAACTGCTGTACATTACCCAAGTGTAGTTAAAGGTGAAGAGAGCTATGCTCGTGGTGTCCTCGTCTTCCCAGCGACTCTTTGTCATATAACGCTTTGAAAACACAGTACTGACGGTCTTGGCCTCCACACCTTCTCACCTAACTTGTTTCCAACTGTCTACACACTCTGTTTGCAAAGTGAATTTTCTCATATTTCTTCAGCAGGTTTGTTTAGTTT
>WNGS01164858.1:44737733-44768837 GCA_020271785.1 Procambarus virginalis
TACCATAAATGTGTGCACCTGAAAAAGATACTGTAATACATTAAAAACTTTAATTATGTGTTTGATGTAGTTTATTGATGAAGACATTGCTTAGTGAAAATGGCTACAGTGACTTAAATTTTGTTTAGATTTTTGGGAAATTGACCTCAAAGAAAAGTGGATATGACTTTATGGACAGGAAATATGTTTCCTGTCCATAAGAGGACAGGAAAAGTAACATGTCTTAAATTAAAATTGGCATCTTTTGCTAAACTCCCTCAATAATCTAAGGTTTTTCCATTAGTCAATACATGTAAATATCATTCTCAAACTTCTCAAATATCATATCATTCGTGTGAATGAATGAATGAATACTAGAAACTGTCTCTGTTGGACTGAATACAAGTTACATCGTGCACAAGACAGGTCAGCAATGGATTTTAAAGCCTACTTAACCTTATCCGCTTCAACACGGCCTAGTACATTCAGACCTAACAATATATATAATAGTGACAATTAGATAACGAGCCTTGTGAATAGTCTTGTGTACGATTTAATCACCCATTGAGGTCGGGGTATTAGTTTTTTTTATGAAAGAGTTCTTACAAGTTTGTACAGCCACTAGCATGCGTAGCATTTGGGCAGGTCCTGAATCCTATAATCCACCAGAATACAACCCTGCCAAATCATTTAACAACCCGGTACCCATTTTACTGTTGGGTAAGCTTAGGCTACAGTTAAGGATTGACGCTCAGTAAATCCTCCCCAGCCAGGATATGAACTCAGGACAAAGCACTTGCGAAATGCCAGGCGAGTGTTATACCACTGCACCACAGGGACTCCGTGGTTTACCAATACTTTCAGTCAATCATCCTTTGTCTACAACTTATTAAAAAACAAGTCTTTACAATGCCAACACCAATTCGGAATATAGACTAACAATGATGGCCTTATTATAAATAGACTGACGTACGGCATCATTCTCAAAGAAAATCTGATTGAGGCTTCGAGTAGCCGAAAGGGAGGCGGGCAGGGACGTCACTCTGGCCCTCCCTATCCCTCTATACCACATCTAATTAGTTCTTTACCTTCTTGGTCGACAGTGGTCTTTCCTCTGTAATAAATACTGGTGCTGGGAGATCATATGATAATGAACTGTCAGTTCCACTTATTAAGATCATTTTCGCGGCAAATCACCTTCAAAACAAACATGGTTTGTGAGGTGCGCATGCGCAGCCTCTGATGAAGAGTAACGGACTTATTCACAACAATCATAACAATAACAACTTGGGTTAGGTTACAAAATCACATTTACATATAGATTATGAATAAATAGTTTTGCACAAAAATATAAAATAGCAGACAATAATACAAAAAATCGTATACCTACTCAGTGATAAATGTCATATTGTGATAACAACGGACCTATTTTTTTTAACTACAGCGGGAAATATAAAACCAATTTTCAAATAGCTTAGTTTTGAGGTGGCACTGTATTGCTATGTTAGCACCAGACTCTGTCTTGGAAGTTGAGAGAGGCTTGGAGCTCTCGAAGATGTGTCAGGGTGATATCCCAGCCAGATAGGATATATGCAATTGCAATCCATTACTTCATGAATGGCAGAAAGAGTTCAGCAGAAAACTACCGATCTATCAGCCTGACCTCACATATCTGCACGCTCACGGATAGAATCCTAAAGGAAGGGAATCATTCACCATATCACAGTGCACAAACTAGTCAAATCAAGGCAACAAGATTTTGTAAAAAAGATACATTCTGCCTTACTAACCTCCTCACATTTTTGGAGACGGTAATAGGCTATTCAGACAAAGGACTTTGAATAAATGAACACATAGACTTTGAATAAATAAATACATAGACTTTTTCTAAAGCTTCTAATAAGGTACGACATGAAAGACTGGTAGTAAAATTCCAAGCACATGGAAAAAAATTAAAGTATAAGTAGGATTAAACAATGATTAAAACAAAGACGGCAAAGGGTCCTCCTAACAGCATTACCTTGCAGCAGATTGATGAAGAAAAGGACCTTGGTTTCAGAATTTACTATTGACTTAAAGTTGCACAACAGATGGGAGCTGCAGTAAAAAAAATATACCAAACCTTAGGAAAAATCAAGCTAACCTTAGACTCCAAGGAAAGAAAGTATTTGTTTTAATTGTATAAAATCTCTGGTGCGCACCCACTTGGATTATTGTATCCAAGCATGGAGACCTCATCTTCAGAAAGACATATAGCTGCTCTGGAGAAAGTTCAACACCGCACAGCAAAAAAATAATTCCAGAACTAAGCCAACTCCCATATCAGGAACGGTCGAGGGCCACAGTGCTAACAACACTGCAAACCAGGCATGAAAGGCCGGATCTCATCGAAAATTTTGAATTACTGAACAGTTTGGAGGATGTTGATCCGAACTACGTCTTTAAAAGGTCAGATGTAACACATACAAGGAGCCACAACATCACGCTCAACAAGCAACACTGTAGGACAGAAATACTGGAGTTGCTTTTTAGCCATGGAATCGCCGACCCTCCGAAGCCGTAAATGTCAAAATATTACTGCAGTTCAAAATCTAGTTAGAACAAATCTTGGGAACAATGGGGGGACCCTTGACAAGCCGCCGGCTCCCCTGTCTTCGTCGAGGCCGCTAGAGAGAGAATGTATGCCTCATGTAAATTAAGGAAACTTTAATACCTGCCAGAGAGTTTAAAACTGACATCTGTCAAAGTGCTCACTACTCTTGAATACATTTAGGCAAACATAACAGCTTCACTGTCTGTCTAGCTTACTGTCTGTCTGAATGTGAGTCTAAATGTTTTTATATCTGAATGTTTGTTTGTGTTTGTCGTTGTGTTTACTGTGTGTCTATGGGTGGTCTGTCTGCCCCGCCATGCGCATCACAACAGTCAGTTACCGTGTGCGGGGTTGCCATGACGACCACCACCAACACATGGCGGACAGGACCTGTTGATGTCTCACATCGATACCGTCAGTGTCCGTCGTCTGCGGGGTGGACAGTGGGCGTCACTCTTCCTGTTGCCGGGTATAAACAAGCATCTCCCCCTCAATACGCTGCCTTCATTCCTCTTCAGTTATAAACTCCTGAACCGTCAACAAAACGGATGTTCCAAGACATGAAAACTTCTCAGTGAGGCTACTGGCTGGAGCCTCAGGCTACCTGAGGGGAATTGGACTAGCATTCCCCTCAGCTCTGCTATCTTTCTTAATGCTTAGGAGTTTTACTGTGGTTTATAATCCACAATTACGGCCGTAAATACCAAAACTCTTGTAAGTTTTAAAATCTAACTGGAAAAAGAGCATCAAATGGGAGAGGGGGGAGGGACTTTCGACAAGCCGCCGGCTTTCTGTCCTCGGCGAGGCCACTAGGGTTAGTGGCCCTCAGGTAAATCTGGTATGTCATGCGCTAATGACACCACGAGATCTGGTAAGATTTATATGAAGGAACTCAGTCTTGGTCCTGGTCCCACCCCTTGTGTGTGACCTCTCGTCCTGGTCCCACCCCTTGTGTGTGACTCATCGTCCTGGTCCCACCCCTTGTGTGTGACCCATTGTCCTGGTCCCACCCCTTGTGTGTGACTCTCGTCCTGGTCCCACCCTTGTGTGTGACCTCTCGTCCTGGTCACACCCCTTGTGTGTGACCTCTCGTCCTGGTCCCACCCCTTGTGTGTGACCTCTCGTCCTGGTCACACCCCTTGTGTGTGACCTCTCGTCCTGGTCCCACCCCTTGTGTGTGACCTCTCGTCCTGGTCCCACCCCTTGTGTGTGACCCATTGTCCTGGTCCCACCCCTTGTGTGTGACCTCTCGTCCTGGTCCCACCCCTTGTGTGTGACCTCTCGTCCTGGTCCCACCCCTTGTGTGTGACCTCTCGTCCTGGTCCCACCCTTGTGTGTGACCCATTGTCCTGGTCCCACCCCTTGTGTGTGACCTCTCGTCCTGGTCCCACCCCTTGTGTGTGACCCATCGTCCTGGTCCCACCCCTTGTGTGTGACCCATTGTCCTGGTCCCACCCCTTGTGTGTGACCTCTCGTCCTGGTCCCACCCCTTGTGTGTGACCTCTCGTCCTGGTCCCACCCCTTGTGTGTGACCCATCGTCCTGGTCCCACCCCTTGTGTGTGACCTCTCGTCCTGGTCCCACCCCTTGTGTGTGACCCATTGTCCTGGTCCCACCCCTTGTGTGTGACCCATTGTCCTGGTCCCACCCCTTGTGTGTGACCCATCGTCCTGGTCCCACCCCTTGTGTGTGACCTCTCGTCCTGGTCCCACCCCTTGTGTGTGACCTCTCGTCCTGGTCCCACCCTTGTGTGTGACCTCTCGTCCTGGTCACACCCTTGTGTGTGACCTCTCGTCCTGGTCCCACCCCTTGTGTGTGACCCATCGTCCTGGTCCCACCCCTTGTGTGTGACCCATNACATCAACACAGGTTAAATTTGTACTACCGAGACATCACTTGCCATCAGTATCAATTACTGTACCGGAATGTAATTAATTTTTGCAAGAGGTGATTTGTCTTAGAAGGAAAACAAAATAAATAAAATTATAATAAAACTCACCGCAAAAAATACCAAGACAAACATCCGAGGAGCTTTGACCTGCAGGTCAAATATATGTAGAGTATAAATATGTATAGTATTAGCTAGTTTGTCACCATCACATGATGTGGTTAATGAGCTAATTTGCACCTATCCATGATATTAAGGAATTTATTGGAAGATTAGTTGTAATTACCTAATCCATTGTTTCAAATGTAATCCATAACATTCTTTAAGCAGCCCTTGATATACTTGTTCTTACAGAATGCTGCTATAACTGTCAAGAAGACAACATTTCTATTTCAAACAGTACTTTGATATGTATTACAGTATATGAATTTTTATTAAATTATTACATCAACTTTTTTTTTTTTGCAAATTCAAGACATGCCTTAGTGGTGTGCTGTGTATGGTACTTAGACACTGCTCATCAAATGCCTTTCTTAAAATGTCACACAAGGAAAAATACAGTACAGTGTAACTATTTACCATCAACAGATGCTAATATGCCTAAAAAATTATCAAGTTAAATTTGCAGTATTTATTCCTCTCCCAACACAACTTATGAAAATAAAAAAAATCACACTTGTTGAGCTTTCATAAGTTTAACCTAAAAGTTGTCCTTAACATAACAATGCTTTTCGTTAGTTCTTTGCTAAATTGCAATGATAAAACTGGAAGAATTTAAAAGACAAAATGAGAGCGAGATATTTGCTTGTATACAGAAGAATAATTAACTCTGTAATAATGATAATTTCTCCCTGCATAGTGGAAGAATAATACTCCTTTGTAGTAAACAAATAAATTGCACTAAGATCTTTTACACAATTATCAGACATATTTGTCACACTAAATACTTTGAAAACTTGCAGAAGAATTACTCATCCTCATCCAGCTCTACGGAATTGAACATATCCATGAGGTTCCTTGAAGTAAGGTTAAAGGAAGGGAGAGGTTCCTCAATCACAGGAATACCTGGGCTTGGCGTGCTCACCATGCTCATGTTTCCGCTTACATCGAGGTGCTGACCAAACACTTGTGACGACCTTAGCACAGCTCCTCGCTGCCGAAAGAGAGTTGGACTGTCGTCTGGATTTGGGCTTGCATTAATGCTGCAAGGATATAGGATTCTCATAATAATAGCACATTTCATAACTTAGCATAATATTCAATACACAGCACAATATATAGATTTTCATCTCAAAGTCTGATAAGGTAACAAAAGTTGTTGGTTACATTAACAAACTGTGCACTGCATTAGGGCATTAATAAACTGTGCTCGTAGGGATGGGTAGTTAACAAGAAATAAGTTCAGCATAAACAGTAAAATTGTTTACCATATACGTATATAAATGATTTAGACAAAATGGAGTAGTTACTGCTCCATCCATCCATTTGCAAATTTCCTGGTAACACTAAAATAAGGCATGAAATGGATTCAGATGTGGACTCAAAATTGTTAAGAGAATAACATTGATACTTTTAAAGAAGGCAACAATTTGACTGATGCAGTTTAATGCTGACAAAAGTAGGATTCTGATCCAAAGAAATTACAAGCGTGTTGCCAAATATTGGCAGAGTGATGATGAAATTGCCAAAGGTGAGTGTGAGGAAGTGTGTGGAGTGTGAATGGATCAATTTTGCCTGAGACAATAAATGAGAACAACTGGTTTGGAACCAGGTTATTGGCCAATATAAATGTTTGGGTAACTGGAGTGTTTCAAGTGAAAATTAGACATGTATATGAATTGGCACAGTTTGATATGAACAGGACCTGCCTCTGCCTGAAACGCTTTGCGTAATAGTGGCTTTAGGCATTGTATATACTAGCTCTATCTATAAATTCATCAATATTTGTATCACCCCTTGTGTGTATGTACTTTACCTGAATAAACATTTGAATTTGAATTTGAACTTGTGCTAATATACCTTATGTTTATAAATAAGGAAATAAACCTTGCCATCAAGAAGGCTGTGATGACCATAACAATCAGGTAAATCTACAATGCCAATATTTGCAGATTAAACTACAAATTACAAGCAAAGATGATGAACAATGTACTGTACTGAATTCATAAATCAAAAGGAAGCCACCTTACCAACTAATCAATAGTAAGTCCCAGAAAGTTTAGGATATCGGCTAGCTGCACTTTCGAGAATAGATTGGATACACCTATTAGCAGAAACCTATCATATTTTCTCATCAGAACATTATATAGGAAAATGAAAATATTTAGTTCATGACCAACCCTAAAAGTTTATCTTGTTTAAAAAATATATACAGTATACAAGTTTCAGATGTATAATTATGCTTTTATAATGTAATACAGTGGCACCTCGACATACGATTGCCCCTACTTACGATAAATTCGAGTTCCGATATAAATTTCATCAAAAAATGCGACTCGACATCCGATAGTGTCGTCGACATACGATATTTGTTGGTACACGTTCGGGTCGGCTGAGCGCGTGGTTCCCGGTCACACGGTCCGACCTGCCTCAGTTTACTACAGCTACCCGCTTAGTGACGATCGCGCCTATAAAAAATTCCGCTTTTGTGGTGATTTTTTGCATTTTGAACATTAAAGTAATTATTTTCTATCGCGCCATGAGTCCCAAGAAAGTCAGTGGTAAGGCTCAACATATGAGATCCCATGTAAGAATGACCATAGAGCAGAAACAAGAGATCATTCGTAAATATGAAGACGGTGTGCGGGTCGGTGAACTGGCTAGGCAATACAACAAATCTCAATCAACGATATCCACCATACTGGCTAAGAAAAAGGACATTATGAGTGCTAACGTGGCAAAAGGCGTATCAATAATCACGAAACATAGAACACAAACACTTGAGGATGTTGAAAAGTTATTATTAATTTGGATACACAACAAGGAGTTAGCGGGTGATAGCGTTTCGGAGGCCATCATTTGTGAAAAGGCAAGAAAATTGCATGAAGACCTTTTAAAGAAAACCCCTGGAACGAGTGATGCAGAAGTGAAAGAGTTTAAGGCGAGCAGGGGATGGTTTGAGAAATTTAGAAAAAGAAGTGGAATTCATAGTGTTGTGAGGCATGGGGAGGCTGCCAGCGCAGACAAACCAGCGGCTGAAAGATTCATTGGCGAATTTAAAGATTTTGTGCACAGTGAGGCATACCTACCACAACAAGTGTTTAATTGTGACGAGACAGGGCTATTCTGGAAAAGATTACCAAAGAAAACAGACATTACCAACATACAAACAAGCACTGAACCACAACCAGGTCCTAGTGGTATTCAGGCAAAACGTAGGAGAGAGAGTACCCCAGAGAAAATATCACTGCCTGTTGTGATAATGGAAGGGGACTCCCCTTCCAAACAGTAACAACTCTCCTCCTCTCCCCTCATCACCATCTTCCATACGCCATCGAAATCCCTCCATAAAGGTAAGTGAAGTTTTGGTACTGTATTGTAGTTAGAAAAAAACATTGTATTCAGTATAAAATTTATTTTTATGTTAATATTTTGGAGGGTGGGGAACGGATTAATTCAAATCCCTTTATTTCTTATGGGAAAATTCGCTTCGACTTCCGATATTTCGACATACGATCCGTCTCTGGGAACGGATTAGCATCGTAAATCGAGGCCCCCATTGTACTCATAATGTACATAAAAAATGCAGATTTAAAAACAGCCCAACATGCTTAATGCATTTTTCAACCACTTTTTTCCTTTACTTAAACTTTGCTATAAAGTGTATATACATCATGTTAGGCAATATCATCTTACAATTAGTGTTTGTGGTCTTCCTTTTGTTCTTCCACATAATGTTCTGCCTTTCCTCTTCAGTCCTAGCCGGGTACCGCTCATTATTGTAAAACAAATAACAAGACTCACAGAAATCACAATAGTGTTATCTTGAGGTAATCTTGAGATGATTTCGGGGCTTTTTAGTGTCCCCGCGGCCCGGTCCTCAACCAGGCCTCCACCCCCAGGAAGCAGCCCGTGACAGCTGACTAACACCCAGGTACCTATTTTACTGCTAGGTAACAGGGGCATAGGGTAAAAGAAACTCTGCCCATTGTTTCTCGCCGGCGCCTGGGATCGAACCCAGGACCACAGGATCACAAGTCCAGCGTGCTGTCCGCTCGGCCGACCGGCTCAATGCATCAAAATGAACAAAATTTGACGCATCGGTGTGATGCATCAAATGAACAAATCCACAAGGGCCGTGATGAGGGTTCATACCTGCGTCCGGGATGATCCCAGACGCGGGCATTTGTTCAAATAACAAAAACTACACGATACAAAAACTTGTGGATATTCACTTACCTACTTCTGTTGGGAGGGGAAGAATTGATGAAATCTGTTTGTCTCCTGAACTGATATATAATTGGTGTTGAGTTACCAAAGGGTCGGTGTGTATTGACATCACTACTAGAGGTCGAGATGTCACTTATTGGCTGTGCCAAACTCTGGTCATCC
Organism: Procambarus virginalis; assembly: GCA_020271785.1. Lineage (NCBI taxonomy): Eukaryota > Metazoa > Arthropoda > Malacostraca > Decapoda > Cambaridae > Procambarus > Procambarus virginalis. The sequence goes on from WNGS01164858.1 coordinate 44,746,744, forward strand.
ATGCCTTCATCTAAATAAAAAATAAATAAATTTATAAAAATAATTACAGTATTACAAATTAAAAATTTAAGTACTGTATCATTTAACCCTTAAATAGCTGAAATCACTATCTTCGACAACCTTCTGTGCTCGAATAGCCAAATTCAATTTATTCTTCTGAATTATGAATACTTTTTCCCATGTGCACCATGATGTAGGACTTCTAAGGTGAACCATTTAAGCATTTACAGTACAGTACTGGGCAATAATACAAGGTAAACACGTCATGGGAGCGGGAATATGGTGGAATATATTACAATCGGTCCTCCAAATACACACAACGACCGACAAGCTTATACAAAAAATATGGACTGTCGCACTCGTTTCAAAACAATCGACATAATTCTACTGAAATTGCAAATACGAGTTAACCAACAAAACGCAGAAATGAAGATGACTTAACCTAGACCTAACATAAGCAATCCTAGATTTGATACAGTACATACTGTATACATACAACATAAGGCTTAGGATAGTTTAGGAATACTGTAGTTGTTTTTGATTCAATTTGTTTCTATAGGCAACATATACATTTACAACACCATTCTACAAAATGTGGACATTTAAATGGATGCTCCACACACTATTTTGAGTATATGCCTCTTACTCCCTATGCTGAACTGTGTAATTACTATATGAGTACTGGAACACTTGATGATATATTGGACTTGTACCCAAAATTGACCATGTAATGTATCAATTATACAATGTTTGTGATATAACTGTTTGTATGTTTGTGATATAACAATGTTTGTATGTTTGTGATATAACTATATAACCTGAGCTTGTAAAAGCACCTTAATCATCTTCAGTGATTAAGTGCTTAATTGCACACTAGTTTCTCTGTCAGCTATCTCACCCTGTCAGAGTAAAAGAGAAATGTATGTGAATGCATGTGTGTGAATATATGCATGTATATATGTATATGTACATATATATGTGTGTGTATGTATATGTATGTGTATAAAGTACTTATGGAAGCTGATCAGAATTGCATTTCACCTTTGTAAATGCACATTAATGACACTTCAAACACTTTATGTAAGGCATACGTAAATCTGTGTATCTATCTATCTATGTATTTCCGTATGTAGGTTAGCTTAGCATTTTAAAAGTACCGAATCACCTTCTGTGGTTGATTGGTAAATTAATCCCTGAACTATATGTTTAACTGATCTCTAACCCTGTCCATGGAGGACAGAAGAAAATGTATATATGCTGGTTAGCATTGTAAATGTGTGGCCACGTCTGTGGTAGAGAAGAAGAAGAAAAAAAAAAAAAAAAACTCCCTATAGGGGGATGAGGGCAGAAGAGGGAAGAGGAAAAGGATAAACAGAGGGAAAATAGAGAGGGGGATAGGGGTTGGGGGGATGGGAGGAAGAGAAGGGAAGGGAACTATCAGGGAACGCACCAAGCCATTACTACTATAAATAATATATATATATATATATATATATATATATATATATATATATATATATATATATATATATATATATATATATATATATATAATAATATATATATAAAATTATATATATATATATATATATATATATATATATATATATTATATATATATATATATATATATATATATATATATATATAATCACTGGGAAGGGGTCAGGACAAGGATTTGGGATGGGACGAGGGGAAGGAATGGTGCCCAACCACTTGGACGGTCGAGGATCAAACAGAAGCAAGACCGTAGCTCTACCGTCCAACCCAAGTGGTTGGACTGTAGAGTGATGAAAGAAAAAAAAAAGGTATCTGCCAGATACCCTTTCTAGGATAACATATAAACACACACACTCACTCATTCTAATCTATAGTATAACAAAATGCTCTGCATTCATAAGATTATCTTTATTCAAATTTTATATAATGTTAAAACTGACCTTATAACAGTATATCAAATAATTCAGCCAGATCTGAGCCACACTATAATGAACTACATGGTGGTTAAAATAAAACAAATCAGAAATGGTTTGAATCAACAGCAGTAAGATGATTGTAGGGGTGGGGGGGGGGTTAAATGTCAGTCTGCCACAGTACAGAAACTCTGAATACTTTACACCAGGTCTATTATTAAATAGTGATGCAGCTACTGTCGATTATTTACTGGAGCAGGGATGCTGCTTCTCTATGTGGTCACAATGTATGTAATGTTTGCTGCTCATTAGAAACATCTGAACTTTGTTCTTCAATGTACAGCTTGCCAATCATCTCTGGTCAAATCTTTCCTACCCTTACAAACACGGAAAACGAGATGGTGGATTTTTGGATTTAATGGATTTTTCTATGCATTATAAATAGACAAAGCCATTAAAGTTTCATTATATACCATCACATAGGTGTTTCAAGTTAAAATTCAACTAAAAAAAAATTCAAAATGGTATCCTCAAGATATACAAGTAAAAAATAAAGACAAAGGTAATGGTATTAAATATATACTCTTTACACTTCAAAAAAACCAGCGTTGAATGTAATGAAACGCCATTTTCTGGGTGAGTCCCGGAGGCTCCCCGGCAACCCTCCTTCCCTCCGGTCGGCGGTTTTTCGCGTCTTGACATCCAGCCTCAGAACTGATGGGTGGATAGCCGGCGTGGGAGGTCTGGGGCTCCCCCTTCCCCCTCCCGGGGAGGGGGGAGCTGCGCAGACAGCGGCGCGGTGACGTGTGACGTCATACTAGTTTGCTTGTTTTTCTGTTGTGGAGTTCTATCCACTAGTTCGACTTTTGGTAGCAATTTTAACCAGAATAGGGGTTTGTTTTGGGGCGCTTACCTTTCTGGGTGCCTGTCCCGGTCGATGGCAGACATAGAATGCTTCCAATCACACGGGGGCTTCTATAGGCCATTGCTCCCCTTGCCTCTCTGAGGGGGCCCGGTTCTGGCCGTGGTCCCCGGTAGGCCTAAGAACTCCATACATATGACTGATGCCAAAGTCTGACATTAGCATATCAGCCTGGGATAGCTCCAGGGAGCCTCCGGGACTCACCCAGAAAATGGCGTTTCATTACATTCAACGCTGGTTTTCTGGGGGGAGCCCCGTCGGCTCCCCGGAGCTAACTACCCACAGAGGAAGATCAAAAGGGATGGAACCGGGAGGCGGACACCACGCACCCTCCCCTGGAAGCGAGACAACCGGCAGCAACGCCAACCCAAGGCGCCACAGCCCCGGACAGTCCCGGGAACAACACAACAACAAGCAGCAAGGCCCCCGAACGAACACCAGAGATCCATGCCCGAAAGACTGCGAGAACAAGTCATCCAGACGGCAGCGAGAGCAGCAAAGCCACGAACGCTCGGGCAGGAGGGAAGAACACAGGCAGCTGAGCCGCAAGAATACGGCTGACAACCCGGGACACCAGCACAGGCGAACCGAGAAGAACAGAAACCGGATCAACGCAAAATGCGCTCCGGACACAGACGCCGTGGCACACAACAGCGGAGACCAGGATGGTGCAAGCGGCGCACGAACAGGCCGGAGGTGAAACGACGCACAAGACAGCTTACTAACGGTGTAGAAGCAACACCAAGACCGAAAGCAAGCCAAAGCGGCCCCGCCGCGCCGCACAAAAAGAGAGGCGACAGTATGTGGCACGACGACGGCCCCCAACCCCCACCAAAAACCAAGCCGACGCTAACAAGATAACCACCTAAGAAGGGACAGGAAAAGGAAGGACCGCCAAAACACCCCATACTGCCGCCAAGAGAAACACGCAGGTGGGACACCGACCACCAGCTGGAGGCGAGACCATGAGGCAGACTGAAGCAGCCCCGACAAGGCCCCTCCGAGCCCAGGAAAAGGCGGAGCCGCAAGAAGATCTCGGGCGCGACCACCGAACTCAGGTGGCACAAGGAGATGGAACGTCTGCCGAACAGAAAAACTCCAAGCAAGCAAACCCGCCAGGAGTTCAGAAATGACGGGTCCAACGCGGGACATCACCAGACCCCGAAAAAACCAATTGGCAGGGCAAGCAAGGAAAACACAAGAAGGCGGACGGGTTGCCGCCAGAACCGTACCCGAACCAAGAGGTACGAGCAACTGCAACAGACCGATACAAAGAAGCACACCACAGGACACAGGCCGAAAAAAGCCCAAGAAGCCAAGGAACACACGCAGAACACCCCTGTGGCAGAGGAGGAAAACAAGGGAACGCCCAAGCAATGAAGTGGTGGAAAACCGACCACGCCCCCCCCAACATAGCAGCAAGTGCAGGCAAAACAGACAAAGGAGATGCCAGGAAAAAACAACTGGGGTGAGGCAGGACGAAAGAGCAGAAAAATAAACCCCAGGAATAAAAACACGCCACCGCGAAACACGGTACTAAAGCACACGCGCAGTAGTAGCAACAGGCACCACCGCAACATGCCACAGGTAACGAGCAACGTGCTCCTGCAAAGGCAGAGAATGGAGCAGAGAGACCCCAGACAGGGCCCACGGAGACACGACAGAACCCAGCAGGCCCAGGAACCCGCATACCAGGCGACCGACGGCGGAGAAACCCCGCTCAAAATCGGCTGGATGGGGAACTAGGAGCTCATGTACACCCCAAGCCTGGCCGAGGCCAGGCTAGACCGGCCAGGAGGAGGCCCACCAGGCAGCCGCATGGAGCGGCCTGCAGGCCCACAGACTCCTCACAACCAGGATGGCCATAACTAATTCGAAAGCAAGCTAGCGTGCCCCGGAAGTCCACGGACGGACCATAAGGGGCATAACTGGCAATCCCCCACAGTGTTCAGCGTTGTTATACCTATAATAGGTTAAGTAACAATTGTAATTACGAAACCATAAGATGCTCATGTTAACATGCTAAGTAGGTTAGTAAGGTGGGGTTTTCCATGAAGTTTTGAAAGGGAAACGACAATGCATGTCACCCACGCACGTAACTAATAAGTCAATAATGACTTATTAAATTTGCGAGGACGGGGTGGTACAAGAGAGAACTGGAGAAGCACCTCCAAAGGATACCCGATCAACCAGGCTGTGACTCATACGTCAGGCAGCGAGCAGCCACGTCCAACAGCCAGGATGATCAGTCCAGGAGGCCTGGTCAACGACCGGGCCGCGGGGACGCTAAGCCCCGGAAGCACCTCAAGGAAACCCCAAGGTAACGTACCAGCAAGAAGGCGTATGCTCGCAAGTAGGTCGTGTAACAACTGCAGACCTCTGATGGATATACAGTGTTCCCCGATGGTGCCTATAGCACCACTGCACTCCACTGGTACTAACCCGCAAGTTCTACTACATAGGCGGGACCCAAACACCAGAGCGCAAAAACCTTGCAAGCACAGCCAGGAGCCCTACCAGGCGAGTACAGAACCAACACCACAACACCCACCTCATAACACTAACAAAGGTGGAACCCCTTAATGACCCTAGCATGGGTTGGACATGCACAAGAGTGGGACAGGAAGGGGTGAAAAGGGAGACAGACACTGGTGTGCGAACGGTCTCAGTCGTACAAAAGATACCCAAATAAAGACAGGTATATAACACCGCATCCAGCGCCCTGCCAAAAGACGCCAGACCGCAGAAAACTCACCTGGCGAACGGTGGCACGAAGTGACACGACTCAACCGAGCCCAGAAGAACCTGGGACCACCGCCAGGTGAAGACGCCAGAGCCAGACCTGCAGGAGAGCAGGTGAGAGGCGAAGAAGGCAGCCCACACCCATGACACAGGGAAAACCTCGGCGGCCTTCCCAGGACACCCCCGGAGCGAAGGGGCACATACCGCGGCAAGGGAGAAGAGCGAGAGGCGAAGCACTGGAGCAAAAGGGCGTCTAACACCAGCACTACACACCGCCCAGACCAAAACAAACTCCGCGGCGCACGCGCATGACACACTGGCCGAAAACGCGCAACAGTCTCTGCGGGAAGGCGGCAACCAGGACTACTGCACTAGAAAAGGAGCCAAAAGAGTGAGCAGGAACAATAAAACCGGCCAAAGAAGCGAAGACAGAGCCCAAAAAAGGCACGCAGCCGGGCCACAAGCAGGCCACCAAGGCAACAAGTAGCCCAACAGGGCTACAAGTAGCCCAACAGGGCTACAAGTAGCCCAACCGGCCCATAAGGAGCCCAAACCGGCCCAAAATTAGTCCAACAGGGCTACAAGGAGCCCAACAGGACTACAAGGAGCCCAACAGGACCACAAATAGCCCAAAACGGCGACAAGAACTAGGAGCCGACAGACGTTCCAATAACGCGGGAAGTAGCGAAAAACCTTCCCGAACCCTCGAGAACACGGAAGCCAAACCCAGTCCCGAAGGCACACAAAGGCGCAGGCGCACCCAGACCAGTAGTCACGTAGAACCCCCAAAACGGGGAAACATGACGAAAACACCGTCCCAACAAGGGGTGGGGGAAAACATCCACCCACAGGACGGAGCCAACCGACTCAAAGGCCAAGGAACCGAGCCCGGGGAGGGGCTGACGCCCAACAGCACGTACGGCGAGTGGGGAGGAAAACCCTACTCCGCGTAACCACAAGCCCCGCCTAGAGGGGGATAAAAACCCCCACGGGGTCCAACGGGGCCAAGGCCCCCCAAGTCAGCCCCTCCCCAGCCCCGGGAACCCACACGACAGGCCCCGGGGCCGAGCCGTCCCCCCAAAGCCCCGGCCGTACCAGAAAACCGGGGCAGCCGTGAAAACACGAAGGAAGGGAGCCCACTGGCAGACTCTTACAACACGGCTGGAGGAACAGGCTCAAATGCCCCCGTCACTACCCCGGAAGGGGATTTCCCCGAGACTGCCCGAGTCTCAACACCAACAAACCCCGCCCTGAACCTACAGACGGAAAGGAACCGGATGCAGGCAGGAAGGGGAATCCAGGGGAAAAACAAGAACCAAAACGGGGCAGCCCCGGGGCTCCCGGGGAGTTACCACGAGAGCGTTGCCACCACCAAGGCTCAAGTGCAACGCCTCTGCTGCCCGCACCAGCTTAGCACAACTGGGTAACCGAGCCACAACGAGCAACGAACTCGCAGGACTCCGGGTCGAAGGTGTCACCGACCCCACAGGCAGCAGACGGAGGCAAAACAGAGAGTCACCCAGAGACAAGGGGTGAGCAACCCTCAAACTCGCTGGAAGCGAGGGGGGGCTCTGGGGTCACATCCATCGGACCCACGCGCCCCCAGGGGTTTCCCAGGGTCCCGAGCGTTTACTATAAGAGGACTCGCGCTAGGTAATCCCAGGCAGGGTACTGCTAACCGGCACCCAAAACTACCAAACAACTTTCTAAGAGCTGAACCCCCGGGACGTGTACACTCACGGGGACCTAGCAGGGGGTACCACCAGAATACTCAGAACACAAGGGACACCAGGGGCAAGAACGAAGGCAGACCCCCTACCAGGTAGATAAACAAAAAGAAAAAGAAAACGCCGCAAGAGGACAGCGTACCCAAGCGGAACAGAGCCGGCCGCTATGATTGGGAAAGACAAGCTGCACAGTACCCTGCGCCCCACCAGTGCATAACTGCCCCTTACCCTAAGGCGAACAAGGGAGACAGAACACCCGAGCACACAAAGAGCGGCCGAAAACCAAGCAGTAAACGGCCTAGCAGGGGCAGACCCCAAGGAACTTGCGGAAGGCGGCCCCAAGTCCCAAGGGCAGTACTTACAGGGCACCTAGGGAAGGGAACCCTAGGCGCATGCAGCCCGAGTACTGGAGAATCACTCCCGGCTCTCGCACCACCTAGAAAAACAGACACCACACTCTAGGTACAGTGCTGAAACAACCACTGGAGCCGGAGCACATAACCAGTGCCTATAGCATCAGCCGACGAACTGATGGGTGGATAGCCGGCGTGGGAGGTCTGGGGCTCCCCCTTCCCCCTCCCGGGGAGGGGGGAGCTGCGCAGACAGCGGCGCGGTGACGTGTGACGCGTACTAGTTTGCTTGTTTTTATGTTGGGGAGTTCTATCCACTAGTTCAACTTTTGGTAGTAATTTTAACCAGAATAGGGGTTTGTTTTGGGGCGCTTACCTTTCTGGGTGCCTGTCCCGGTCGATGGCAGACATAGAATGCTTCCAATCACACGGGGGCTTCTATAGGCCATTGCTCCCCTTGCCTCTCTGAGGGGGCCCGGTTCTGGCCATGGTCCCTGGTAGGCCTAAGAACTCCATACACATGACTGATGTCAAAGTCTGACATTAGCATATCAGCCTGGGATAGCTCCGGGGAGCCGACGGGGCTCCCCCCCAGAAAATAACATGATGTTTAACAGTGATAAATTCCAGGTACTCAGGTAGGGTAAAAATGAGGACCTTAAACATAATACAGGGTATAAAACACAATCAAATGTAGGAAAACAATGTGAGATTTTTCTCTACGCCTACCTCCCTTAGGAGGTGGACTACAAGTTTAAAGGCTGCTCTTGGCAGTTAAGCATGAGTCCAGTAGAAAAAGGAGAAGCGGGAGCAAACCGCCAGGCTTCCACCAGCAGGGGTGAAAACCTGTCCACAATAGGCCGCTGGTTCCTCCTAGTTAAACATGACGTTAAAACCAATAAAGGGTAACTGACGGGTTCTCACAATCAAATTTTTTATTTGTTGTGTGGCGCTATGAATTGGAATTCGAATTCCCAAAAGCACAGCCGTCATATCAAGATCAAAACAACAATATTATCATATCAGATTATGGGAGTGGCACAGGATAGTTGAAGGTTGACATTAAAGACCGTTTTCTGTACAATAACAATTTATTAATAACAAGAGACTAGACTACTACATTAAAACAAAAGAATGTCAATGACGTTACTCGAAGTCCTTCCTGTGACACTATCAATGACAGCTAGACACCAGCCCCTCGGACTGCATAATGAACTAACTCGAACATAAGCGTGCCCACAGAGGAATCAACAAGCAAGCAAGAACTAACAGATCTATAATCACAATTACAACAAATGACACAGTGAGTTCTGAAACACGTCTCCAGTAACCTCCTAACTGTTCTACGCCTCAGTGCAGTCTACACCTGCAATAGCGGTTGCAATGCAATCAAATCAGTAGCCTTTCAATGACATCAATAACTAATGGGTTCACTGGCAACTCCAGCACCCTTCCTCAAATTAATCTTTACGTTAATGTCCATCCAGTGGCACCATAACCAACAGCTAAATAGCAACCCTTGCTGTGTGGCTGCATACTGAACTAACCTGAACACAGGTGTGCCCACTGATGACGCAATATTGCAAATTCAAAGAAAAATATCACAGACTAAGTTACACCACAGCGAGTGATTTAATTACGTTAATGTCAATCCAGTGGCATTTGCAACACAGCTATTCAACAGCCCCTCGAGAAATGACAGCAGGCTCCATCCTGCTGACACTTCGGGCTGACAACATGAACTACTGACCAAAGTTGTCCACTGATGACACAAGCAAGCAATCAATAGTGACACGACTTAAGTGGCAGCTACTCTAATCACAAGCTTAAGGTCCTCCCGCCCAACAGGAGCGACCCCCGTAATCAGGTGGGTAGTCTAACAGTGACTCCCCCTATCACAACTAAAGTGAACACAGTCAGGCAAGGTGGGATTCTGGGACACAGCTCCACTCATCCCTAAGTTACTTTACCCTCGTCACTAGACGATAACCAAAAGAAATTGCCTTAATCAATTACAACATTGATTATGTGAATAATGATGGAAATTGACTGATCACAGCAGTCAGCAACAAGTACTACTTTAATCACAACAAGTGTCTCACTCTAGACAACAACATGATAGTACTCTACGTTAACACAAGTCCTCTTGTCACAATAACTCAAACTCTTAAATTACATCACACTTGACTCCTTGCAAGTATTCAGTGAGTAATTCTTAATTAAGGTCAAACGGACCACTAATTACATCCCAATTGAGTTACGTTAACTAAGCCTACCCCAAGTGGGTGGCTTCTCAACAGTCTGTGTATCATTAATTACGTTTACTTACTAATGAGTGCTAATTACCCTAATTAGCCTTGAGCAATTAATTAACTGTCACCAGGACCGATAATTAATCATACATAAATACGTCTCACTCCGCACTGCCTAAGCAGGTCTCATCAAACACTGTGAATTCACGGAAGAGGAGTTAATTACCCTAATTAACAATGAGTGCAACTTAATCCACTGTCACCAGACAGAATATGATTAATATAACGTATTATGCTAACCCCATGACCTCGCTTTACCGAGTCATCTGAGTCCTCAAGACTCCAGACGTTAATTACTCCACTAATTATCATGAGCCACTAATTGCCCTAACCCCGAAAGGCAGTTAGTCTCGAGCAACTGACGTTAACACTATCACTGACAGACTCTGACAGATCCTCTCCCACTACGTGAATTCATGATGAGAATGCTAATTACATAATTAGCTAGAGTGGTCAATTAATTGTCACACGGACAATTAATTGCACCGGAAACGTATTCCCACAAGCTCAAGTTCAACACTGTTCTCCCATAACAGCACTCACTCATTCAACAACTTCAAGTGTGCACCCCCTTATCCAGTTAATTACCCCTAATTAACTCACTGAATCCTCAAGTTCTCAACACAACTTAAAGAAACAAAGTAACCCTAAGGTTACATAGGTCACACATATAATGGCATGCAAACATAAAATAGCACTGCCCACATACAGTTGCGACTACTGCAACTCGTTAATTACTATGCCCACACAGTAATGACACACGGTTTTGCAACAATCAAGGTATACCAATCTTACTGTCCCTCTAATCTTGCAAACGTTGCAAAAGATCGCCCGATCCCGGTTGCTTCAGCAAGACAATTAACGTTAATATAAGGCACCGTCGCTCTACGCGGACAGCTGGCACTAATTCTCCCATAATTAGGCAAATTAACTAATTGCTCGCCTCATTAAGTGACTGAGAATTTCCCTGAATACTCAAAGGGTCCCTTTAAATCCTCAACACAGTTCCTAGGACAGTAATAACGTATACCTGATACACTGCACAAACCTGCACATAATGATACCGTCAGCATGCCCCCCATGCTAATGACATCATTAGGCAATCAGTCAGCGATCACATCTACTGACTCACCACACAACATAATACATGCAACATGCATATGAACATATGGGAATGGCCTCCATAAACAATGTAAATTAATCACCAGGACATATACAGACCTCAGGATATCCACTAATAACCCTGCCCCACGGGCCTGCTTAATTAACTCTAACCTGGCCTAATTACATAATGAGGTACCATGGCACTAACCAAGGCTGGACGATTATACAGAATCGCCAGACTGGATCATTTATATGATGATTTTTCTACACTGACTGGTCCCAAACTCTAGTCAGTCTACACACAACAATATATCTACAGATATATAATTATATCACTACATGATTTACTGTGACAATTTCCCTCTCCAGGTACTGCCCCACAGTCACCTGGGCATGCCACAGACGGGCGTCTCAGCTACTTCCCTAGCCTGGCCGGGCTAGGGGCCCACACAACTTTTCTCTTATTCTCTTTTAACTGAGACCCTGTTATACACTGTTAAAGTACTCACGTTTCCGTCCACACATTTCCTCATTTCCCAGGTCCTTACCACCTGGCTGTCAACACTTAGCTTGCTCTTCGTGCGTCGACAAGATGTGGCCTTAGGCTGTCCTGGGAATGTGGCCAAGGGGGTGGCCAAAGGTGGTGGCCAACATGTGGCCACTGCGTGGCCTTCAGGAGGGTGGCCACGGGTGGCGCGTGACGTCACAGCACCCCACCCCACCCGGGCTGCTAGCGCGCGCGGTAAGGGGGTGGCCTGGGCCTGGCCCGGGCCGGGCCGGGCCGGACGGGTGGGCGGGTGGCCGCGGGCGGCCAGAGGGCGGCCTGGGTGGCATACACACATGTGGCTGGGGGAATCACCACTACCCCCAACACACCAGAGCATGACTCGCTCTTACACTGGGGTGACAGGAGTGACACTGGCCGGCGTCACCTCCCCATGGACGACGTCGGGCGGAATTCAAAGTCCAAGTCCCAGTTTCTCGCAAATTTGGGCTTCGACACACCCAGGGTGGCTGGAGTGCCATGCAATATGAGTAAACTGAACGACAGGAGCGATAACGGTGGTGGGGGTGGCAGGCCCGCCACCCCCCACCTGGACACTCTTCACACCCTGGCTGCCCAATTCAAACTGACTCTTTGGCGGGCCCGAGAGACACACACCCCATATCTCTCCCCCTACCTTGTCTTGACCAATCAGCAGGAAGCCGGCACTGTTCCTCATGCCGCTTCCAATCACAGCTCTTCGCGCCAAAACTCGGCATAGGAGCAGGGGTGCCTAGACCAATCACACGTGCCCCTCGCCTGTGGCGTGGCGTGACGTCACAAGGAGGGTGAGGCCTAACACAACGTCTCAACGTCTCCCTTGGTGGGGGGGAAGGCAACGTTCCCCCACTGTTCCCCCCACCCGTAACGGTTTTTGTGTTATACTACCCTCTCTCTGTTTCACAGAACAGGAAAATTTTGCTGTAATTCTCTCTACAGAGCAATCACAGACCTCTAATTAGTTTTAACTGACAGCATTTAACATAAGCTTTCATATGACACCCAACAAGTATATGTAAATTTGAAAGCTTCAGTTTCTAGAGTCCCTAGAGCGACTAGCCTATTCTAGAAACTAGGAAAACTAGCTGAGGAGATTCTACATCTCCACAGAAAATAACATGGTGTTTAACAGTTATAAATTCTAGGTACTCAGGTAGGGTAAAATGAGGACCTTAAACAACATACAGACAGGGTATAAAACCACAATCAACATGTAGGGAAAACAAGGTGAGATTTTTCTCTACGCCTACCTCCCTTAGGAGGTGGACTACAAGTTTAAAGGCTGCTCTTGGCAGTTACGCATGAGTCCAGTAGAAAAAGGAGAAGCGGGAGCAAACCGCCAGGCTTCCACCAGCAGGGGTGAAAACCTGTCCACAATAGGCCGCTGTTCCTCCTAGTTAAACATGACGTTAAAAACCCATAAAGGGTAACCGACGGGTTCTCACAATCAAATTTTTATTTGTTGTGTGGCGCTATGGATTGGAATTCGAATTCCCAAGAGCCAGCGTCATATCAAGATCAAAACAACAATATTATCATATCAGATTATGGGAGTGGCACAGGATAGTTGAAGGTTGACATTAAAGACCGTTAACAACAATTAACAATTATATTAATAACAAGAGACTAGACTACAACATTAAAACAAAAGAATGTCAATGACGTTACTCGAAGTCCTTCCTGTGACACTATCAATGACAGCTAGACACCAGCCCCTCGGACTACATAATGAACTAACTCGAACATAAGCGTGCCCACAGAGGAATCAACAGCAAGCAAGAACTAACAGATCTATAATCACAATTACAACAATGACACAGTGAGTTCTGAAAACACGTCTCCAGTAACCTCCTAACTGTTCTACGCCTCAGTGCAGTCTACACCTGCAATAGCGGTGCAATGCAATCAAATCAGTAGCCTTTCAATGACATCAATAACTAATGGGTTCACTGGCAACTCCAGCACCCTTCCTCAAATTAATCTTTACGTTAATGTCCATCCAGTGGCACCATAACCAACAGCTAAATAGCAACCCTTGCTGTGTGGCTGCATACTGAACTAACCTGAACACAGGTGTGCCCACTGATGACGCAATATTGCAAATTCAAAGAAAAATATCACAGACTAAGTTACACCACAGCGAGTGATTAATTACGTTAATGTCATCCAGTGGCATTTGCAATACAGCTATTCAACAGCCCTCGAGAAATGACAGCAGGTCCATCCTGCTGACACTTCGGGCTGACAACATGAACTACTGACCAAAGTTGTCCACTGATGACACAAGCAAGCAATCAATAGTGACACGACTTCTAATGTGTCAGCTACTCTAATCACGAACTAAGGTCCTCCCGCCCAACAGGAGCGACCCCCGTAATCAGGCTGGGTAGTCTAACAGTGACTCCCCTATCACAACTAAAGTGAACAAATCAGGCAAGGTGGGATTCTGGGACACAGCTCCACTCATCCCTAAGTTACTTTACCTCGTCACTAGACGATAACCAAAAGAAATTGCCTTAATCAATTACAACATTGATTATGTGAATAATGATGGAAATTGACTGATCACAGCAGTCAGCAACAAGTACTACTTTAATCACAACAAGTGTCTCACGCTAGACAACAACTGATAGTACTCTACGTTAACACAATCCTCTTGTCACAATAACTCAAACTCTTAATTACATCACACTTGACTCCTTGCAAGTATTCAGTGAGTAATTCTTAATTAAGGTCAAACGGACCACTAATTACATCCCAATGAGTTACGTTAACTAAGCCTACCCCAAGTGGGTGGCTTCTCAACAGTCTGTGTATACATTAATTACTTACTTACTAATGAGTGCTAATTACCCTAATTAGCCTTGTGCAATTAATTAACTGTCACCAGGACCGATAATTAATCATACATAAAATACGTCTCACTCCGCACTGCCTAAGCAGGTCTCATCAAACACTGTGAATTCACGGAAGAGGAGTTAATTACCCTAATTAACAATGAGTGCAACTTAATCCACTGTCACCAGACAGAATATGATTAATATAACGTATTATGCTAACCCCATGACCTCGCTTTACCGACACAGGACGGAACCAACCGACTCAAAGGCCAAGGAGCCGAGCCCGGGGAGGGGCTGACGCCCAACAGCACGTACGGCGAGTGGGGAGGAAAACCCTACTCCGCGTAACCACAAGCCGCGCCGAGAAGGGGATAAAAAACCCCCACGGGGTCCAACGGGGCCAAGGCCCCCCAAGTCAGCCCCTCCCCAGCCCCGGAAACCCACACGACAGGCCCCGGGGCCGAGCCGTCCCCCCAAAGCCCCGGCCGTACCAGAAAACCGGGGCAGCCGTGAAAACATGAAGGAAGGGAGCCCACTGGCAGACTCTTACAACACGGCTGGAGGAACAGGCTCAAATGCCCCCGTCACTACCCCGGAAGGGGATTTCCCCAAGACTGCCCGAGTCTCAACACAACAAAACCCCGCCCTGAACCTACAGACGGTAAGGAACGGATGCAGGCAGGGAGGGGAATCCAGGGGAAAAACAAGAACCAAAACGGGGCAGCCCCGGGGCTCCCGGGGAGTTACCACGAGAGCGTTGCCCACACCAAGGCTCAAGTGCAACGCCTCTGCTGCCCGCACCAGCTTAGCACAACTGGGTAACCGAGCCACGACGAGCAACAAACTCGCAGGACTCCGGGTCGAAGGTGTCACCGACCCCACAGGCAGCAGACGGAGGCAAAACAGAGAGTCACCCAGAGACAAGGGTGAGCACCCTCAAACTCGCTGGAAGCGAGGGGGGGCTCTGGGTCACATCCATCGGACCCACGCGCCCCCAGGGGTTTCCCAGGGTCCCGAGCGTTTACTATAAGAGGACTCGCACTCAGGTAATCCCAGGCAGGGTACTGCTAACCGGCACCCAAAACTACCAAACAATGTTCTAAGAGCTGAACCCCGGGACGTGTACACTCACGGGACCTAGCAGGGGGTGCCACCAGAAATACTCAGAACACAAGGGACCCAAGGGGCAAGAACGAAGGCAGACCCCCCCACCAGGTAGATAAACAAAAAGAAAAAGAAAACCCCGCAAGAGGACAGCGTACCCAAGCGGAACAGAGCCGGCCGCTATGATTGGGAAAAGACAAACTGCACAGTACCCTGCGCCCCACCAGTGCAAAACTGCCCCTTACCCTAAGGCG
The DNA here is from genome assembly GCA_020271785.1 of Procambarus virginalis. Taxonomy (NCBI): domain Eukaryota; kingdom Metazoa; phylum Arthropoda; class Malacostraca; order Decapoda; family Cambaridae; genus Procambarus; species Procambarus virginalis. The sequence continues at coordinate 44,762,556 of WNGS01164858.1, forward strand.
ACCAAGGGAGACAGAACACCCGAGCATACAAAGAGCGGTCGAAAACCAAGCAGTAAACGGCCTAGCAGGGGCAGACCCCAAGGAACTTGTGGAAGGTGGCCCAAAGTCCCAAGGGCAGTACTTTCAGGGCACCTAGGGAAGGGACCCCTAGGCGCATGCAGCCCGAGTACTGGAGAATCACTCCCGGCTCACGCACCACCTAGAAAAACAGACACCACACTCTAGGTACAGTGCTGAAACAACCACTGGAGCCGGAGCACATAACCGGTGCCTATAGCATCAGCCGAAGAACTGATGGGTGGATAGCCGGCGTGGGAGGTCTGGGGCTCCCCCTTCCCCCTCCCGGGGAGGGGGGAGCTGCGCAGACAGCGGCGCGGTGACGTGTGACGTCATACTAGTTTGCTTGTTTTTCTGTTGGGGAGTTCTATCCACTAGTTCGACTTTTGGTAGTAATTTTAACCAGAATAGGGGTTTGTTTTGGGGCGCTTACCTTTCTGGGTGCCTGTCCCGGTCGATGGCAGACAGAATGCTTCAAATCACACGGGGGCTTCTATAGGCCATTGCTCCCCTTGCCTCTCTGAGGGGGCCCGGTTCTGGCCGTGGTCCCCAGTAGGCCTAAGAACTCCATACACATGACTGATGCCAAAGTCTGACATTAGCATATCAGCCTGGGATAGCTCCGGGGAGCCGACGGGGCTCCCCCCAGAAATGCCTAATTATCTTACCATCAGAGAAGCCAGCAGCAAAGTCAGAATCAGAAATGTTCGCTCTCGATAGATTTGGAAGATCTGGAGAAGCTTCTGGTTTATGCAGACGTTTGAGAGGCAGTGTTAGGAAATTGATGAATACTACAAAGTATAGCCATGTCTTCATTAATGTACTCTTGGCTTTCATAATCTGGAAAAGATTATGAAAGATTATAAAATGTTCTACCGGTATTTAAATAGATTGTAAAATCACTATCACATATACATGCCTACACAAATTGTTCTGATAGGGCTACACTGAACCACTCCCTATGCTTAGCACTAACTACTTTTGTGACATTAAACTACAACTTTCACTCCTTATATACAGGTCTTAAATTAGTATACTGTACTCACCAATTATATACAACACAAAATGTTCAGCACTACCCAAGTTTCAGATCGAACCTAACACTCCCACTCATCTCTTTTCAAACAGTTTAAGCTGTTGGTCCTCTTGAGAGGTTATCACATATTGAGCAAACTGCCTCTCAACCATCGAAATACATCACATTTCCATTGCAGCAGATTATTGCGTGCTAACGAGCAGAAGTGCTAGTCACATGAACGGTTGCTTGTCCGATACACAGACATCACAGTAACGTGATACTGTATATCAAATGAACAAATCCACAAGGGCCATAATGAGGGTTCGAACCTATGCACTGGATGTTCTCAGATGCGTCTTAGTCAACTGTACCACAACATGATCAAGAATTGCAACCTGGAGTGCTACTGCCCTCATGAGGATCCTGAAGCTTCTCCGAAGCCTAACCCGGGGGGAGGGGGGGTTACACAATTCCCCCCATGCACTCGGGCTCAGTCAACCAGATGTTCTACCTCTACTTCAATACACACACAAATCACAATAACATGATATACCAAATGAACAAATCATTTGTGACTTGGTCATTTACTTGTTTGGTTTCTTTCTAGGAGTTATTTTGATCTTTTGGGATGTAGATTGCACAGGTTAACCAGACAATGGTCTGTTTTGATTTGCGTTGACTTTCTGGGCCCTTCCCTGGTCAATGACAATTATGACATACATTACTTTAAATGTAAAGTGCCCATAGGCCATTGCTCCCTGTGCCTCTCTGAGGGAACCAGGTTCTGGCGGTCCCCAGTAGGCATAAGAACTCCTGTGACTGATGACCCCAAACTAATATAGCACATATCAGCCTCATCAGATTCAGGCAGCTGATGAGACTCCCTACAGAAAGGCAAAGTTTATGCATTTACTGCATTTTTGTGGGGAAATTCGAAAGATATATGATTGGATTTTCAGCACAATTCTTTTATATCAAAAGTATTTGGAGAGTTTAGCATACTTCCTACTCCAGCATTTATTCCTTCTTTACTGGCAACATAGATTTGTACTAGTACTTGCATGCTTCATCACATAAAAATATACAGCAACAAAAATCTTACAGATTTCCGACAATAGTCTTTGATGGTCTTTTGATAGAGAACTTTCTTGATAGTGGGAAGAGCAAGAGCTTGTTGTGCTGTGAGTCTATCCAATGGGTTGGGCTGGAGGAAGCCTGTCAGCACACACTGTAGGTCCTCAGATAATCCTGCAAGCAATGAGAGCCTTTCCTTCATTCCTAATACACAATTATTCCTATGCAGATGAGGAGTCACAATAACGTGGCTGAAATATGTTGACCAAACCGCACACTAGAAAGTGAAGCAACGACGACGTTTCGGTCCGTCCTGGACCATTCACAATCGACTTGAGAAAGGTCCAGGATGGACCGAAACAACGTTGTCGCTTCACTTTCTAGTGTGTGGTCTGGTCAACACAATTATTCCTACTTACAAGAAAAGATCTTTCATCATATTCATAATATTAAAGCTTCCCCCTCATGTTCTTTACTAGCTTACCAGTCTCAACATGCTATTTTCTACCCTTACAATAGGGTAGAAATATACACAATAGAATGAACAGGAATAATAAACAAATAACTTTACTGAATAAACACTGATCCTATTCTGCAATGACCAATGTAACAAAGTAGACAAGTGACTAATATGGTGATGCTAATTAACAAATATTTTATGTGACTTTATAGTTTTCATCAATAGACTGTGATACAGGCTGCTCAGTCAAAATGTTCTCCAACACTTTGTTTTATCCCAAGTATTCTATCGTGCACTCTTCTCAGACCAGCAGAACCAATTATATTTATACTTGGTACAATCATTTGTATTTCTTTCATCAGTTTCATTCCTCTTACGTTAAAAAAATATCTACAAATAATTTTTTTCCATCAGTCTCCTCAAGACTCCTAATGTCTTTAAAAATACCTATATTTTCTGGAATGTTTCAACTCATTTTTGCTTCCAAGTTTTTCATTAACATCTTGTTCTGCTAAATTAATTATTCTCTTTACTTTACATCAGTAATCCTCATATTTTTGGTCATCAACTATTCTTGCCACTTCCTATCAGTTTGTGTAGCACCACACACCATCTCAGTATTCATTATTCCAAGAGAAAAATAAACATTATTTGAAACCTGCACACAAGAATGAATATTGATCTGTTCATAGTCTTAAGTGCTATACAGGCATTCTGGCTTAGCACCTTCTCACAATTACCTTACCATTCACAGTCTCTTGCAATCACTAGTACAGTAATTCTCCATTTGAACTCTTCAGACAACTCTGCCTTAACTTCTCAACTTTTACTTGTTCACCTTTATGTATCATTGTGAAACTACAACTCAACCATATCTTGCTCATCACTACTACATGATCAGATAAATTCTTCTTAATACACTGTATTAAATAAATACTTCAGTACATTTTTTTCCTCAACTACAGTATAGTCAAGCATAGTCACATTAGGCATTTTTTCTACCCCCTTCCTCATTAGCAAAATACCATCTTCACGCTAAATTGTTAAGAAGTGAAGACAGCTACAACTTACGATTGGCAGCAGGAGGTAGTCTTCCCTGTCTGAGTTGTTGCCAGGCGTCTCCTTGTTTGGGCAAATCTAGATCAGTTGCCAATTCCAGAATTGTCATACCCAGGCTAAATATATCACCAGGCGGTCCAAACTGAAGATTCATGATCTCTGGTGCCAAATATTTTGGGTCACCTTCCACTGCCTCATGTACTGGACCCTAAAGGATGGTACAGTAATAATATAGTCATCGGAAAAGTTACATGATGGGATAACCTATTGGTGAATCTTTTCCAGATACCTTAGCTGCCTTCAAACACTATCTAGCTTTCAAGGAGCACTTGAAAAATATGAAGTCATTTCTTTCATTAAAAACATTGTTTACATGAAGCATGAATTATCCCATGGCATATTATGGTTACACTCATCAAGACTAAGCAAATACACAATAGAACAGGAATAATAAATAACTTTACTGAACAGGTATAATGAGAAAGTAGAAAAATTAACAAAACCACCAAGTGATAATGTAGTGTCAATGTTGGGGGTGCACTCTCTCTCTCTTTGAACACTGCCTAATATTACACATCCAATACTGTATAATTATTATTTTATGTTACACTGGGATAAAGACCTGGGGACAGGTACTGGAACTAATTACATTATTATTCAGCACTATGTGTATGTGTATCATTTATTTGGGTGTTTTTTTTTCAAGTTATTTATCTGCCTTTTGTGGGATGTCACTGTCAAAGGCTTTCTGAATAGTCAAAGATGAAGTGAAAGCCCTTGAGCAGCAATACAAATCTCACCTGAGAGGTATCAATCATTAGACCAAAATCGCCAAGCTTGCAGAGACCATCATAACCAAAGAATATGTTTTCTGGTTTAATATCCATGTGAACCAAATTATTGTTGTGCAAATGCTGTACACCCTGAAATAAGAACACAATGATGACTGATATTTATTTAACACAAGGAATATATCAATTACTGTACAATGTACAATATTAAAACTAGTTACTATATAACAATATTTAAAACATGTATAAATAATGTGCACATTGGTCTATCTGAAAACCCTTTTTACAAAACCTGTCAAGTATACTAAGGATTACATAACTATGTAATGTAATAGAAATGTGGAATAAGCAGACGAGGAGTCACAATAATGTGGCCGAAATATGTTGACCAAACCCACACTAGAAAGTGAAGGGACGACGACATTTTCGTCTTCACAATGACAATGTTAAGGTGAAAAACTCAGAGATATTCCAGGAGATTTTTAGAACAGTACCAGAGTAGAGACTGAAGAACAGTAACAACATAAGGATAGATACAACAAAGGACAGTATTGGATTCCCATAGTGACAAAGCTGGTTTAAGCTTATCACGATCCCCCTATAGGTCAAGTACTAACCTTCCACAAGATGAAGTGCACTACAGCTGCCTAACTCTTGGATATATATATTTACTAGTAGGCTAACAGGGGCACATCAGGTGATGAAAGAAACCATTGCCCAAATCTTTACATCATACTACAGGAACTGAACCCAGGACCCCTTTTATTACAACCCGACTCTGGTGATGACTATATTACAGATGAAGATATACACACACTTGATAAAATTAAATTAAGAAAGGAGCAGTAGAGCCAAACCAATTTTTGCCGTTATAAACATATTTAAGAAGAGGACAAACAGGAATCTTTAAACTACAGACCAGTTTCTCTATCAAGAGAGAAATTCTTTTCTAGAAATTCTATATCTATCTATTCTCTACCTATTCCCTGCTAATAGAGTAGATAATTAGGAAGAAAATAGTGGATCTGGAGAAAAAATTTCTTTTGTCTAACACACCATCCTCTTAAGTGAACCAGAGTTGAGCAGTCAGTAGATTCATACAAATGAATATGCATGAAAATTTTACCTTCATTCTGCTGGTTATTGTTAAATGTTCTTTTACATATAGATGTTGTCAAATGCTTGCTCTATTGTATAGAAAAAACTACTGTACGTGACCAACAAAATCAGGGTATGAAACCTTGCTATTGTGATACTATTGGAATTAATACAGTAAATTTATACTAATGTAAAGTATAACTGCTGCCAAAATGCAAATAAACTATCTTTATTTTGAACAGCATAGTCATTCTTTATAGCTGCCTTGAGTGTGTCAGAGGCATCAAGTGCCAAAATAAATAAAGCCTGCAGAAAAGTTTAAAAAATTTAAATCTTAAGGTGAATTTTGTGATGAAACTAATTATTTAGCACACTGGTTATTTGTAAAGCAGATGACCTCCAGTGGAAGGAACAATGAACAAGGAACAATGACTTACTTAATCAATGAGATTTTCATCAAGTTTATCAAATAAATTATAAAAATTTTAATTCGCACCAACGATGTTAAAAATGCACAACCTTTCACTAAAATCCCAGTAAAGCACTCCTTAAAAATAAATATAAATTACCTAATTACTGGATAAAATATTCATACTTATGGCAAGTAAGTAATTAGCAAAAGAAGGCACCAAACCGGGAAGGCTATGTAATACTTATGGCAAATTGAACTAACCTGTAATAAATCGACTAGATATCCCACACAAGAGATTCTGGGAGGTCATGAC
>WNGS01164858.1:44769837-44785883 GCA_020271785.1 Procambarus virginalis
GATCTTCTGCAACATTAGCGAGTGATGTCTTGCAAACTTCCGTTAAAAGATAAAGCTGCTGTCGTTCCTCCCAGGCACGATAAAATTCTACACAATTGCGATGCTTTGGTAATTTTTCATGTTTTTGTACTTCTTCCATTCGTCTACGTCTGAAACAAAATACTTCACTGAATGAAGGATGCTGATCTTGAAAAGCAGCATCTATCATCCATCTTGGCCTCAGTGTAGTTTATTTTATATACAGTATATTATATTATATATAATATATATATATATATATATATTATATATAATATATATATATATTATATATATATATATATATATATATTATATATATATATATATACAGTGGTACCTCGGAACACGAATGTCCCTGTATGCGAGTTTTTCGGAATACGAGCAGGATTTCCTCGGAAAATATGTCTCGGAAGGCGAGGGTTACCTCAGAACGCGAGTTTGTTGATACGCGTTCAGGGTGACCAAGCGCGTGGTGGTTCGGCGATCGTCGCCCCTCCACCCCTCCGCCCCTCAGATTACCATTGTCTCACGCCCAGTGACTATCCCACATCAATTCTTCACCCGGATTTTAGTGTTTTGTTGGATTTTTGGTCATTTGACTATACAATTTGTTATTATATATCTCACCATGGGTCCCAAGAAAGCCATTGGTAAGGTTCAACCTAAGAAAATAGCTGTGAGTAGAAGCAGTAGAGGGTGTCCCTTCTTGATTAAGAAAATGTGTGAAGTATGGGAAGAACTGCAAAGTTTTGTTGAAAAAACTCACCCAGATAAAGCTGTAGCAGGCCGTTGCATGACCTTTTAAATGATAATGTGATGTCTTACTGCAGACAAGTGTTAAAATGTAGGGAAAACAAGTGTCTTTAGACAAATTCTTAGTAAGACAAGCAAGTCCTAGTGGTATGCAGGCAAAATGTGCCAGAGTGTGCATACCAGTGAAGTCCTCACTGCCTGATGCGATAATGGAAGGGGACTCCCCTTCCAAACAGTAACTCCTCTCCTCCTCCCCCTCCTCCNATCTACCATTTCCTGACCAACAAACCCAATGTTAATAGTCAACAAAATAAAATCCACCCGTCAACCGTTAAGAGCTCAGTCCCCCAGGGTACTGTGCTTGCTCCAGTACTTTTCTCATCTCATATCGGACATAGACAAGAGCACAACCTATAGCACTGTATCATCCTTTGCAGATGACACTAGGATCTTCATGAGAGTAGGCAACATAGAGGACACGGCGAACCTCCAGTCAGATGTAGATCAGGTCTTTCTATGGGCTACAGAAAATAATATGGTGTTTAACGAAGACAAGTTCCAGCTCATGCGCTATGGAAAAAATGAAAATATAAAAACGGAACCAAACGTACAAACTCAGGCAAATCATAACATAGAACGAAAAGGCACTGTAAAGGATCTGGGTGTACTCATGTCGGAAGACCTTACCTTTAAAGAACACAATAAAGTAGCCGTCACAACTGCAAGAAAAATGACAGGTTGGATAACAAGAACTTTTCACACTAGAGATGCTATACCGATGATGACACTTTTCAAAACGCTTGTGCTCTCTAGAGTGGAGTACTGCTGCACAATGACAGCCCCTTTCACTGCTGATGAAATTGCTGACCTGGAGAGCGTGCAGAGGTCCTTTACTGCTAGAATCCAATCGGTAAAACATCTAAACTATTGGGACCGACTAAGAGCCTAAATCTGTATTCCCTTGAGCGCAGGCGGGAGAGATACATAATAATTTACACGTGAAAATATTAGAGGGGCTGGTCCCCAAACCTGCACACAGAAATAACATCACATGAGACCAGAAGACATGGCAGGATGTGCAGAATACCCCCGTTGAAAAGCAGAGGTGCAACTGGTACTCTGAGAGAGAACTATATCAACATCAGAGGCCCGAGACTGTTCACACGCTTCCACTACACATAAGGGCATAACTGGCAAACCCCTCACAGTGTTCAAGAGAGAACTGGATAAGCACCTCCAAAGGATACCTGATCAACCAGGCTGTGACTCATACGTCAGGCTGCGAGCAGCCGCGTCCAACAGCTTGGTTGATCAGTCCAGCAACCAGGAGGCCTGGTCGATGACCGGGCCGCGGGACGAAAGCCCGGAAGCACCTCAGGTATCCTCAAGGTAGTCATTTATTGGACTTAATTAACTGAGTGCTTTAATATTTCTTTAGGTCTATAATTACCGATCATAACTACTACTTATAGTTAATAATCTTTAGCTTAAATTTGCCTATGTTTATTATTCAACTTTTTCTTTGATTTCATTTACTACCTAGGTTGCCTAGCCTCGCCATACTCCCTTACTCCATTGTACCCCTGGCTTTGCCTGTGTCTAGCCCCTTTGAAGCTATCTCATTTTTCTTTTTTTTGTTCATTTTGTGTTTGTTTTGTATAGTCTTGTTTATATATTTTCCCCCTTTTTATATCAATTCTATTTTGTAATTTGCCATTCTTGCCTTGTTTCCTGCAACCAGCCTTTTTATGCAGACAAGTATAGACCCAGAACTAACCTCTTATCCACTATCTATGACAATCATCACTTTAATGATCAAATTGCAGATATTTTACAGCACATGATGTAAACAATGTATTAACACATAATCACAATATCTCTGTAATCAACTTGAACGTTAGATCCCTAGGTAAACACTTCGATGATGTTAGTGCCTTGATTGAAACTATTGACAACAAATTCTCTTTTATTATACTTACTGAAACGTGGTTGAAAGAGGATACTACTCAACTCTTTAACATGCCTAACTACTCGGCAATTCACAACTGTCGTCAAATTCAGAGAGGTGGTGGTACTGCTCTTTACTACCACCAAGAACTAACATGCTTAAAAGTAATTAGAACTAGAGACTGCTGTGGGGAGTATATCTTCGCCAGTTTCAGAGTCAAGGGTGCCGAGTCTGTCCTGTCTGTGGGTGCAGTCTATAGAATTCCTAACACTGATGTGTCCGAATTCAACTCAAACCTTAGAAATCTAATACTCGATAACAGACTGAACAAAAACCATCTAATTATCGCAGGGGACTTTAATATTGACCTCTGCGAGCCTGAACACCCTACTGCTGTTAGCTTCCTCAACTGTATGAATTCCTGCTTCCTCATACCCTTAATCACTAGACCTACTAGAATCACTGATAGTACTGCCACGACTCTAGATCACATCTGGACCAACATAACCTCTCCGCTTACTTCAGGTATAATCACCGATAGCACTACAGACCATTACCCCACATTTCTCTTAACTAACATTAACAAACCACCTCTAGAGTCAAGGGAGTTAAGCTTTAGGCTGCACAATGAAACTGCTATAGACAATTTTATAACTGCTGCTGATAATGTCAACTGGGAGTCCGAGTTAGGTAACATAGGGGACATCAACCTAGCAGTGCAATCTTTTCTTCAAAAAACTCTTAGCCTTTATAACACCCACTGTCCTATGCTTACAAAACAAGTCACAACCAAAAGGCTTAACAATCCTGGCTTACAAAGGGAATACTTAAATCCATTAATAAAAAACATGACCTTGAGAAGAAGTATAGGTTAGGAACCGTCTCCAAAGAATTCTCAAAGAATTACTCGTTATTGCTATCTAAAATAATTAGACGAGCCAAAACTAAATACTACGAAGATAAATTTACCCAAATAAAGAGCAACATTAAAAAAACTTGGAGCACAATTTCACAAATATTGGGATCAAAGAAGATTTTAAATAACAAACCAACACTCCTGTCCAATAACGATGGTCAGCTTTCAGCCTCTGATTCTGCTATTGAGTTCAATAGGTTCTTCTCTTCCATTGGGTCATCCCTTGCAAATGATATTCCATCTTCCAGTACTGATGTTAAGGACTATCTTACAGGTAACTATCCACAGTCTCTGTACCTAAAGCCTACTAATTCCACTGACGTCAATGAGATAATCCTTTCCCTTAAAACCAAGTCTAGTGCCCTTGAGGAGATACCAACTTTAATTTACAAAAAAGCCTCCAGATCTTTAGCCCCTGCTATTGCATTGCTCTTCAACAAGTCACTTGAACTCCAAACCTTTCCAGATATTCTAAAAAAGCGAGAGTAACCCCTGTCCACAAATGTGGTGATCTCACAGATGTTAACAACTACAGACCTATATCAATCCTGCCTAACTTGTCAAAAATATTTGAAAAACTAATCTACAAGCAGCTTTACTCTTATCTAGCCAAACACAATATACTTAGCTCTTGTCAATATGGCTTCAGACCCAAAAAAAGCACTAACGATGCACTTATTAGTATGATTAACTTGATTCATGCAGCTCTTGATAAAAATGAGTTCCCTGTTGGGTTATTTGTGGACCTGCGTAAGGCTTTTGACACTGTCAACCACCAAAACCTTCTTCTTAAATTACATCATTATGGAGTCAGAGGACACTCCCTGCAATACCTCAAATCTTACCTTACTGACAGGCTCCAGTATGTTTCTGTGAATAATTCAATTTCTCCCACCCTACCCATCAACATTGGTGTTCCTCAGGGCAGCATACTTGGCCCTCTCCTCTTTCTCATCTACATTAATGACCTTCCAAATGCCTCCCAACACCTCAAACCAATTCTATTTGCTGACGACACAACCTTCATTTACTCCAGTCCTGACCCCCTTGCTCTAAATGCCACAGTAAATACTGAGCTAAATAAAGTCCATCTTTGGCTAACTGCCAACAAACTCACCCTTAACATTGACAAAACTTTCTATATTCTGTTTGGCAATAAATCCTCTAATCAAATAAATCTCAAAATAACAATACCCAAATTTGTAACAAATTAGATGGCAAATTCCTTGGCGTTCTCATTGACCACAAGCTGAATTTCCAGGGACACATTCTAAATATATCAAAAAAAGTTTCAAAAACTGTTGGCATTCTTTCTAAGATCAGATATTATGTACCCCGCCCTGCCCTGGTGACTCTCTATTACTCCCTCATCTATCCATATCTCAACTATGGTATTTGTGCTTGGGGTTCTACTACCCAAAATCATTTACGTCCTCTAATTACTCAACACAAAGCTGCTATTAGGACAATATCCAACTCTGGCCCCAGACATCACTCGGTACCCCTACTCAAATCTCTGAATATGTTAGATATTAAGTCACTGCACATTCTCTCATGTGTATTATACATATATAAAACGCTGAACTGTAATGCCAATCCTGACCTCAAAAGCTTCATTGAAGGTTGTAACAGAACCCATGAGCACCACACCAGAAATAAATACAGTTTTGATATTCCAAGAGTACGACTTAATCAAACTAGAAATGCTCTACAAATCAAGGGACCCAGAATGTGGAATGACCTTCCCAACCATGTTAAAGACTGTACCTCTCTCAACCAGTTTAAGATAAAAACGAAGCACTACCTAATAAATTCCCTGTAACCTACCTTACCCCTCTATTGTCAACCATGTCTGTTTTTTTTTAATGACGCTGTTTGTCGACCGAATTGTATTTGTGCTGCTTTTTCAGCCATGTTCCCCCTTTTTTACTCTTTTTTTATTTGTTCTCAACTCATTTTATTCCTTATGCTCAATTAGTATTAAGCCTTAGTCATTTAAGTTTTTCATGCCCGAAACGCTTTGCGTAATAGTGGCTTTAGGCATTGTATGTACTAGCCTATCTATAAATCCATCACTCTCTGTAAAATCTCTTGTATGTATGTACCTTACCTAAATAAACATTTGATTTGATTTGATTTATTTGACATAAGCCCCCTTTACCACCCCTTCCGTAATGGTGGACTATGTTGCCATATCACATAAGAACACTTGTATTCAAACATTTCTGCATACCGTGGTCTGTTAGACCCCATTATGAGGCCCATTATTTTGATGTTTGTCACGAACAAACCTGTTTTGATGATTTACACAATCATAAGCAACTTGACACTGTGGATAGTTATGTTACCTTTAACCTCATCTGGAGTGGTACATGCATTGTTGCAGCCACTTGTAAGGATTCAGCAGTCTGCCTAGCTTTTTTGTCGTGCATTGGTGATATTCTAATTCGGATAATAAATAAGAAATAATGCCAGAACAAACGTGGATGTTTTTAAAATTTTAAAATAAAACCCGGATAGTTTTGTTCAAGAAGTGCTGGACCAACCGGGCTGTATTGGATACGTGAGCTTGCGGGCCGCTCCAAGCAACAGCCTGTTGGACCAAGCTCAAAAGTCAAGCCTGGCCCTGGGCCGGGCTTGGGGAGTAACAAAACTCCTAGAACCCCCACCATGGTAAGGTAGGGTCTCAAAAATGTCTTAATTAAATGCCAACATTGGCACAATCATTCCCCTGGACTATCTTATTTCTGGAGACAGGATCTCGGACTGCCATAAGGACATTAAATGTGTCATTTGGGCTCTATGTTGCTCTATCCTCCAGGTTGACACATTCACCTGATCCCCTTGTGGTCATTATCAACCCCGCTTAGTATAGTTAAGATCACTTTTGACAGCAGGGCCCTTCAGCCTTACATAATTCTTGCTGGTGCCAGATGTTCCGTTCAAGAATGTATCCCCTCTACAGCTTTGCAATAGGTGCTGGAAACATGGCCGTAGTTCCTCGAAGTGCAGTGGGACGTCCCTTTGCCCCTTGTGTGGTGACCCTGGCCATTTCTGTGGTGTGGCATCCCTGGCCATTCTGAGACAGATTTTTTTTTATTTTTACATGCAAGCATGCATGAGAAATACAATAAATACAATAAAACAAGTGAAATATAACAAAACAAAACAAGAAACCGCCAGCCAGAAGGACCGATAGCCAAGTACAACAAATATCAAAACATTAGAAGGCAACAAGGTAAATAAGAGAAACACAACAAGACACAAAACAGAAAACAATCTCAAATAGGCAAGCAATGCGAGCAAAACAATAAAACATAGTAACGTTATGAAACATCATAGTAGTATAGAACAAAACAAACAAAATCACCGGCCTGAAGGACCGACAAAGTACATCAGTATGAACAACATGAAATACAACAAAAAATCACAGCAGACAGCAAACAGTCACAACACTTAAAGCATAAATAGAACACACAGGGCAAAGTAATAACACAAAACAAACAAAATCACTGGCCTGAAGGACCGACAAACAAAGTACATCAGTATGAACAACATGAAATACAACAAAAAAGCACAGCAGACAACAAACAATCATAACACACAAAGCATAAATATAACACACAGGGCAAAGTAATAACACAAATACAAACACATGAATAAAAACACTCACACCAAACCACCTGCCTCGCCCCAACAAAGGGAGAGGCACGGGCACAAACTATAAGAGGGCAAACAAACAGCCAGACGGGCATACAGTACAAAAATAAGCACAGAAACAGGAAATCAGCGGACATACTTGTCCGGAAACATGTCCCGAGAGAACCGTACATTAAACGCTTCCCAAAACAACCACATCCAGGGGCCTGTATCATCCACCGGGGACGCCATTTCATCCGACACCTGGGCAACAAATACCCATAAACACAGGACCCAGACGGTATCACTCCTGAGGCGAGTGATCGCCACACGCACCCACACCACGGGACTTGCCCCATCAAGAAATTCCCTCAGGTCCTCAAATAGCATTAGCTTAGCAATCCGCGACCATGGAGTGACCCGGCGGCATCACAGACGCCAGCAACACGTCCCCCAGACCCTCAATGCACACCCCCACAGGAGGGACCCGGACAGAGGGTACCACTACAGGGTCACCAACGTCCATGGATCCACTACCGGACGACCGCCGGGAACCTGATTGGCGCGCATCCTTCCTTAAGGTCATCACTAGGCCACGCCCATCACCAGTATCCCCACCATCCCTAGCAGTGGAAGCCACCACACCCCACCGCGGAGAGGCTCCAGGTGGTGAAGGAACAGAAGGCACACCCGAGACACAGTCACCACCACCAGCAGGCACATGGACCTCCACCTCCACTAACCGCAGAGCCATCGACACATCCGGAGCCACACTGTCAACATCCGAAGACCCACAGTCACTGAAGTCCCCAACATCGGCCCAGGCAGACGATGAACGCCTGGAACGTTTGGGCACCGGCCGGAGATCGTCAGAGCCGGAAGCGGACCCAGAAACACGGGCACCACTAGCCGGACGAACCGACGCCCGACGCAGAACGGCAGCAGCCTCTACCACAGGGGGAACCGGACCACACACAGCAGGAGGCTCCGCAGCCACCACAGCACCCAGCACAGCCGGGACCCGAGGTGAGGATGCAGAGCCAGGCGCAGCAGCCGAAGACGAGTGAGAAGACGGCAACGCCTCACAGGGAGCACCAGGAAGTCCCACGGGAGCAGCAGGGCCAGTGACAGGAGCAGGAGAATCATCCGACGGCACCGCAACATCCGGAGGAGGGTCTGCGACAACCGGGGGAACGTCGGGCGACGCTGGGGGAACCTCAGCAGCTAACAAGGACGTTCACCTCCTCACCCCCGGAGTCCTCCTCCAGAAGGAGCAGCGGGAAATCCTCTTCCCGGAACAAGTTGACGGGAGCAACAGGAGCCGCAGTGCACCCGGCAGCCTGATGCCCCAACAGGGCACACCGGAAACAGGTACGGGGTTGCCGGGCATAGTACACCCGGACATAGTACCTCATAAGCCGGACAGATGGAATATCCGACCGCAGGCGCATCCCCAAGGTGCGAATGTTCGTCCGCCTACCTGCATACCTCCCTGAGGAGAGCGTGTTCACCCGCACACTGACGACTGCTCCAAACCTCTGAAAGTAACATCGGAGGAGGTCCTCGGGAAACTCCAGGGGCGCCCCATGCACACTGACATAAGTCAGGGCACCACTACGGTCCGAGATGGATGCCGGCACCACCCGGCAACGGCAACGAACGCCCCTCGTAACAATGGAGGAAGTCACGGTACTCCTCTTCCTCCCTCACGAACTTGAGAACAACCCGGTGGGCAGTTACAAGCTCAACACCGTAGATGGCCATCACAGGGATACAGAGCATGTCGCACATAACCATCTCGATGTCCGCATATCCAGCACGACCAGTGAACTCCAGACCCACGGTGTTCACTCGCACAACAGGGGAAGATGGCCTCCCATGGCAAGCTAGCCACGTCAACACGCAGCCAGGCAGCAACAGCAGGGGGGGCAGAGATGCCCACACCCCCTGACGACGAAATCGGCAAACACCCCAACTACCAGAGGCCAGGCGACACGTCTGTACCTCACGGCAGCTCCAGGTCATTTTGAGACAGATTGTGTGGGTGACCCTGGCCATTCTGGGACAGACTGTGTGTGGTGACCCTGGCCATTCTGGGACAGATTGTGTGTGGTGACCCTGGCCATTCTGGGACAGATTATGCGTAGTGACCCTGGCCATTCTGGGACAGACTGTGTGTGGTGACCCTGGCCATTCTGGGACAGACTGTGTGTGGTGACCCTGGCCATTCTGGGACAGACTGTGTGTGGTAACTCTGGCCATTCCAGGACAGATTGTTTGCTCACTGCATCAAGCGTTGTGATGTCCACCCTGCCTCTATTTGCAATATGCAGGCACTATAAATTTGAACAAGACAACTTCGACTTAACATTGCAATTGTTATCTTTCCCTGAGGCAAGACACCAAATTTGCCTTGGTGACCTATGGCTGTGTGTTGCATCACACTACTACTCTGATCTTTCTTCCCAATCTCAGTTTCACAACTGTTTCTAAGCCTTAAACCCTGAAGCGTCCACTATAGCTCCCCTTCTTACACTCCTCTATGATCTGTGGTCAAGAGTGGAAACACCCTTGGCCACAAATCCAACCAGGATTTCCACCCTTCCCAGTCTTCTCCTACCCTTGATAGTTGCATCATCACTTCTCCACCATTTTATTCTTCTACTTTAACTTTAGTCTCAGGTCTTTCTCCTCAGCCCTTCTCCCCCACCCCACCCTCTGTCTTTTGGCTCTCCCTGACAGATGTCCATCTAGGTTAATAATATCCGTCCTTTTCCTAGTCGCCTTCATATCGTCCGGTCTATTTTTTTATTTTATTTTATTTTATTTTATATATACAAGGGTACATTGGGATTGTGAGGATACATAGTATAGTAATTACTATCTTATAAAGTCAATGTACGCGCAGCGTTTCGGGCAGGTCCTTAATCTAAGAAATTTTAAGTATGTAAATACTTGCAAAATTATAAAAAATGATAACAGTTCGCATATGCCGCAGACGTTTTCTCTTATGTGGGGCTTCAGAGACAGGTTTGGTGTGATATCAACTCCTAGATCTTTCTCTCTGTCTGTTTCATTAAGTACTTTCATCCCCTATTCTGTATCCTGTGTCTGGCCTCCTGTATCCACTGCCTAGTTTCATTACTTTTGCATTTACTTGGGTTGAACTTCAACAGCCATTTGTTGGACCATTCACTCAGTCTATCTAGGTCATCTTGTAGCCTCCTACTATCATCCTCTGTTTCAATCCTCCTCATAATTTTTGCATCGTCGGCAAACATTGAGAGGAACGAATCTATACCCCTCTGGGAGATCATTTACATATACCAGAAACAGTATAGGTCCAAGGACTGACCCCTGCGGGACTCCACTTGTAACGTCTCGCCAATCGAGACTTCACCCCTCACACAGACTCGTTGTCTCCTGTTGCTTAGGTACTCCTCTATACCACGAGTACCTTCCCTTTCACTCCAGCCTGCATCTCCACTTTCGCACTAGCCTCTTGTGTGGCACTGTATCAAAGGCTTTTTGACAATCCAAAAATATGCAGTCTGCCCACCCTTCTCTTTCTTGCCTTATTTTTGTTGCCTGGTCGTAGAATTCAAGTAACCCTGTGAGGCAGGACCTGCCATCCCTGAACCCATGTTGATGCTGTGTTACAAAGTTCCTTCGCTCCAGATGCTCCACTAGTTTTTTCGCACAATCTTCTCCATCAGCTTGCATGGTATGCAGGTTAGGGACACTGGCCTGTAGTTCAGTGCCTCCTGTCTATCCCCTTTCTTGTATATCGGGACTACGTTAGCTGCTTTCCAAATATCTGGCAGTTCCCCTGTTGCCAGTGACTTGTTATACACAATGGAGAGTGGTAGCACAGTTCTCTTGCTCCTTCCTTTAGAACCCATGGGGAGATTCCATCTGGGCCTATAGCCTTTGTCACATCCAACTCTAGTAAACACTTCCTTACTTCCCCGCTGGTAATCTCAAAGTCTTCCAGTGGTTCCTGGTTAGCTATTCCCTCTCTTACCTCTGGAATTTCTCCTTGCTCGAAGGTGAAGACTCCTGGAATTTCTTATTCAACTCCTCACACACTTCCTTGTCATTTGTAGTGAATCCTTCCGCCCCTATCCTCAGTTTCATAACCTGTTCCTTTACTGTTGTTTTTCTCCTGATGTGGCTATGCAACAATTTAGGCTGAGTCTTTGCCTTGCTTGCGATGTCATTTTCGTATTGTCTTTCTGCCTCTCTTCTCATCCTGACATATTCATTCCTGGCATTCTGGTATTTTTCTCTGCTCTCCAGTGTCCTGTTATTCCTATAGTTTCTCCATGCCCTTTTACTTTGCTGCTTAGCTAGCCTACATCTCTGATTAAACCATGGGTTTCTCATTTTCATTTCTCTGTTTTCCTTTTGGACTGGGACAAATTGTTTGCTGCGTCCTTGCACTTCTGCGTGATGTAATCCATCATATCTTGGGCCGTCTTTCCCCTGAGCTCTGTTTCCCATGCTATATCTGTCAGAAATTTTCTTATCCCCTCATAGTTTCCCTTTCGGTATGCTAACCTTTTGGTTTCGGTATCCCTCCTCGAGTTCAATAACCCTTCTTCAACCAAGTACTCAAACACTAGTACACTGTGGTCGCTCATTCCTACTGGGTCCTCAAAACCGATTTCTCTTATGTCGGAGTCGTTTAGAGTGAAGACTAGGTCGAGTTTCGCTGGTTCGTCATTGCCTCTCATCCTTGTGGGTTCTCCGACATGCTGGGTTAAAAAGTTTCTTGTCACCACCTCCAATAGTTTGGCTCTCCACGTATCCTCGCCTCCATGTGTGTGTGTGTGTGTGTGTGTGTGTGTGTGTGTGTGTGTGTGTGTGTGTGTGTGTGTGTGTGTGTGTGTGTGTGTGTGTGTGTGTGTGCGTGCGTGTGCGTGTGTGGACTCTGGAATCTGTACACTAGTTGAGTGACAGTTGAGAGGTGGGACCAAAGAGCCAGAGCTCAACCCCCGCAAGCACAAATAGGTGAATACAAACCAGTTGATTGACTGTTGAGAGGCGGGACCAATGAGCCAGAGCTCATCCCCCGCAAGCGCAACTAAGTGAGTACACAGTGGAGTGTGTGTGCATATCCCTACCCCAGTGGAATCAACATAAACTGAGGATGGAATGAAGAGAGTCAGTTTCAAGGTAATGTACTCGAAGATGGATGGGATTACAAGCAAGGCAAGTGAACTTAGAGAAAGAGCACAAGAAGGGAACTGGGATGTAATTGGACTCACAGAAACAAAACTCTCAGGAATCATAACAATTGCGATGTTTTCCCAGGACTACACCATAATACGGAGAGAGAGGGGAGGAGGCAGAGTGGCCCTACTGATAAGAAAGGAATGGAGTTTCGAGGAGATGGCTATCTCAGGCTGGGAGGGCGTTCCACAGACTACATTACAAGCACCATGATGATGGCAGGACCAATAGTAGTAGTAGTAGCAGTGATGTATAACCCTCCAGCAAACGACAGAAGACCCAGGCAAGAGTATGACAACAACAACATGGCAGTCAACACTATAATTGAGAGAGTAGCCACTACTGCCTGTAGAAATAGATCCCATCTGCTTATCATGCGGGACTTCAATCATGGAAGGATAGACTGGGAAAACAAGGAACCACATGGAGGTGAAGAAACACTGAGAACTAAACTGTTGAAAGTGGTGACAAGAAACATTTTAAGTCAGCATGTCAGGGGAGCCACAAGAATGAGAGGCAACGATGACCCAGCGAAACTCAACCTAGTCTTCACATTAAATGACTCCGACATAAGGAAAATCGGTTTCGAATCCCCATGGGAATGAGCGATCAAATTGTACTGATGTTTGAGTATCCTTTTTTTTTTCTGTGGAAGAGCACCGAAAACAAAAGAATGGCATTCTGAAAGGGAAACTATGAGGAGTTAAGAAAATTCCTAACAGATATAACTTGGGAAACAAAGCTCAGAGGAAAGACGGCCCAAGGGATGATGGACTATGTCACACAGAAATATAAGGAGGCAACAGATAAGTTCGTACAAGTTCAAAAGGAGAAAAATGAAATGCAGATGAGAAACCCATGGTTTAATCAGAGATGTAAGCTAGCAAAACAACTAAATAAAAGGGCGTGGAGAAACTATAGAAATAATAGAACACAAGTGAGCAGAGAAAGATACCAGAACGCCAGGAATGAATACATAAGGGTGAGAACAGAGGCAGAAAGACAATATGAAAATGACATAGCAAACAAGGTAAAGACTCAACCTAAATTGTTGCACAGCCACATCAGGAGAAAAACAACAGTGAAGGAACAGGTCATGAAACTGAGGATAGGAGCAGACAAATTCACTACAAATGATAAGGAAGTGTGCGAAAAACTCGGTAAGAAATTCCAGGAAGTCTTCACAGTAGAGTAGTCTAACATTCTGAAACCTATTTTGTGTGCTGATGATACTACCCTCATCTACTCTAACCCCAACCCACATACACTAAATAATGTTGTTAAGAATGAACTAAAAAAAAATTCACTTATGGATGTCAACCAACAAACTAACACTTAACATAGAAAAGACCTACTATATCTTATTTGGAAGCAAATCTACAAATGCAATTCAGCTTCAGATAGACAATGTAAACATTAGCAATAAAAATGATGGAAAGTTTCTTGGCCTATTCCTAGACAAGAGACTCAACTTCAGCACCCACATATAACACATAACTAAGAAAGTCTCTAAAACAGTTGGTATACTCTCTAAAATCAGATATTATGTACCTAACTCTGCTCTCATCTCTCTATATTATGCACTAATCTATCCCTATCTTAATTATGGTATCTATGCATGGGGTTCAACCTCTGCAAACCACTTCAAGTCCATCATCACCCAGCAAAAATCTGCTATCAGAATAATAACAAATTCTGCTTTCAGACAACGCTCAGTCCCCTTGTTTAACTCCCTAAACATGCTAAACATAATCTCACTCCACAAATTCTCTTGTGTCAACTACATTTACAAAACCCTGTTCTTAAATGCAAATCCTGCTCTGAAACTCTTCCTGGACAGATGCAATAGGACCCATTATCACCACACCAGAAATAAATATCTCTTTGATATCCCCAGAGTTAAACTTAATCTGTGTAAACACTCTATGCAAATAAAGGGACCCAGTCTATGGAACTCACTCCCTACTGAATTGAAAAGCTGTCCAACTTTTGCGTCATTCAAAAACAATACTAAAAAGTACCTAATTTCATCTTCATAGTTTTTTTACCTTTTGCTTTAACATTGCACTGTATCTATTGCTACCCAATCTCCCAATCTTTATGTACCCAATCCGAACATCTTTACCATTGTGATCATTGCTGTCTTATATGTGCTGTCAATCTGCTGTATGGTGTCTATTAATCTTGTTTAAATTACCAATCAACCTGTCAATGTAATCAATCAGAGCTTTAATATACCAATGTGCTTTAATATACTTACTAATCTCTCTCATCTCATTTTTTTCTTGCAATGTATTTGTTATCATTTTATTAATTCTGCTACAATTTACCTACTTAAAATTATCTGTTAGATTAAGGACCTGCCCGAAACGCTGCGCGTACTAGTGGCTTTACAAGATTGTAAATACTATGCTATGTATTCTCACAAACCCAATGTACCTTCTTGTATATAAATAAATAAATAAATAAATAAATAAATAAATAAATAAATAAATAGAGCAAGGGGAAGTCCCAGAGATAGGAGAGGGAAGATTTAACCAATCACCACTAGTTGAGTGGTGACTAGTTTGTGATTACCAGCGGGGAGGTGAGGAAGCACCTGTTAGAGTTGGAAGTGACAAAGGCTATATAGGCCCGGATGGAATCTCACTTTGGATACTAAAGGAAGGATCAGAAGCTCATATAACGTTTTGAAACTACTGACGGTCTTGGCCTCCACCACCTTCTCCCCTAATTTGTTCCAACCGTCTACCACTCTGTTTGCGAAAGTTAATTTTCTTATATTTCTTCGGCATCTGTGTTTAGCTAGTTTATATCTATGACCTCTCATTCTTGAAGTTCCAGGTCTCAGGAAATCTTCCCTATCGATTTTATCAATTTCTGTTACTATTTTGTACGTAGTGATCATATCACCTCTTTTCCTGTCTTCTAGTTTTGGCATATTTAATGCCCATGTGTGTGTGTGTGTGTGTGCGCGCGCTCTTATCAGTAGAGCGCACCAGTTATAAATCTTGGGATATCAGACCTGCAACAGAAGATGGAGTGTGGGATCATATTCGTTGGTCACTTCCACACTCAGGGTGAGAGAACAGGGTGGGTCCTCGCAGCTGAGTGCACAGCTCTCTGAGATCATAGTCCTTAGGGTCTGGGTTTGATTCCCGGTTAAGGCAGAGACAAATGGGTAGTTTCTTTCACCTGATGTTCCTGTTCACCTAGCATTAAATAGGTACCTGGGAGTTAACTGTTACGGGCTGCATCCTGGGGGTATGCATAAGAGAAGAATGTTATAGATATGGAAAAGTATATTCTTGAACACTACTGACCAACCATCACCCACACTACTGACCATCACCCACACTACTGACCAACCATCACTCACACTACTGACCAACCATCACTCACACTACTGACCAACCATCACTCACACTACTGACCAACCATCACTCACACTACTGACCAACCATCACTCACACTACTGACCAACCATCACTCACACTACTGACCAACCATCACTCACACTACTGACCAACCATC
>WNGS01164858.1:44793985-44861040 GCA_020271785.1 Procambarus virginalis
TCAAATCTTAGAATATAAGGAGAGGGACGGCTAACACAATGAATGGGGTTGCTGTTCCATAATACCCAGTAGGCATCGGGCCGTGTATCTCCAGAAATGGGGGTGAGTGAAGAAGAGTCAGAAGTAATCGAATCAGTACGGCGCGGGGGAAAAAGGGAGATAGGCTAAAAGTAACTTAAGCGTCACGGGGGGAACTTCACCGGGGCAGACAACGTGATGCCTATACAATAAGGAATAACTAAGATGCTAAATATGCACCATACAGACCGACCTTATTACGTCAGGAACACTTCTTGAAATGTGAAGGTTGATGCAATAAGTGTATTGTCAGCTCAACTAGCGTCCTCTACAGTGAGTATTTTATCTGGTCCATCACGGTTCACGAGCTGAACGGTTCCTAGGATTCGATTCCTGAACTAGAATGGAGATGTTTGAGCACATTTGGGGAATGTCTCTTTTCACCTGATATGTCTGTTCACCCAGCAGTAAAAATAGGTACCTAGATGTTAGTTAATCTGTTGTGGATTTGCATCCATGGGAAAGGTCGGTATGTTGGCTAAGGGGAGACCGGTGATAATGTACCTACAGTGCTGTGTATCATGACAAAGGAAACTATATCAGATGTGTGTAGGTACAATTTGTCATAGTATTCTTTTATAGAAATGAGTACACTAGTATTATAGTTGTGTTATTACTGTAGCTAGATTCCTAGTGGGTTTTATCAACAAAGGCATATATGCTACTAGCAAAAAATAAAAAGACTGTCACTGGCTGATGTAGTGTAATGTTTTACACTACACTGCACTGTTTTGCACTACACACTGCACTACACACTGCACTACACTGCAACTGTGTTTTACACACTTTGTAATGAGCACTTTTCTTGCTTATTGTCGCTGCCACAGAGTACACAAACTATATATCGAACTAGCTGCCCTTGCACTTTTGACGACAAAATATCGTAATATGAATTGATTTGCCGATTACCTCACTGAAATTTTGTAAACCTTCTAAAGGATGTCTAAAATTGTTCAACATTTCAAAAATATAAACATGCAAGTAAAACATTTAAAATAGAATAGAATCTTTATTCATAAAAAGTTAGGTGGCATGGTAGTGAATCAGTATTGCAAATTAATTTTTTTATAAGGCCATTAGTATACTCAGCATCTTGTGCAACCTTAAAACTAAATTAAGAGTCATGTAGTATTTGAAAAATTGTATTGCTATTTCATGAACTACGAAATGCAGGATATTTAAATAAATATAAATAAATATGTTTATTCAGGTTTATAAATGTGTAATGAATGTGTTTATTATTTTGTTGCAGAAAATTTTGGTCTATTATTTTTATTATAATATAATTATATTTATTATAAGTACTAATTATAGTTTATAAAGTAAGTATACACTTTACAAATAATTAGAATATGAATGACTGGTTTATGTTAACATTTTAATGTTACACATAATACCGAAATATAATTTTAATGTTACACAATACTAGAAGATAATTTAACTTTTCACATAGTACCGGAGGATAAGTTTAAGGTTACACATAGTACGAGAAGATAATTTTAAGGTTTCACATAGTACTGGAAGATAATTTAAGGTTACACATAGTGCAACAAGATAATTTTAAGGTTACACATAGTACGAGAAGATAATTTAAGGTTACACATAGCACCGGAAGATAATTTTAAGGTTACATATAATACGAGAAGATAATTTTAAGGTTACACATAGTACGAGAAGATAATTTTAAGGTTACACATAGTACGAGAAGACGATCTTAAGGTTACACATAGTACGAGAAGATAATCTTAAGGTTACACATAGGTAATATGGAAGAAATAGGATCCATCACAGAAACATATGGTGTCTATCACTGAAATAAGATCGAGGGTGATCCAATCTATATTAAAGTAGACAATTCAACTATAAATCTCTAATGATAAGAAAATAATATTGCAAAAAGGGGTCTTATCAGCACTGATTTCCTCTTTAATTGTTCTGAATTGCAGATATTGCCAAGTTTTTGTTCATCTTCTTCCTGGTGCTGACGAGCTTCGCATGTGGCCTTAACCAGCTCTATTGGTACTATGATCCTCCTAGTACCTCTTGCAGCACCGTTGCTGGGGACACTACGTGCCACTCTGGCTCAGACGCCTTCAACACGTGAGTTGCCTTTGCTGGTTGACGTCTTCCTAGAAATGACAGTTGTGGTTTTTGCATAGATACATGCTTTTAGGTGTGGTTCAGAATGTTATTACTTGTATAGGTGTGTTTGTAGTGGTGGTAGTGTGAAGTATGGAGCTGCTTGTGTAGTGGTGGTAGTGTGAAGTATGGAGCTGCTTGTGTAGTGGTGGTAGTGTGAAGTATGAAGCAGCTTGTGTAGTGGTGGTAGTGTGAAGTATGAAGCAGCTTGTGTAGTGGTGGTAGTGTGAAGTATGGAGCAGCTTGTGTAGTGGTGGTAGTGTGAAGTATGGAGCAGCTTGTGTAGTGGTGGTAGTGTGAAGTATGGAGCAGCTTGTATAGTGGTGGTAGTGTGAAGTATGAAGCAGCTTGTGTAGTGTTGGTAGTGTGCAGTATGAAGCAGCTTGTGTAGTGGTGGTAGTGTGAAGTATGAAGCAGCTTGTGTAGTGGTGGTAGTGTGAAGTATGAAGCAGCTTGTGTAGTGGTGGTGGTGTGAAGTATGGAGCTGCTTGTGTAGTGGTGGTAGTGTGAAGTATGAAGCAGCTTGTGTAGTGGTGGTAGTGTGAAGTATGGAGCTGCTTGTGTAGTGGTGGTAGTGTGAAGTATGAAGCAGCTTGTGTAGTGGTGGTAGTGTGAAGTATGAAGCAGCTTGTGTAGTGGTGGTAGTGTGAAGTATGAAGCAGCTTGTGTAGTGGTGGTAGTGTGAAGTATGGAGCTGCTTGTGTAGTGGTGGTAGTGTGAAGTATGAAGCAGCTTGTGTAGTGGTGGTAGTGTGAAGTATGGAGCTGCTTGTGTAGTGGTGGTAGTGTGAAGTATGAAGCAGCTTGTGTAGTGGTGGTAGTGTGAAGTATGAAGCAGCTTGTGTAGTGGTGGTAGTGTGCAGTATGGAGCAGCTTGTGTAGTGGTGGTAGTGTGAAGTATGGAGCTGCTTGTGTAGTGGTGGTAGTGTGAAGTATGGAGCAGCTTGTGTAGTGGTGGTAGTGTGAAGTATGGAGCTGCTTGTGTAGTGGTGGTAGTGTGAAGTATGGAGCTGCTTGTGTAGTGGTGGTAGTGTGCAGTATGGAGCTGCTTGTGTAGTGGTGGTAGTGTGCAGTATGGAGCTGCTTTTGTAGTGGTGGTAGTGTGAAGTATGGAGCTGCTTGTGTAGTGGTGGTAGTGTGAAGTATGGAGCAGCTTGTGTAGTGGTGGTAGTGTGCAGTATGAAGCAGCTTGTGTAGTGGTGGTAGTGTGCAGTATGGAGCTGCTTGTGTAGTGGTGGTAGTGTGCAGTATGGAGCTGCTTGTGTAGTGGTGGTAGTGTGCAGTATGGAGCTGCTTTTGTAGTGTGGTAGTGTGAAGTATGGAGCTGCTTGTGTAGTGGTGGTAGTGTGAAGTATGGAGCAGCTTGTATAGTGGGTGGTAGTGTGAAGTATGGAGCTGCTTGTATAGTGGTGGTAGTGTGCAGTATGAAGCAGCTTGTGTAGTGGTAATGGTTATAACATAATGGTTACAAATACCTGTTACTCAGATCACAACTTAATTGAAGTTATGACAACCATGGGGAATAGACCTTCAAAACCAGTCCAGATTCCCGGTGGAGGAGATTTCAGCAAATTCAACTTCAATAATAAACAGATAAACTGGGAGCAAATAAACCAGGACTTCACAGAAATAAACTGGGAAGAACAGCTAGGAAATGCGAACCTGAACCAGTGCCTGGAAAAATAAGCTCAGTAGCACTAGAAATATGTACAAACCGCATCCCCCTAAGAAAAAAGAGGAAGAGATGCAGATTGGAACGAGAACGTCGTTCCCTATATAGGCGAAGAAAACGAATCGCGGTACAACTTGAGAGTCGCACCCTATCTCAGGAACGGCGAAGAAGGTTAGGTAGCGAAATAGGAAAAATTGAACTCAAGCTACAAGAATCATACAAAACGCAGGAGAGGGAAAGAGAGCAAAAGGCCATCAGTGAAATAGAGAGAAACCGAAATATTTTTTCTCCTATGCAAAATCAAGATCAAAAACCACATCTAGTATCGGGCCCCTGCGAAAGGAAGATGGAACTTTCACCGATGACAACAAAGAAATGAGCGAGCTACTGAGGAAGCAATACGACTGTCTTCAGCGAGCCATTAAACGCACTAAAGATCGATAACCCAAATGAATTTTTCATGGATATGATACCAACATCAAATCATATATCAGACGTCACCCTATCCCCACTGGATTTTGAAGAAGCCATAAACAGTATGCCTATGCACTCCGCACCAGGCCCGGATTCTTGGAACTCCATATTCATCAAGAACTGTAAAAAACCACTATCGCAGGCCCTTCACATTCTGTGGAGACAAAGCCTAGATACTGGCGTTATTCCTGATATACTAAAAACAGCAGAGATAGCACCACTTCATAAAGGAGGAAATAAGGCAGAGGCAAAAAATTACAGACCGATAGCACTAACATCGCACATCATAAAAATTTTTGAGAGAGTGCTAAGAAGTAAGATCACAAAATACATGGAATCACAGCATCTCCATAACCCCGGACAACATGGTTTCAGAACAGGGCGCTCTTGCCTGTCGCAGTTGCTGGACCACTATGATATGGCATTAGATGCTATGGAAGACAAACAAAACGCTGATGTAATTTACACAGATTTGCAAAAGCTTTTGATAAATGTGACCATGGTGTTATTGCCCATAAAATGCGCTCAAAAGGAATTACCGGAAAAGTAGGCAGATGGATCTACAATTTCCTGACCAACAGAACCCAATGTGTAATAGTCAACAAAATAAAATCCAACCCGTCAACCGTTAAGAGCTCAGTCCCCCAGGGTACTGTGCTTGCTCCAGTACTTTTTCTCATCCTTATATCGGACATAGACAAGAACACAACCTATAGCACTGTATCATCCTTTGCAGATGACACTAGGATCTTCATGAGAGTAGGCAACATAGAGGACACGGCGAACCTCCAGTCAGATGTAGATCAGGTCTTTCTATGGGCTACAGAAAATAATATGGTGTTTAACGAAGACAAGTTCCAGCTCATGCGCTATGGAAAAAATGAAAATATAAAAACTGAAACCACGTACAAAACTCAGGCAAATCATAACATAGAACGAAAAGGCAATGTAAAGGATCTGGGTGTACTCATGTCGGAAGACCTTACCTTTAAAGAACACAATAAAGTAGCCGTCACAACTGCAAGAAAAATGACAGGTTGGATAACAAGAACTTTTCACACTAGAGATGCTATACCGATGATGACACTTTTCAAAACGCTTGTGCTCTCTAGAGTGGAGTACTGCTGCACAATGACAGCCCCTTTCACTGCGGGTGAAATTGCTGACCTGGAGAGCGTGCAGAGATCCTTTACTGCTAGAATCCACTCGGTAAAACATCTAAACTATTGGGACCGACTAAAGAGCCTAAATCTGTATTCCCTTGAGCGCAGGCGGGAGAGATACATAATAATTTACACGTGGAAAATATTAGAGGGCTGGTCCCAAACCTGCACACAGAAATAACATCACATGAGACCAGAAGACATGGCAGGATGTGCAGAATACCCCCGTTGAAAAGCAGAGGTGCAACTGGTACTCTGAGAGAGAACTCTATCAACATCAGAGGCCCGAGACTGTTCAACACGCTTCCACTACACATAAGGGACATAACTGGCAAACCCCTCACAGTGTTCAAGAGAGAACTGGATAAGCACCTCCAAGGATACCTGATCAACCAGGCTGTGACTCATACGTCAGGCTGCGAGCAGCCGCGTCCAACAGCCTGGTTGATCAGTCCAGCAACCAGGAGGCCTGGTCGATGACCGGGCCGCGGGGACGATAAGCCCGGAAGAACCTCAAGGTATCCTCAAGGTAGGTGGTGGGTAGTGTGAAGTATGAAGCAGCTTGTGTAGTGTTGGTAGTGTGCAGTATGAAGCAGCTTGTGTAGTGTGGTAGTGTGAGTATGAAGCAGCTTGTGTAGTGGTGGTAGTGTGAAGTATGGAGCAGCTTGTATAGTGGTGGTAGTGTGCAGTATGAAGCAGCTTGTGTAGTGGTGGTAGTGTAAAGTATGAAGTAGCTTGTGTAGTGTTGGTAGTGTGCAGTATGAAGCAGCTTGTGTAGAAGTTACGGAGTAGTTCATAAGATGTTTTACGTAGGTGATGATGTGTGAATCATTAGAGTTTGGAAGTATGTTGGATATGTATAATTGTGAATGATTTACAGGAATGTAAGTACAGTATGCTGTTTTTCTAATTGTTTTTCAAGGGAATAAGCTTCAGCTCCTGGACCTTACAGTACAATAATTGAGCCATCCTCCTGTTTGGTGGTACTTATAGTAATGACGAGGACCATAGTACATGTACCGATGTACAACAAAACTAGAAAGCAGAAATCGACACTATTGAATTGGACAAATGAAAAACTATTTTCTACCTATGTTGCAAATACTGTACAAGCTAAACTAACCTACCCTTTATAGGCCTAATACACGATTCTGAGGCCTAATATAGTACATATGTGTGCTATACTAGGCCTTGGAATGTTTAAGTTTGTTTTTTAGCTTAATTTTTCCGACTCTTATAAATGAATAGTACAAAGTTCTACCATCTAATTGCTTAGAATGGCAATATTTGTACTATGGTGCGCATAGTAACAAAAGCTACTATCTAAACAAGAAAATGGGTTGAATCAACTGGTGAGATGCCTTCCTTACCCCAAGGATTTTGTCATACTGTATTTAGATTTTAATCTATTGAATTAACATCCAGTACTTCCTCCTCTTCGTGATTGAAGTGTGAGACTCGAAACCTGATTGGCTTACAGCTCTCGCCTAAACAGTGTGGGAGCACTGTACGACTTGTGTACAGTAGTCGTAGTGTGAAGTACTTCATACTTCAATATGGGAGAAGATAACAAAAGCTGAAAATATAACTTGCAAGGTTCATCAATGGCATGGAATGTGGGGAGCGCAAGAGCAGGGCTGGACGTCATTATAAACAGCCCTGCTCAGGCTGTTTATACCGTATACACAGGCTTCCTGTCTCCAACAAAATTCAATAGTTATTCAACATGAATTGTGTATGTGTAAACTAATATGTGAAGTGGCAAACTTAAAACATCTACGGTAAGCATGCGTGTCCTCTTCTCCCATACCACCGTGTCAGCAACCTTCACATCTCGTTGTAGAAAGACACGTGACCCAGTCACCTCCCTTCGTTTTTGCATGCAAATGTATCTATTTTTCTCCTGCATAGGCAGTGACAATATGCTGATAGCCACATTTTGACAGCATTTTATTGCATTTGGGAGGTCATTCAACAGTTTAGAACTCATAATTTGCATGGCATTTCTGCTTTGGTTGATTCCGATGCTTGGAACATCAAGTAGAGTTGACCAAACCGCACACTAGAAATGGAAGAGAAGATGACGTTTTGGTCCGTCCTGAACAATTATCAAGTTGATTATTAGACATTATCAAGACAATCAACTTGATAATGGTCCAGGATGGACCGAAATGTCGTCGTCTCTACCATTTCTAGTGTGTGGTTTTGGTCAACATTTTTCAGCCACATTTGAAAATACAAATACAGCCGTGCCGTATTTGTAAATACAGCACTGCTGTATTTACTGTAAATACAGCATTGCTCCTCAATGCTGTATTTCTTTTTCATCAAGACAGAAAAAGAAAATCCAGTTTTGAGTACCTGCCGTGTTAGAAAGTGATCATGTTTCTCTTCAAATTACTTATGTGATTAAGTATTACATAATGGTGAGGGGAACANCAACAGTAAAATGGGTACTTGGTTGTAAAAACGATTCTTCGTGGGTGGTCGTATTCCGTGGACCTGCCGAAACGCTATGCGTACTAATGGCTGTACAAGAATGTAACAACTCTTGTATATATCAAAAAAAAAAAAACAAAAAAAAAAAAAAAAAAAGAAAAGAAAATGCCATCTCAACCAGACCAACTACCTCAGCCAACATTGATGGGCATCACCTCACTTAATTCTACATGGTATATATGATGTAAAACATGTAAAACATCAGGCCCAGTAAAATGAACTTTGTATTGCTAATTTTGTATCTTCCTTCCCAAGTTAAGACCATCTAATAAAATATGAGTAAATATTTGAAAATTTCATCTCTAACGAACAAATCAACAGATTTGTTCATTTGATGCATCACGTTAGGGTGATCTCTGTGTGTTTTCATCTCTATTTTTCTTGTCATTTAGAACTCTTAACTCTTCAAAACTACTGTACCTAAATGACAAGCTGAGGTTGTCATGTATTGTGGACTTGCTGTAGGACTTGCATGATTCTGGCTTGATTCCCAGTGCGAGGAGCAATGGGTGATCAAGTCGATGAGTCTTTATGCGTCTTCACCTCATACTTATTTGTCTTGAACAGACCTCTTATGTTCTCCTTACCTCATTATGTCTGCCTCTTGCTTCCTGCCATACCATCTCTCTTGTACCGCATTTGTCAGTTCACTACACAAACACCCATCCTTCCATCCTTGTGTTCTGCAGGTGCATATATTGACAAGCCACACCCGCTGTCATGTTGCTGCCGACCATGTACAGAGGGGTTCCATGCAGACTCACTGCGGTACTCTATGCGTCGTATCCACACCTACCGTGCTCTTGCCTCCCCAGCCTGGATCTCTCTCACCTCCGAAGATCCGATACTCGCTGCTTTCAGGGTAAGTTTCCTGCTGCTGTCTATCAGTGCTTCGTTGTATGTATGGTGTATCTGTTAACTGGTCATTGTGGCTGTTATTGTAAGGTTTTCTGTGTGGTGCCGTTATATCCTTGTGTGGCATTTACATAGTTCTGTTCTTCATAATTCTGTCTCTGTATGACTATTTTTTATCTGCCTCTCTGCAGCTGTGTCTCTTTCTATTGGCTTTTATATATTGTAGCATTGTAGCTCTAGTTGTTTCTATATATTATAAAATGTTAAATTATTTATATATAATGTATGAGCTCAGTTATCCAAAGCCCACTGAACCAAATATTTGAGTTATCCAGCCACAATTGTGTCCAGATAATTTTCCGCAAAATAACCTAACCACAGATGTTATGTTCTGTGGAGATTAGGTTATGTGGAGATTAGGTTACGTAAATTTTCAAGATTAGGTTATGTGGAGATTAGGTTACGTAAATTTTCAAGAACTACTCCTTTCAAGATCTACAATATCAAACATTCTCCAATATTTTAGTAACAAAAAATTGCATAAATATGTAGTATGAACCCAGACATGTTAATTGATAAACCTCAGAACACCTATATAGTGCTGTACTGTAAACTGTATAGGAATGTAAGAATGCATGTCCTATTAAAGATTTTAACCCCCCCAGTTAAATATGAATTAATAGATGTATAGGTATACTGGGATCATTGAAATATTGAATAACAGTCAGATTCTAGCACCATTTGAATAATAATGATAGTACTGTAGTAATAATAATACAAAATGCACACCGGAGCGGCCTTTGTTATAGTCAGCCCTTTATTTAACAGAATACCTATTCTAGTGCCTTATTACTGAATAATGCATGTATAGCACCTGTTTGACAGCTGTCATGGGAGCTAGAACGACTAGCACGGGTGGAGAACGAATTTAAGGACACTTACCTGGAGCTGAGTGACCAGTGCAAGAAGTACACCTGTGAGCTGCTACACCAGTGTCGCTCTACACAGGAGGTGAGAGGCAAAATATGCAAGGGAAGGAGGGTGGGGGAAACAGGGGTTGGAGCTGGGAGGGGGAAAGAAGAAAGGAGAGACTGTCCAATCAGGTAATTTAGTTCTGGGTATCCTGCCAGTTAGCAACAAATTTTTTTTTTTAATTGGATCAAAAATAAAGATCTCGATGGAAATAATATATAATAATTAGATGGAAATAATTAATAATACCCGAGGGTAAAATATTACCCTCAGGTAATTTCAGATAAATACACCATTACTTACATTCTAAGCACTTGACTAAGATCTCTTGCCTTCGTTCCTCCATCAGGTGATTGCGGTCCTCAACCGCCGCAGTGAAGAAGACTCTGAGGATGATGACGATGAGGATGATCCTCAACAGCTGAAGTTATCAAGGCTTAAGCTGGCCCTTAAGTATGATCAAAAGCAGGTAACCAGAGTTATAAACATCGCCAGAAGTAACGGGGTTATGCTCATTTATTACACTTTGAAGAATTATAAGACTCCTCTGAGCTCAAATAAAAATTTTCTCTCAGTTAGGCACTGAACCAAACATAAGGATTACATCTGATACCTTCAGTACAATTTTATTCCGTGTTTTCTTCCCAAGTTTTCCTACTGTTACCTATTCCACTATTATTTGGTCAATAGATACCGCTATGTGTTGAGCCCAGCATATAATGAAGCCCAGAATGCTTACATGTGCGGTGATGCATCAGTATAACCCCTAAAAGCTTATCCAACACAAAAATACAAGATCAGTCTATTCTGAACATTCATAACACTGGAATTTACAGACATATTATAAAACTTTTGTATAATGGAAATTCCCCCATATAATTCCAAAGCCATGCATTCAAATGCCAAGCAAATCATGGACATCCTCTATTTATAATGATATTCTGTCTAGGAAACATTTGGCCTGAATGGTATTGAGTTATTTGGATCATATTTGCATTAATTATGTGCATGGAAAGAATGGTGGTTTTTCTTGCTACTGTAGACATTTAATAAGAGAAAAAACATTAATTTTTACTCTCATTTCAACCCTCAGTAGAAACAAAATAGTAAATAAGTTATTGCAGTAAAGGGTTAAATTCAGCTATTAATAGCAAACCCTTAACAAATGTAATACAAAATTTACTATGGAAATGGATTATTCTTCTCCCATCCAACTATGAGAAATGCTACTTTGCATGTCAAAACAATATCAAGTTTAACTTTTCTCTTGCCCCTGTTAAATGCTCCTGCAAGGTTTTCAACACAGTATTGTGTTTCTTCATCCATCTTTATTCTTATCGGCAGTATGAGGCAGAGAGAGTGAAGACTGCCTCGGCTCTTCCATAATGACTTCATCTGTCCACCTAATTAGTTTCTGTAGCCTTATCATGGAATGTTGCTTTCTTTTTCCTAGCAGATAATCTTGAAATACATCCAAAGATTTTCTTGGTATACATCCAAAAGCCTGCTATTATTTGCTCTTCTCATAAACTCCTATGTACCAAGATTCAGACTTGAACATATATATGATTGCCCTACCTTGTTCTGTCCTCCCATGACAGTTTGTGGCTCACCCAAACTGCCAGCAGCTGTTGACGTCAGTGTGGCATGAAGGTCTTCCCATCTGGCGCCGGAGGAATGCCTTGGTCAAGATCTTGCTCTGCCTCTCCATCATCCTCTGCATGCCTATCATTGCCATCATTTATCTCATCTTTCCCAGAACCAGCCTTGGCAGAGTAATACGCTCTCCCTTCATGAAGTTCATCTATCACAGGTAACCCAGCTGCAGTAGACTACTTCTTATAATCTACTATATTTCAGAGAGATAGATATAGATAGATATGGATTGGAAGAAATGTTCTTCCAATGGAATTGGAAGGTAAATGAATGGAAGGCATCAGCTAAGCAGAGGTCTTGGTGCATTCAAGAAGGTATTGAGTGGTCCCCACCATAAAAGGGGTTTTCATTACAATCAGTGAAGAATTTTTACTTCACTAGTACTGTAGAGTCGGTTCACAACCAAAAGGTTCTGGGGTCAATTCCTGAGCAAGTTAGAGACATTTGGGCATGTTTTCTCACACCCCTTGGGCTCAACCACTCGGGCTGGATGGTAGAGCGACGGTCTCGCTTCGTGCAGGTCGGCGTTCAATCCCCGACCGTCCAAGTCGTTGGCACCATTCTTTTCCCCTCGTCCCTTCCCAAATCCTTACCCTGATTTCTCCTGATACTTCCCTTCCCTTCCCTTCACACCCCTTGGGTGTTTCTGTTCACCTAGCACTACTCTGGAGTTTATCATCTGTTGTGGGTTGCATCCTGCGGAAAGTCAGTCGTTGGCCTAAGGCGACCTCTACAACCATAACAGGCTTTCTGCCCCCAACAATAAGAAATCATATTTGATTCCTTTGTATTGCATTGCATTGAGGAATGTAAGTAAGTGTAAGTGGGCTTATACTTTGTAAGTGTAAATAGCAGAAGAGAATATATGGAGTGAATGTATATGTAGCATGTTCAGGGATTTCAATAGAGGGTTGTATGTTGTTATCTGAAAAAAATTATTACAATTCTGACAGCTGATTTTTGCTGGGTGATGATGGGGTTTGAGTTATGTAGTTTATGGTTGCTGAGCTTCATGCACATATAAGTTTGATATGGTAATGATAAAGCAGTGAGTAATATAGAATGAGATGAGCAGCATGGGGGAACATAATACCAGTACAGGTACCTAATTTGTTTAAATATACCAACTGTTTAGAAGACTTTTCTGGAGGCAGCTTCCCTGTGGCTCCCAAGCTATTTTGCTGAGATTGCTCCATACTAAAAGGTCACATCAATAGAGGAACTTCTGTTTGGCCTCCCTGAGACCAGAGCCAGAACTTGCCCCCCCCCCTCCCTTACAAAGGCATAGGGAACAAGTGACAATCTGCCACCACTCCAGTTAAAGCCTCCAGAAAGTCAGCAAAGTTTAACTAACAGCTGCAGGGTTTACAGAAAATGAAGCTTCAAAACTTCCAAACAACTCCACACACAATTCACATAAAAACACTGAACATAGCTCAGAACTTGTAATACTGACTATTATCACCAGGTGGCCAGCCCCAGCTTCCCTGATCAGTTCTGGAGCTGATGGACAACCCAGCTATGAATGGATGAACCTGAAAATAGGGAAGAATGACAGAGCCACTTGCAGGGCTCCTCCTGAAAGCGACATTTCATTACATTCAATGCTTGGTTTCTGGATGGGAGCCCCCAGGTGGCTCTCTGCAGCTAGTTAATCATTGAGAGCAACAACAAGACTAAATACTAAGTTGCCAGAACCCTGTTAGAGCGCCAAGACACCAAGCCCAAATATGGGGCAGGATATGAAGTTGACTGCGCCCTGAGCTGCAAATTTGCAAATACTGTGGACCCGAGGGGTAGACCACAAGCCTCAATGACACAGCGGGAACAAGGGACTAAGAAAACAGAATCACCCAGCAAAGCATCCACTGAAACAGAACTGGTGGCCCGCAGGTAGCTGTGAAGAGTTATAAACCCATGGAATCACCTACCAGCTGATGCCATTAATGTCACAGTTCAAAATCCAGATGACAAAAATCCTTAGGGATAATAGGAGAAACATTGACAAGCCCATTGACAATGGGCTTCCTATCCCCCATTGAAGCCACTAAAGAGATGGTCGCCCTCAGGTAAATTCAGGTAAATTAGAAATAGGAGAGGTCCTAGAATGCTGCCTTGTGGTACTCTAGTTGTTAATAGGAGAGATTTTGTTGTTAAAGTTATATCTGCTTTGGGAATACCTTAGGATTTTATCATATTAGATTTTGATCTACAGTACTATCTTTTAATAAATATCAACTGTATACTTCGATCCAGTAAAGTTTTTTCGATCCCTGTAGATCCAGTAAATTTTGGATGCATCTGATTTGTGCTATGCCACATTTTACATAAACAAATCCATATTTTCTCCCTTACTACCCGGTACAGTGCTTCCTTCGGGCTCTTCCTAGTGCTGTTGGTGCTGGCCTCCACCAGAACAGAGGGCAGCGAGAGACACCGCAGGAATCTCCGTGGACCTGCACCAACCTTTGTCGAGTGGCTCATTTTTTTCTGGGTTACTGGCATGGTGAGTTTAGTGTAGGCCATAGTGAGACATTTTAGCAACATGGTAAAAGACCTTGGGTTCAAGGTAGGGGGGTCTTTGGTCCATTGTACGTGTGAATCTGAAAGAGAAAGGGGTCTTATGACATTATTTGTAGTTCATAGGTACAGTATATTGAAAATTCTGGACAAAAAGTGAGGTCCTGGAACATGAAGAATGGTTCTGAAACTAGCTGTGTCATGAGTGCTTACAGAGGTAATTGAGAATAGGGTTTATTATGATTAGTTGTTCCATGGTAGGGAGAGGGATCTTCTCTGGTTTGTTTCAAAGGTGAATAATTTTGGCATGATGAGCTACAACAAAGGCATGTTGAGAAACTTAAGAGGCATCATCACTGTCGTCATGGTAACCATTTTGTACTGGTAGCCCGGTACAAAGGCTAGTGACTACAGTTGGAAGAGCTGTGTGGTTAGTCATACTGTAGGATATGTAAAATAGCAACAGGCATCCACAAAATTGACAAATAAGAGTTTTTGAAAACTGTAACTTCAAGAACAAGAGGACAAAAGTTCAAACTCAGGAAACAAAGCTGCCAAAAGCACATTTAAAAAGTTCACTTTTGCAAACAGAGTGGTAGACGGTTGGAACAAGTTACTGTAACTGAGGAGATGGTGGAGGTCTAAACCTTCAGTAATTTTAAAGGATCATATAAGGAGTGCTGGGAAGATGGGGACACCATGTCGGTCGGCCGAGCGGACAGCACGCTGGACTTGTGATCCTGTGGTCCTGGGTTCGATCCGAGGCGCCGGCGAGAAACAATGGGCAGAGTTTCTTTCACCCTATGCCCCTGTTACCTAGCAGTAAAATAGGTACCTGGGTGTTAGTCAGCTGTCACAGGCTGCTTCCTGGGGGTGGAGGCCTGGTCGAGGACCGGGCCACGGGGACACTAAAAAGCTCCGAAATCATCTCAAGATAACCTCAAGATAACCATGAGTAGCACTCATCCTGTAACTGTGCTTAGGTAATTACACACACACACACCCAAGGTATTTAAATTTCCAGTATTATTGTCACACTAGTTTCATACTTGAAATTAACTATTCTCTACCCCTACTATGAAATTAGTTTCATCTGTATTAATTGCCAATCATCTTGTCTTGTATGCATACAAAACTGTACGTGTGTGTGTGTGTGTGTGTTGAAACAGTGTTGAATTATATCTTGTATGCAATCTGTTATACTGTTCCCCTGCTTTCCTGACATGCATTATGCTTACATTCTATGCACAAAGAACTCGCATTCATGTGGTGAATCAATGGGAAATTCAGTAGGATCCACGAGGAGAGTGTAGGACCATGTCGTAGTGTAGAGCATGTCCAGTGCATAGCTTCAAATCATCCTTGTGGCTCCTACTGTTTTTCTCGCCTCCTTTCTCTCTCTCATTGGCACAGTAATAATGCATTAACCATTATCAGACACATGTTGGTAGCCATATCTAATTTCCCCTCGCTATACTGTATTGCAATATTACCTCACATAGTGTCTTAATTATAATATTACTATTATCATATAACTATTATTTACTACAATGTATTATCTCTCATCAGGTGTTTAGCTTGCCATTCTACAGCAACTTTACACCTTCCCTTTTGTGTGAGATGATTGCCACATATGGTGGATGTTACAGGTGTGGGCAGAGTGCAAACAGCTATGGGAAGAGGGGCTGACTGCTTACATCCGCCAGTGGTGGAACTGGCTCGACTTCATAATGCTCTCCCTCTACCTGTGTACCTTCAGTCTGCGGGCTGTTGCCTTCGTTCAGATTACGACCAACAAGTATGGTCCCAGGTGAGAGATGCATCACCCCTTCTGTGAGTGAGGTTCCAGGTGAGGAATGCATCATCCCTTATCCATGTATAGTTAAACGAAAGGACACTCCCCATACTTTCCACTCTGCCAAGCAAACCCAATTCTTACCTGCTGTCTTAAACACTACAATTTTGTTCTCATCATTATCTTATCCTCTCCTATTATTACCATACCTTGATACCTTACCTTGAGGATACCTTGAGGTGCTTCCGGGGCTTAGCGTCCCCGCGGCCCGGTCATCGACCAGGCCTCCTGGTTGCTGGACTGATCAACCAGGCTGTTGGACGCGGCTGCTCGCAGCCTGACGTATGAGTCACAGCCTGGTTGATCAGGATATCTTAAACTACTTCTGTTTGTATCACTCTTCTTAAAACTATATATTTAGTCTCATGTATACTCAAGACATCACAGAGGACATCACTGTCTGACTGTATTCTTGCCCACAGAGAGGTTCCACGTGCCCAGTGGCCAGCCAATGATCCAACGCTCATTGCCGAAGGAGTGTTTGCTGTGGCCAATGTCTTCTCCTTTGCCAGAATCATCTACTTGTTTCAGACTAACCCTCATCTTGGCCCCCTTCAAATTTCCCTTGGCTGCATGATCATAGGTATGTAGCTCTAGACCTTAGTAAGACAGTTAGAAACTTGTAAGTAATTGAAGTACAACCAGCCAATGAACATAAAGATTCAGATTCAAAAACTATATTAAAATATTTTTTTACAATTTGTACTAATTCTGTGCCTATAACTGAATCCATTCCACTTTGAACAAAACGATTCAAAGATTTTCAACTTTGCTCTTCAGATTATTGTTGTCTAGCAAGCATTGTAGAGTACACCACTTATTTTTTATTTATTTATTTATACTGTATATACAAGAAGGTACAGTACATTGGGATTGTGAGGATACATAGCATAGTAATTACAATCTTGTAAAGCCACTAGTATGCGCAGCGTTTAGGGCAGGTCCTTAATCTAAGAAAATTTTAAGTAGGTAAATACTTGCAAAATTTATAAAAATGATAACAGTTACATAGCAAGAAAAAAAATAAAAGATGAGAGAAAATTGTAGGTATATTAAAGCACATAGGTAGCTCAGATTGATTGCAATGATAGCTTGAATGGTAGTTTAACAAAAATTAGTAGGCACAATACAGCATATGGCTAGCACATAAAAGAAGACAGCAATGAACACAATGATAAAGTTGTTTGGATTAAGTACATAAAGATTGGAAGATTGGGTA
This sequence comes from Procambarus virginalis, assembly GCA_020271785.1. NCBI lineage: Eukaryota > Metazoa > Arthropoda > Malacostraca > Decapoda > Cambaridae > Procambarus > Procambarus virginalis. The sequence continues at coordinate 44,811,087 of WNGS01164858.1, forward strand.
ACACTAGATACAGAGCAAATTTAAAGCTCAGTGTAGGAAACTACGAAGATGAAATTAAGTACTTTTTGTTTTTGTTTTTAAATGAGGCAAAAGTTTGACAGCTTTTTAATTCACTAGGGAGTGAGTTCCATAGACTAGGTCCCTTAATTTGCATAGTGTTTACAGATTAAGTTTGACCCTGGGGATATCAAAGATATATTTATTTCTGGTGTGGTGATAATGGGTCCTATTACATCTGTCTAGGGAGAGTTTCAGAGCATGGTTTGCATTTAAGAACAGGTTTTGTAAATGTAGTTGACACAAGAGAATGTGTGGAGGGAGTTAATATTTAGCAAGTTTAGGGATTTAAACAAGGGAGCCGAGTGTTGTCTGAAAGCAGAGTTTGTTATTATTCTGATAGCAGATTTTTGCTGGGTGATGATGGGCTTAAGGTGGTTTGCAGTGGTAGACCCCCATGCACAGATACCATAATTATGATAGGGATAGATTAGTGCATAATATAGTGAGAGGAGAGCAGAGTTAGGAACATATCTTATTTTAGAGAGTATACCAACTGTTTTAGAGGCTTTCTTAATTATGTGTTGAATGTGGGTGCTGAAGTTGAGTCTCTTGTCTAGGAATAGGCCAAGAAACTTGCCATCATTTTTATTACTGATGTTAATGTTGTCTATCTGTAGCTGAATTGCATTCGATAATTTGCTTCCAAATAAGATGTAGTAGGTCTTTTCTATGTTTAATGTTAGTTTGTTAGTTGACATCCATAAGTGGACTTTTTTTTTAATTCAGTATTCTCAACATTATTTAGTGTATTTGGGTTGGGGTCTTAATAAATGAGGGTAGTATCATCAGCAAACAATATAGGTTTAAGAATATTAGAGACATTAGGCAGATCATTGATATATATAAGAAATAGAAGAGGTCCTAAGATGCTGCCCTGTGGCACTCCAACAGTAATTGGTAGAGTGGAAGAAGTTGTATCATTGATGGTTACACATTGGTGTCTGTCACTAAGATAGGATCGGATGTAGTCAAGGGCAAGGCCTCGGATTCCATAATGCTGGAGTTTAAGTAAGAGATAGTTGTGATTAACAGTATCAAAGGCTTTTCTTAGGTCAATGAAGAGTCCAATCGGAAAGTCATTTTTGTCAAGGGCTGAGTAGATTACGTCAAGGAGACTAATGATTGCATCATTGGTGCTCTTTTGGGACCAGAAGCCAAACTGGCAGGGGCTGAGTATGTCAAATTTTACGAGGTAGGAATAGAGCTGTTTGTAGATAATTTTTTCAAATATTTTTGATAGAATGGGTAGATTTGATATTGGTCTATAATTATTTATGTCCGCCGGATTGCCTCCTTTATGGACTGGCGTTACTCTTGCTTTTTTAAGGATATCAGGGAAGGTGTTACACTTATTACCAATTATGCACTTAACCAGATAACTCAAAATACTGTATTTTGGTAATCATTGTCTACATAACATTGTGCAGACATGCCAGTTAAAGTATGAAAGTGGTCAGTTTGAAGGAGTGGTGTCCAAAAATGTATGCTGTTGGCTGTGCCAGTACAGTACGGCATGGCTGAACTTTAAATTGTAATCTGATTTCTTATTTTAATATTTTATGCCACAAATTTTCAAGTTAATAATAATAATAATAATTTGTCTGGGACAGGAAGCCTGTGAATGTATATTCAGGTTTGTATCAAGGTCTCTTTCAAGGTACAGTACATTCCTACTGATCATTCCTAGGATGCACCCCCCACAACAGTTGCCTAACTCCCAGGTATCTATTTACTGCTAGGTTAACAAACTCATTAGGTAAAAGGGAACGAGCCTAACCATTTCTGTCCTGCCCAGGAATTCACCCTGGATCTCCAATTGTGAGTGAAGAAAAGTCAGAAATTTTCAAGCAGTAAGCCTACTTCTTAACGTCACCACTTCCCCATTGCCTTAATAACTAAGATCTAAATAGCAAAGACCACATTATTACGTCAGAATTATTGCATAATGTGTTGCAATACTATCGTCAGCTCTAAATTGAGTAGTGTAATGGTCATCACGGTTCACAGCTGAAGGTTCCTAGGTTCGATTCCTGAACTAGAATGGAGATGTTTGAGCACATTTGGGGAATGTCTCTTTTCACCTGATATGTCTCATTCACCTAGCAGCAAATAGTTACCTGAAAGTTAGTTAACTGTTGTGGATTGCATCCTGGGAAAGGTCGGTAGTTGGCCAAGGGAGACCGTGATAAACCTAACAGGCTTTGTATCATTGACAAAGGAAAACTATATTCAGGTGTATGTACAATTTGTCATATTTTCCTTTTATAGAATGAGTACACTTAGTATTATAGTTTGTGTTATTACTGTAGCTAGATTCCTAGTGGGTTTTATCAACAAAGGCATATATGCTACTGCAAAAAAAAAAAAGATGTCACTGGCTGAGTAGTGTAATGTTTTACACTACACTGCACTGTTTTGCACTACACTCTGCACTACACTACACTGTTTTACACTTTGTTGGCTTTTCTTGTTTATTTGTGTGCCCAAGAGTACACAAACTAAAGACTAGCTGCCCTTGCACTTTTGACGACAAAATATCGTAATATGAATTTTGATGCCGATTACCTCACTGAAATTTTGTAATCCTTCTAAAGGATGTCTAAAATTGTTCAACATATCAAAAATATAAACAATGCAAGTAAAACATTTAAAATAGAATAGAATCTTTATTCATAAAAAAGTTAGGTGGCATGGTAGTGAATCAGTATTTGCAAATTAATTTTTTTATAAGGCCATTAGTATACTCAGCATCTTGTGCAACCTTAAAACTAAATTAAGAGTCATGTAGTATTTGAAAAATTGTATTGCTATTTCATGAACATACGAAATGCAGGATATTTAAATAAATATAAATAAATATGTTTATTCAGGTTTATAAATGTGTAATGAATGTGTTTATTATTTGTTGCAGAAAATTTTGGTCTATTATTTTTATTATAAATATAATTATATTTATTATAAGTACTAATTATAGTTTATAATTAGTATAGTATACACTTTACAAATAATTAGAATATGAATGACTGGTTTACATGTTAACATTTTAATGTTACACAATACTAGAAGATAATTTAACTTTTCACATAGTACCGGAGGATAATTTTAAGGTTACACATAGTACGAGAAGATAATTTTAAGGTTTCACATAGTACTGGAAGATAATTTTAAGGTTACACATAGTGCAACAAGATAATTTTAAGGTTACACATAGTACGAGAAGATAATTTTAAGGTTACACATAGCACCGGAAGATAATTTTAAGGTTACATATAATACGAGAAGATAATTTTAAGGTTACACATAGTACGAGAAGATAATTTTAAGGTTACACATAGTACGAGAAGACGATCTTAAGGTTACACATAGTACGAGAAGATAATCTTAAGGTTACACATAGGTAATATGGAAGAAATAGGATCCATCACAGAAACATATGGTGTCTATCACTGAAATAAGATCGAGGGTGATCCAATCTATATTAAAGTAGACAATTCAACTATAAATCTCTAATGATAAGAAAATAATATTGCAAAAAGGGGTCTTATCAGCACTGATTTCCTCTTTAATTGTTCTGAATTGCAGATATTGCCAAGTTTTTGTTCATCTTCTTCCTGGTGCTGACGAGCTTCGCATGTGGCCTTAACCAGCTCTATTGGTACTATGATCCTCCTAGTACCTCTTGCAGCACCGTTGCTGGGGACACTACGTGCCACTCTGGCTCAGACGCCTTCAACACGTGAGTTGCCTTTGCTGGTTGACGTCTTCCTAGAAATGACAGTTGTGGTTTTTGCATAGATACATGCTTTTAGGTGTGGTTCAGAATGTTATTACTTGTATAGGTGTGTTTGTAGTGGTGGTAGTGTGAAGTATGGAGCTGCTTGTGTAGTGGTGGTAGTGTGAAGTATGGAGCTGCTTGTGTAGTGGTGGTAGTGTGAAGTATGAAGCAGCTTGTGTAGTGGTGGTAGTGTGAAGTATGAAGCAGCTTGTGTAGTGGTGGTAGTGTGAAGTATGGAGCAGCTTGTGTAGTGGTGGTAGTGTGAAGTATGGAGCAGCTTGTGTAGTGGTGGTAGTGTGAAGTATGGAGCAGCTTGTATAGTGGTGGTAGTGTGAAGTATGAAGCAGCTTGTGTAGTGTGGTAGTGTGCAGTATGAAGCAGCTTGTGTAGTGGTGGTAGTGTGAAGTATGAAGCAGCTTGTGTAGTGGTGGTAGTGTGAAGTATGAAGCAGCTTGTGTAGTGGTGGTGGTGTGAAGTATGGAGCTGCTTGTGTAGTGGTGGTAGTGTGAAGTATGAAGCAGCTTGTGTAGTGGTGGTAGTGTGAAGTATGGAGCTGCTTGTGTAGTGGTGGTAGTGTGAAGTATGAAGCAGCTTGTGTAGTGGTGGTAGTGTGAAGTATGAAGCAGCTTGTGTAGTGGTGGTAGTGTGAAGTATGAAGCAGCTTGTGTAGTGGTGGTAGTGTGAAGTATGGAGCTGCTTGTGTAGTGGTGGTAGTGTGAAGTATGAAGCAGCTTGTGTAGTGGTGGTAGTGTGAAGTATGGAGCTGCTTGTGTAGTGGTGGTAGTGTGAAGTATGAAGCAGCTTGTGTAGTGGTGGTAGTGTGCAGTATGAAGCAGCTTGTGTAGTGGTGGTAGTGTGCAGTATGGAGCTGCTTGTGTAGTGGTGGTAGTGTGAAGTATGGAGCAGCTTGTTAGTGGTGGTAGTGTGCAGTATGAAGCAGCTTGTGTAGTGGTGGTAGTGTGAAGTATGAAGCAGCTTGTGTAGTGGTGGTAGTGTGAAGTATGGAGCAGCTTGTATAGTGGTGGTAGTGTGCAGTATGAAGCAGCTTGTGTAGTGGTGGTAGTGTGCAGTATGAAGCAGCTTGTGTAGTGGTGGTAGTGTGAAGTATGAAGTAGCTTGTGTAGTGTTGGTAGTGTGCAGTATGAAGCAGCTTGTGTAGAAGTTACGGAGTAGTTCATAAGATGTTTTACGTAGGTGATGATGTGTGAATCATTAGAGTTTGGAAGTATGTTGGATATGTATAATTGTGAATGATTTACAGGAATGTAAGTACAGTATGCTGTTTTTCTAATTGTTTTTCAAGGGAATAAGCTTCAGCTCCTGGACCTTACAGTACAATAATTGAGCCATCCTCCTGTTTTGGTGGTACTTATAGTAATGACGAGGACCATAGTACATGTACCGATGTACAACAAACTAGAAAGTAGAAATCGACACTATTGAATTGGACAAACTGAAAAACTATTTTCTACCTATGTTGCAAATACTGTACAAGCTAAACTAACCTACCCTTTATAGGCCTAATACACGATTTCTGAGGCCTAATATAGTACATATGTGTGCTATACTAGGCCTTGGAATGTTTAAGTTTGTTTTTTAGCTTAATTTTTCCGACTCTTATAAAATGAATAGTACAAAGTTCTACCATCTAATTGCTTAGAATGGCAATATTTGTACTATGGTGCGCATAGTAACAAAAGCTACTATCTAAACAAGAAAATGGGTTGAATCAACTGGTGAGATGCCTTCCTTACCCCAAGGATTTTGTCATACTGTATTTAGATTTTAATCTATTGAATTAACATCCAGTACTTCCTCCTCTTCGTGATTGAAGTGTGAGACTCGAAACCTGATTGGCTTACAGCTCTCGCCTAAACAGTGTGGGAGCACTGTACGACTTGTGTACAGTAGTCGTAGTGTGAAGTACTTCATACTTCAATATGGGAGAAGATAACAAAAGCTGAAAATATAACTTGCAAGGTTCATCAATGGCATGGAATGTGGGGAGCGCAAGAGCAGGGCTGGACGTTATTATAAACAGCCCTGCTCAGGCTGTTTATACCGTATACACAGGCTTCCTGTCTCCAACAAAATTCAATAGTTATTCAACATGAATTGTGTATGTGTAAACTAATATGTGAAGTGGCAAACTTAAAACATCTTACGATAAGCATGCGTGTCCTCTTCTCCCATACCACCGTGTCAGCAACCTTCACATCTCGTTGTAGAAAGACACGTGACCCAGTCACCTCCCTTCGTTTTTGCATGCAAATGTATCTATTTTTTCCTGCATAGGCAATGACAATATTGCTGATAGCCACATTTTGACAACATTTTATTGCATTTGGGAGGTCATTCAACAGTTTAGAACTCATAATTTGCATGGCATTTCTGCTTTGGTTGATTCCGATGCTTGGAACATCAAGTAGAGTTGACCAAACCGCACACTAGAAATGGAAGAGAAGATGACGTTTTGGTCCGTCCTGAACCATTATCAAGTTGATTATTAGACATTATCAAGACAATCAACTTGATAATGGTCCAGGATGGACCGAAATGTCGTCGTCTCTACCATTTCTAGTGTGTGGTTTTGGTCAACATTTTTCAGCCACATTTGAAAATACAAATACAGCCGTGCCGTATTTGTAAATACAGCACTGCTGTATTTACTGTAAATACAGCATTGCTCCTCAATGCTGTATTTCTTTTTCATCAAGACAGAAAAAAGAAAATCCAGTTTTGAGTACCTGCCTATGTTAGAAAGTGATCATGTTCTCTTCAAAATTACTTATGTGATTAAGTATTACATAATGGTGAGTGGAACAAGGGCAGGAATCAAGAAATGTGAATTTCTTGATTCTTCAGCCATTTCAGAAATTTGAATTTCTTGATTCAAAAGAAAAAGAAAGACATGATGAAGATTGAGTGAGTTCCTTATTCGTTTTGATTGGGATACTTTGCTTTCCAGTAAAGATGTACATGAATTGCATGCAAAATTCTGTCAAAAATATGTAACAAAAAAATTCATATGGGACTGAAAAGCAGGAAAAATACAACAGAAGTTGTGAGAGAGCTTGGGATTTGAATAGGAAAAAATGGACCAATTGTAGGAATAGATCTAACTTGTACATATCTCGGAACTTCAAACATTCTCAAAACCACTACATGAAAATATAAAGGGAAGAAGAGCAAAATTTTTAGGAAGAAATAACCGACAAATGTAAGAAAGGACCCAGTGTATTCTGGGTGTAAATTTGCATGTGAACAACAAAGTTCAAAGACTGAGGGCCATTATCTCAGTAGCCTTGAAGATGACAGGAAACTAACATCTTGTCAAAGGTCCCTACCTTAATTTCCAAGTATTTTTCCGGCTGAATTTTAAACTGGTGTATTGTCTGGGCATTTATGCCTTCAGCAGGTAGGTAATTCTATGGGTTCATTTTTTTTTTTTTTTTTTTTTGAGATATATACAAGAGTTGTTACATTCTTGTACAGCCACTAGTACGCGTAGCGTTTTGGGCAGGTCCCTGGAATACGATCCCTGCCACAAAGAATCATTGTTACAACCAAGTACACATTTTACTGTTGCGTTAAACAGAGAGTTCAACAGTTATTACCCCTGTAGGTGCAAAAATAGTTGTTTTTATTATCCTGCACTGGGGCTTATTGAGTTTGAAGCTGACAATAGTGACAGGAGGAATATGAGACACTGAATGCTGAGCTGAAGCCATATCACTAGGAAATGCAATTAAAATTAAGTGGGGTGGATTATCTATAAAAACACAATTTCAAACCAGATGGGTCAAACATCTTTTCATTCAGGGGGGCATGGCTGCTGAGTGGACAGCACTCTGGATTTGTAGTCCTAAGGTTCAGGGTTTGAGCCCCGGCGGAGGCGGAAAAAATGAGCAGTTTCTTTCACCTTGATGCCTCTGTTCATCTAGCAGTAAATAGGTACCTGGGAGTTAGACCATTGCTACGAGCTGTTTCTTGGAGATGTGTAACAAAAAGGAGGCCTGGTCGTGGACCGGGCCGCAGGGACGCTAAGCCTTGAAATCATCTCAAGAAAAACTCAAGATAAACAGACAATTTAGCTTTAAGACTGAAAGATCTTGTGTGTGCCAAATTGGCATCAGTTTCTACGATAATGACTAAAATATTTCAAGACAGAGATGGCTGGGTAGATTGCATCTTTTTGAACTTCAGAAAGGTATTGATAGTGTCCCACACAAGATATCGTTTTAGCAGCTAGAGTATATTGTAGGAGTGACAAAAAGACCACTAGTGTGAATAAAAACTTTTTAACAAATAGCAAGATGAAAGCAGTAACGTGATTAAGAGAACAGTAATTGGACTGAAGAGATACCACTAGGTGGCATCCACAAGGCTCAGACCCATCACCCATAATGTTCATTGTATATGTCAATGGTCTACTTTCAGGATAACAGAGATATATACAGAATACAAATGTTTGTATAAGATGCTAAGATCCTGCTTGGCATGCAAGTTCTTTACGTATGTCACACCTTTCAGTGATTTACCATAACTGTTGTTCTACTTGATTCTCAGCAGTTCCAGTTTCACCAGTTCATCTGCAGGTGCTCATGGGATCTAATTTGATCTAATAAACTAGTTTTATCCACTGATTCACTGTACTCCACAGATGCAGCATGATTTCTTGGTTCATTAGGATCCACATACGGTATGCAGTTTTACTCATTACTCATCTTCTACCCACAGATCCAGTGTGGTCATCATAACCTTTGATATATCTGTTTGTTATTTCAAAACAATAATTCATTTTGGTCCATCTGCTCACAATTATCATTCCATATGATGCTACTGATCATTTAAAACAATAATGATACGTTGGTGTTTATTGACATTTGATGAAGAGTTGTATAATTTTGACTTGCTTTGATTGCTTATAATTCAGGCCAGTTACCATTGAGATTCACCAACACATTTTCACGAATTAAGTCATTCTGACTAATGTATTGAATGTCTGTGGTTCTTCTTCAACTGTGGATTGTTGATAAGCTTTCTTCTATGAGCCATATTAATTCATTTCTATTAGTTGGTTTGCTTTGAATTTGGGATTCACTTTAGAGTAATTCATTTTGAAGCACATTTGTATCTTGAAATTCACTGTACAGTAATTCATTTTGAACGAGATTTGCATCTTGAGCTACTGATCCACTATGATTTATTGAATCAATTTAATTTATTAATGCTTGTATTTCTCGTGCGCAGTGATGGTGGCGAGTACAAAGGCGGCTTCAAGACGTGAGTGACACTTGTCGGTGCCATCCTTCCAAATCACCTTTATCTGTTGCCCCTAAAGGTTGCACTCGCTGATCAGGCCACCCTTGAGTGTTTCCCTTCGAGGATAGACTCAATGGGTATCCTTAGAGGAAATCTTAATATTCCCCCCTTTTAAAGGTTGTACCTTACTGATCATCATTAATGATAATTATATTCAGTCCCCCCTTATTAAGGTAACAAATCACTGGCCATTCTTAGAGGTAACATTTACACGTTTCCTCTTAAAGTTTAGACTTGTTCATATCTTGAAGTCATCTTTCACCATTTCCCTAAAATAAAGCTGCATGTAATGGCCACCTTTAAAGATGAAACATGTCTTCATGGTAGTTGGTGTGGAATTGTCTCCTCTTAAGTCATTCTCAAGCAGTCTATCCTAACGTTTTGAAGAGGGTTATTCTAACAGCTCAACTTGATTACCCTGTAAAAGAGTGCAGTACTATAAAGTTCCACTTGATCAACTTGCAAAAAAAAGATCCTTAAAACCATTCTTCAAGGATTCATAAAAGCTCATTTTAAAACATAATTCTTAAGTCACATTTAGTGGCCTTAAATATCTTCTACTGTATTTTCAAAGGAAATGTTTAAAACTGATATTTACACTGCCTTTAAAAGTCATTTTAACTTTAGTCCATAAGAATAATGAATAAAAGCTGCCTGTAAAAGCCCACGAGAAATATCATCCATACCAAATTTCCATTAAAGACTTACCTCAACAGTTGCAATAAGTTGATGCTATATACACACAAGTCAGCCTGGAGACCTGCTTCTACCCCTCCCTATAGTTCCCACAAACAGGCTTCCTGCTTCAGTAGTTATGTGCTATGCTTGCCATTAATACACAAAAGGACAACAAAATAAACTTTAGCCAGTTTTTTCTCTCAACTAACTGTAACCAGTCAGTTTTAAATATAACCTTCAATTTGGATTTAATTCCAATATTCGTTAAATATGACCTGAATTTACCTTTGAGCCACCATCTCTAATGACCTAAACCAAGGAAATAATATCAGCTAGAGGCAAAATTCAGCCAGAGTCATAATTCTGCAGGTAATTTTACTAATTATTTATATTTACCCACATTATGTGAACACTGTAAAGTAACAATTCTACATTTATATTTACAATATTTATTGTCTGGTGGGGCCAAATGCTGGCTCCCTGTTCCTACTTAAACTGAGAGAGCACCCCCCCCCCTTCATGCACACACTCGCTGCATATTTTTGGATAGCCAAAAATCCTTTGACACAGTGCCACATAAAAGACTAGTGCACAAACTGGAGGTGCAGGCAGGAGTGAAAGGAAAGGTACTTCACTGAATAAGGGAGTACCTACGCAACAGAAGACAGCGAGTCACTGTGAGGGGTGAGGTCTCAGAGTGGCGAGACGTCACCAGTGGAGTCCCTCAGGGATCACTTCTTGGACCTCTACTATTTCTGATATATGTAAAGGATCTCCCAGAGGGAATAGACTCGGTTCTCTCAATGTTTGCTGATGATGCAAAAATTATGAGAAGGTTTAAGACAAAGGAACATGATATGAGGCTACAAGATGACCTAAACTAACTGAAGGAATGGTCCAACAAGTGGTTGTTAGAGTTTGACCCAAGCAAATATAATGTAATGAAGATAGGTGTAGGGAGCAGGAGGCTAGATACAAGTTATCATTTGAGAGATGAAATTCAAGAATCAGAGAGAGAGAGAGAGAGAAAGCCCTGGGGTGTTGATATCATGCGACACCTGTCTCCTGAAGCCCATATCAAGAGGATAACATCAGTGGCATATGCCAGGTTGGCCTATATATGAACAGCCTTTAGAAACTTGTGTAAGGAATCGTTCAGAACTTTGTATACCACATATGTCAGACCAATCCTGGAGTATGCAGCTCCAGCATGGAGTCCATATCTAGTTAAGCATAAGACTAAACTGGAGAAGGTTCAAAGGTTTGCCACCAGACTAATACCCGAGCTGAGAGGTATGAGCTACGAGGAGAGACTGCGGGAATTAAACCTCACGTTGCTGGAAGACAGAAGAATTAGGGGGGACATGATTCCCACATGAAAGATTCTCAAAGGAATCGATAGGGTAGACTATTTAACACAAGGGGGCACACAGATGGAAATTGAGTGCCCAAATGAACCATAGAAAAAAAATTAGTGTCAGAGTACAGTTGTTGACAAATGGAATGCTGTTGGAAGTGATGTGGTGGAGGCATAATCCATACACAGTTTCAAGTGTAGATATGATAGAGCCCAATAGGCTTAGGAATCTGTACATCACTTGATTGACAGTTGTGAGGCAGGACTAAAGAGCCAGAGCTCAACCCCCACAAGTACAACTTGGTGAGTACAACTAGGTGAGTATACACACACACACACATGGTTCTAGATAGAAAACTATCACCTGAGGATCACATAAAGAACATTGTGCGAAGAGCCTATGCTACACTTTCTAACTTCACAAATGCTTTTAAATACATGGATGGCGAATACTAAAGAAATTGTTCACGACTTTCGTTAGACCAAAGCTGGAATATGCAGCGGTTGTATGGTGCCCATATCTTAAGAAGTTTGTTCGCCATGGGTGTGGTTTTTTCCCAGCTCGCGGGGTTTGGGTTCCTGGTGAACTGGAGGAAGTCCTATCTGGTTCCATCCCAGGTTTGAACCTGGCTGGGTCTTGTCTGGAACTCTCAGACCGATTCCATGTCTCTCCCTCTGGAGGCATTGCAGAGGCTGCGGTCCTGCCTTTGGTTGTTTCTGGGGTGGGGGTAGGGGCCTGGGTCACTCGGTGGTTGCTCGAGCAGTTGTGCAGGAATTTGAACTTCGCCGTGCTGGTCTACTCACTGCGTTGGGTTTAGCTTCGGTATCTGTTCTGGTTCCTTCGGGGACACCCCTTCCACTTCTCTCACGATCGCTGGGTTCATACTCTGGGGGCCCTTGTGTCTGTTGCTGTGTCGCTGGCTTCCTCTTCGGAATTTTCAGGGTTCAGTTCCTTGGCACCTACCCGTGCCCTCGCTTGATGTGTTCACAGACATGTCATCTCTCAGCTGGGGCTTTGTGGCCAATGCTCACCAAGCCGACCAGGAGCAATGGGATCCGTCCTTCTGTCAGGCTCACAGCAAGGTGCGGGAGTTCGTGGCGGTTTGGCTGTCGCTTCGGAGGGTTCAGGTCACTCTGGGTTTTACCATCCTGCTCCATTCGGACTGTTCTCCAGTGGTTCATTGCCTGAACCGTGGGGGTTCTCTTTGGGGCTGATCGTTTTGAGTGGCTCGTCTGCTGGCTTCTTGGGGTTTGGCTCTCTGTGCAGTTCATATCTGGGGAGTGTCCAACATCCTGGCAGACAGCCTGTCTTGGTTCATTTCCCTGTCCATGGAATGGACGGTCGCCACCGAAGAGGTACAGGTACAGAGTCCTTCCGTTGGCTCTGCCGGACGTATGGACTCCCAGATGTGAATCTCTTCACGTCGGCATGATCTAGGCATCTCCCGATCTATGAGGTGTCCTTCCCAGACTGCAAGGCTATCACAGTGGATGCCTTTTGACAGGACTTGTCAAGGTGGGGTTACCTGTACCTCTTTCTCCCGGCCCACCTGTTGCTTCAGGTTCTGGCTCAGTTGGAGTCCTTCCAAGGGATAGTGGTCCTCATGGCCCCTTGGTGGTCATCCGAGCCTTGGTTCCAGGCGCTGATTGCTCTGTGTGCAAACCCGGGGTGTTTTCCGCAGCTCCGTCTCTCCAACGAGTTGGACTGGTCTGGTTCACGGCTGGTTAGGTCTTCTCCTCCGCTCTTTGCGTCTGGTCTTTTTACACAGATTTATCACCATTTGTATGGTGATCAGGTGGCTTCGTAATGGAGTCCCACCTGAGAGCTTCGTCTCAACGACAGTATGAAGTTTCCTGGCATTCTTTCTGCCATTTTCTCTCTCTTCATAGTTGTCTTCTATTTCTGATTGAGTTGTCTTGTCCTTTCTATCTTGGATTTTTTTTTACTGTCATTTGATGCCAAATACTGTCGCCTCATATCGTGCGGCATTGACAGAGCCTCTCCAGCTTGCGTTTGGGGTAGATGTCACTTTTGCCCCGTTCCGTAAGCTTTCCTGCACCTTGTTTCACCTCCGGCCTGCTCATTTGCCACCCGAGCCATCTTGGTCCTCGGACAGGTTGCTCTCCTCTCATTCCTCTCCTCGGTTTGTGGTGGCCCCTTCAGTTCAAGATTGTTTCTCCAAGGCTCTGTTTCTGTTGGCATTGGCCTCAGGGGATCAGGTTGGTGAGCTGCAAGCTCTCCTCCAGCACAGGAGTTTCTGCTCTTTCGGTTATGGTGGTCGGTTTGTTCAGTTGCAGCCTTCTTCTTTTCTGCCAAAGAATGAGACGGCTGCTTTCCAGAGGGGTCGTTGGGTCATTGATGCTTGGTAGGTCAGGCTGAGGATGCATCATGTGTTGTGTCCGGTTGTGGCTCTTCGCTGTTATCTGCGCACTTCAGCTTCAGTGGCTGAGGATGCGCTTTGGGTTAATCTGGTTTCCCTCATTCCCTGTTCCAAGGCTCAGGTCTCTCAGGTCGTCTGCAGGGTTATTAAGTCTAGCCAGCCTGCGGTCTATCCTTGTGCCCATGACGTCAAGAAGTTTGCTGAATTGGCTGTCGTGTTTGGCAACATGTCTTGGGCTGCTATTCGGGTGCAGGAATTTTGGAGGTTGAACAAGATCCTGGCCACGCATTATTTGGTTAATGTTCCTGCTCCTGGGGTTTCCTGTGTTGCTTTGGGTCATAGATTGCAGCCAGTTGTCTCGATTTCGCGTTGAGGAGTGTGTGGCGGCCACCTCCCGGGCAAGTCCCTCTTTCCTTATCTTTGGTTATGTAGCTCAGCCATTTCAAATTCTCCCCACAGAAAACCAGCATTGAATGTAATGAAATGCCATTTTCTGGGTGAACCCTGGAGGCTCCCTGGCAACCCTCCCTCCCTCCGGTCAGCTGTTTTTCACATTGTTTGATGCTTAGCTTCCGAACTGGAGTGCAGGGTAGGCGGCACGGGGAAGGGAGGGGAGGTGAGGGGAGGGAGGAAAACTCCAGAGGGGGTTTTCCAGGGCCATTGCTCAATGAAACCACTTTGAGGGGGCCAGGTTCTGGCTCGTGGTCCCCAGTAGGTCGAACTACATAGACTAATGCCCTGGTCTAATATATCACACATTAGTCCGATAGCTCTAGGGAGCCTCTGGGGCTCACCCAGAAAATGGCATTTCATTACATTCAACGCTGTTTTTTTGTGATCTAACAGTCTACTTTTGTATATTTGACCAAACTGTTGCTGTAAGTACAGTAGTATCAATATTGGAGGATGGGCTGAAATTCAGTTGGGCAATTCACTTATACAATTCTGTGATTAAGAGCTTGTTTTGACTATAGATTTTAAAGAAAACCTTTCTTGTAATATTCTTTAAAAAAAAGTCAAGAGGATATGCTGTACTATGAAAGATGACCATTTTAAAACGTGATACAGTTATTTACATTTCTAATAATGCAAACTTCAGTTTAGGCCAAAATTGCTCTATAAATGAAACCTGACCAGTTACTTGATCCATTGCAACTGACATTATTTCCTTCACCGGTGTCCTATCCACACAAGCCTCACTGTTGGGTTAGGCCTACAGTACGCTACTAAAGTTTCTATATTTAAACACTGTAGTTCACCTGCCATATTCTCTCCTCCCATCCTGCCATGAATCCAGTATTTATATATTAAGCACAATATTAGTTTAGTCATATTGAAATTTATTTCTTACAAAGACTCCATGCGGCACAGCTTGAACATTGACAGGTATGTTCAATTAGGGTTTATCCCACACCAGCACAGGTTAATGACATACCATACTGAGATTTTGGCTCCAAGTCTTATATATATATCTTAGAAATAGTTATAACCTGTACAAACTTTAGCCTATTTCTTCAAAGTTCCTGTATGGTATCAAATATAGGATCATATGCAGATATTCACAACTTCCTGGGTAGATTTTAGATCTCAAAGTAGCATGATTCTAGATATAGAAAGAAAACAAAAAATTGATTCAACAGCATTTCTGGATGTCAAAATTAATTAATATGTAGAACTAAACACTTACAATAGACAGTAATGCTATCATTGTGTGTGCTCTTTCAGCATAGCCTTTTCGGCATATATATTCATCCAGCTTACCATAAATATATTCATATATGAAGTACTGCACAGTATAAACTATTATTTCTTAGGTAGGCGCTCCACAACAATGAAAGGAGGGAATAATAAGAAACTAGGATAGCAAAGACCAGAGATAAGAAGCATGAAGTAACCGAGTTGGTAAAAAGAAGTACGGTACAGTGGTTTAGATAGCTTGTGTGTGTGATGGCAGGCCTGGACAAAAGTAATTCAGAGGGGCTGGAGTGACGGGGAGGTGACCTCGTGGCACCACATTTTCCCTCATGGTAAGGAAGAAGTGAAGGATTGCATACAGCATATTTGTGATGGTTCCAAAATAAAGACTATATCAGTAATGTGATGCTTAGAGGTTTTTCTGATTTAAGTCACTCTGAGGGCATGAGAGTTCTTGTCAGTGGTATCACATCTGACATATAGATAAATAGATAGATTATTCTAGCGTGATGAGGTATGATGAGCTTGTGAAATAGATCTATAGCATGCAAGGATGAATGGTTATTTTCTATAAAGGCTCATCATGTTGCAAGGAGAAATAATATCAGAACTCCTATACAGAAAGCAAGTGTTATGTGTTTAGTACAGTATTACATGATAAACACATTATACTGGCTAAGATTTTGCTAATATAATTTGACCAATTATAACTTTTCAACTTATGCATGTCAGTCTCTATTCATAACTTTAAGTAATCTTTATATTGTGTACAGTTCTGTATAGTGTGCAGGAAATATTTATTTGAGTTATATTGTATAGTACACTGAGATTATAATAATGCATATTTTTGTTCTCCCCCATATATGTGCACTAATGTTTATAGACTAAGGTGACAGCTCTAGGTTTGTGTAGTAGCAGTGTTTACGCTAGACGTGCCCCTCAAACTTTGCATTTCCTTTGTATTATAATGTTACCTGGAGAGGATTCTGGGAGTTCTTCTGTTCCCGAGTCCGGCCTGAGGCCAGGCTCGACTCGTGATAACAGTATTTCAGAAATTGTATTTTCTTCACTTTTGCTTTCCCTTCATATATTTGATAATGTACTCATGAAACTTGAATGGCAGGTGGAATGTAACAAAGCTGCAGAATACCATTGCTAGAAAATATGCAATACTGTAATAATTCAAAGATACTTTCCAATAATTTTTCTGCTCCACCAAATGTTGTAATGCCTTTCTAGTTCTTTGCAGTGTCAACCATCACACCTGCTAGTAACACAGGCAAGTGAATTACAAAAACATGGACCCTTGCCCTATTATTTATCATTTAATTGATCTGTGCAAAACCGTACTTTCTAATTACACTCGATATTTTTTTTTTATATTGGGAGTGTTATATTTTTCTTGCAGGTCTTCTCACAACCCATCTTCTTGATTATAAGAAGAAGATGGCAGGCTTTAAGCTGTTACTACACTGTTTGTCATAGTTATAATATCTTACTTTCACAGCTTTCACCTTATAACATCTGTGATTTAATCATTATGCACCCCTGAGTAAGATTTTGTTTTAATATAGAAAACTACTGCTATTGTTCGTGTTAAGATGTGTACCACCTCAAAACACTAAACTTTGATAAAGTTTAGCCAGGTAAAAAGTAATTTCTAAACTCAAGTGTGAAATGTAAGCAGAAAACGTACAACCACTACTACAGTAATCTTACTCTTTAACTGGTTAGTTTTTAATGTTTATTTTATAACAACATAGTGTAATTGTTCTTGAATTACAAGCAATACTACTTCCTCATCCTAAAACAGCTTCACCCAAATTTTTGAGCATTACTCCTTGGATATTTATTACATCACTACCCATTGTCCAGACTCCATGGTGATAATGTGCAAGGTTTAATTTTAAAACCTTTTACAGCCATAATAACTGAACCTTTTTGTATACTTCAGAATTTATTTTCGTGTGCGCCTCACACACACACACAAAGTTTAAAAGTTTCAAAGCATTATATGACAAAGAGTGCTGGGAAGACGGGACACCACGAGTGTAGCTCCCATCCTGTAACTACACCTAGGTAATTACACACATTCACACACACATACACATGTAATTACACTTAGGTAATTACATACACATACATACATACATACATAAATACATACACATATACATACATATGGCCGTGTCTCACTGACCCTGACACCTCCTCCACCGCACTCTAGGATCGACAAGTCTTACACCGCCCTCCTCTGGTCCCTCTTCGGTGTTATCCCCCTGAAGCAACTGTCAAATCGCAAGGACCAACTCTTCACGGACATCGTCGGCCACTCACTGCTTGGAGCGTACCTCATCATGGCCATCACAGTGATGGTCAACATGCTCATTGCCATGATGAGTCGTTCTTTCCAGATCGTGGAGGTAAACAAGGTGGCTGGAGCTCCTGTGCCGCTACTGCAGCCTTGACCCACTGAATTGGATGTAACTTTTAAGGTTTTGTTATGATGATCATCATCACTTGTGGAGTGGCATGTGTTTCATCCTTGTTGCTGATGCCACTGGGATGGTTGGTTGTTTGTAAGCTGTTGCAGAGTTGATATTTGTTTCAAATAAAATAAATATATCCGATACTAAAAAATCTTGGGAACTTGAACCTTTCTCACAATGGTTTCTATTATGTGATATTTATTACTGTTGCATTGCTATCAACTGCCTGTGCAGACAAGCTTATGACAATTGGTTATCTACCCGAGCTGTTATTTTGAATGATGTGATGCTCGCGTCATACAAAGGGATGACACTGTAGTAGTTTTATTTAATCTCTGCTTCATTTATTGTTTTGTGATATTGATGCTGAAGACTTACTTTCCAAATTGTTTGTATTTATTTTGAAGTGCTCTGAATATATTTATGTAAGCATCTAGTTTTTTAAGCTAATTAAATAACAATTTTGCTATGAATGTTTTTATATTCACACTAAACTGGATCTTCTATATTTCTTGTTTTTTTCTGATCCACTTGTATTGCACAGTCTTCCCTTCTCCTGTATCAATAAATGACTTGATTCTCACCTATACCTTTATATTAATAATTGACCTCCTTTTACAGCTGTGGCTCTTCTTCCAGTACTGTATCTTGTATTCCAGTTTCCCTTCGGAATGTCTCTCAAGTCCTGTTTATTTTCTGTGATGGCATGTGGAAAAACTTTTTTTTTTGTTCTATGATTACCCTCTGTGTTTTCTAGGTTGGACGTGACATTTGCAACGCTGTTTTGGTCCCTGTTTGGTATCAGTTCTCCCAAGAGTACGGACCTTGAGGAGGAGCATGGGTTCATAGAGACTGTGGGGCAGGGCCTCTTCATGGCCTACCACGTCATGTCCATCATTGTTCTTATTAATATGCTCATAGCTATGATGTCCAACAGTTTCCAACAGATAGAGGTACTAGTTAACTCTCGTAGGTATTTTTTTTTTTTTGTGCTGTATTTGCAACTTTTGCTTGTCTACGCACAACACATGATTCCTTGCTGCAGTCTGTTCGGGGCTTCGTGTTTAGCCACTTGATAGCGTATTTGCAGCACAAAGTAATTAGTTATTGTGTATAAACCTCTTGTAGTGAACAGTGCGATAAACTTTTATCATCTACAATTCCATGCATAGCATTTTCCTTAATGATTTCATATAGTATTTTGTATAGGCACATCCCTTCAGTTTTTACTATCGATAAGCAATTAATTACACTTTCTTCATACACTCGAAATACATTATAATAAATTATGGCCTGCATGTTGCTCTTAACGACTAAATTCTTGTCACTTGACCTGTAGATGGTGCAGCTACTATACACACATTGATGAAATTTGATAGTGATTGGGATAGATTATCCTTTCTTGCTATTCGCTTAGATTTTAATCAAAACAACAGGTCAGGTCAGAGCTAGGTGTAACACTATGGCCTATTTACCTATTGCTGTACAAATGATTGAAATGTTGTAAGGATTTTATTCGTTATATCAAGGTAGACTGAAATCTTTATTAATGTTTGTGTAGTCGATTAATATTTGTGTAGTCGTCTACATGAAGAATCATTCCCGTGTACTGAACTTGCTTACAGTGTACCTTATTGCATTTAAAAGAAATAGGGAAACCTTACAAAATGTTGAAAATGGATATATAAAAACAATAAGAAGCAGCTATTGAAAGATTTTAGATTCTTATAAAAGTAATAGAGTACACTAAGGTATGGATATGGCTGAATAGATTTTTTATACATGCAGACACTAAATTATTAGTAAATTGTTTAAGGTGAACCAGAATTTGAATGATACAGCAGCTATTAAATTATCTTTGGAGAAAGTTTTAAATAGTTGAGAAAATTATAGCAAGGCAGAGATTATCATTATAGTACAAGTATTGGATATCATCAAGAAAGTAGGAAACTTAGATAAAAATAAGCATGTAGAAATACAGTAGAGGAATTAAATGAATGTTAAATCAAAATGCAGAGGTTACCAAACAGAAACGATTCACTTAAGCTATAAACACATTAAATATTAGATATTCGGCCGAACATATGGCAAAAGTAGATGAAATTTTCCTTCTTGAGTCCGTCCCCTCAATCAGTTCCTTAAGCAAGTGCTACTTACCCAGCGTGTTTTGCTGCCTTGAGCCAGGATCACAATGACCTTAACTTCTCAAAAATCAGGCAGGATCTTTGCAAACGTCTTCACTAACCACAAAAGAAGACGGATACTGGCGAATTCTCCGGTCCAGAATAATCTTCACAAGGTACTTTCCTCTGCATTCGACAAAACTTAATCAAAGCAATACTTGAAGTCAAGGAAATATGTAAAGCTCTGCTTTACAATTACCAAACCAATTACCAAATTACCAAACTACCAAATAAACCAATTACCGATTACCAAATCGGTACCAGAAAAAACAATTACCAAAGTACCAGATAAATGATACAAACATTTATTGATACAAACTGTATCAATGGTGATATAGCTATCCCCATTCTTACCACCAGATTGAAGCGCAGAACATGTAAACAACCCCAACTGGTGATCATGCCTTCCTTTCCATACCCAAAATTTGTAAAGAGTAAGTTTGGACAAAGGGAAGGCCCATGAGTGACTGATGAACTAACTCATTAAGGAGCATTTCATTTATACAGGTCTTAATGCCATGTTTGTCACCCCCTTAGGCATAAATTAATAGGGGGTAGCTGAAAAGAAACTAAATAATGATACAGAAAAATGGAACACTTACCATGGTCATAAATGGGTCCTGAAGCAAACACAGAGATGGAAAAGAACCACATTCCTGGAGAGAAGACACTTGAGGGTCTGACTTCCTATTAGAAGGTAGATTAGTGCGAGGAGAGGTGACTCACCGCACAACTTGGAAGATGGAGAGGGCAGAGAAGTACAGTAGTGCCAAATGTGGATGTGGCCCCATGCTCCAAAACCCAGGCCTGGGGGTTTGGACACTTCTTCTGCAGATCATGGATCAAAGGATAAACGACTAGCTGCTACAGTTAGGTTCGTTCTCGATTCATAATCAGGCATCCCGAGCAGTACAGAAATGGTTTGGCACGTTTCCTTTCACCAAATACCCCTGTTCACCTAGTAGTAAATAGGTACCTGGAAGTTAATGAACAATTGTGAGGTTGCATCTTCGGGAAGGCCTGTAGTTTGACCTTGGGGGGACCTTGATGTAATCCTAACATATAGATATACACAGGCTATCTGTCCCAACAAAACAAATTATTATAAATATACAGGAGAAGTTGACTGAGATGGGCCTTAGTACTTGGGTACATGGTCTGAAAGTTAAGAACAGGATATCAGAAGGGGAGTGATGAACTCCCTGAGAGTACTCATCATTCTCTATGATGAGAACCCCTGAGAGTAGTGGCACAGAGAGAAAGGCCACATATAACAGCATATGATGAACAGATAATTGAATAAATCCACAATTCACCAGCATTAGACCATGTCAGCTTAAAAATACATATATAAATAATTTTGTTTTTGCCAGGAAAGAAAGATCTGGAGGCTGATGAACCAAGTGTCAGCATAAAAACCACATGGGTTGATGCAGCATTATATAAACCTATGGACATTGTAACCACCATTGGGTTCACTGATCTCTGAACATTATACATAATCATTTATCAGTCAAGATTCAATGATGCTATCACCGTTAAGCACAGTTACTTATTCATTTCATCATTATCAAATGATGTTGTGGGCGTGAGCTGCATGGTATTGCTGATGCTGCATGCCAGACTCTCATGCCCAGAAGAGGTCCAGAGGTCCAGAATCCACAACATGCAGACGATGAGTCACAATAACGTGGCTGAAGTATGTTGAGCAGACCACACACTAGAAGGTGAAGGGACGACGACGTTTCAGTCCGTCCTGGACCATTCTCAAGTCGATTGTGACAATCAACTTGAGAATGTTCCTGGACGGACCGAAACGTTGTCGTCCCTTCACCTTCTAGTGTGTGGTCTGGTCAACATCCACAACATCCTCTGTTGTGGATTCATCTCCAGCTCTTCCCACATCAGTCACCATTTTTTTCCCCCAAATGGAGGAAAAATTTCAGGCTGGAGGCCTGAGGAAGCTGATGTGAGCCTATTGTACATGTGGAAGATTTAAATCTTAAACAGTAAAAACATCCCTGACCATGCTGCATAATTTATGGATACAGTAATTAGCAAGAACATCCCTAACTGTGTTGTGCAGTTGAAGGGTTAAGAAAGCTTAATTTACATCCACTAAATTGATGAAGAATATACATAATTGAAGTACAGTATACAAATGGATATTGGAGGTATTAATAAAGGGGGGATATTAATGAGGTGTTAAATGTATCAACATAAATTACAACACAAAACAATGAACATAAACTAGAGAAGTTGAGATTTAGGAAAGGCCTAGGGTAAATAATGGTTTGGAATAGGGTGGGTGATTTATGGAACAAATTAATGGATAACATGAAAGACTTGGGGTTATTTGATTCTTTCAAGCATAGGTTACCTTACCTTACCTTGAGGATACCTTGAGGTGCTTCCGGGCTTAGCGTCCCCGCGGCCCGGTCATCGACCAGGCCTCCTGGGTTAGACATATCTATAAAATAGAATGTTTGTTTGTCAGTGTCTGTCCAAAGTAGGAAACCAGATACTTGTGGGTAGTCTCACCCAGCTTTCCAACATGAAACATGGAGGTATGGGAGTGCCATAGGCAAGTTGGGGTTGGTCCAAGTGTCGTTTTTAATAAAATTTGACATCTGTAGTGACCCCGTGGCTTTCATGAAATCTGAAATGAAATTGGGAATATCTTTTCAGTAGATAGTTGTTATGCTTACTCTTGTTGTTTATCTGTGCATTTTTATAGTTTACTAAAAAACAATGAATGTTAATTCCATCAGGGTTACAGCATTACATAATGAGATGGAGGGAGAGAGGAGAGGGAGGGGGGATCAAATGGAAGGAAAGTTAGAGAAGGGAAGATTGAAGGAGAGAAGGGGAAAAGTGGAGAGGGCAGAAGGGAGACATGGGGGGTGGGAGTGAGAGACCCCAGGGGAGGTGGGAGAGATGGGGGAGGTGGGAGTGAGACCCAGGGGAGGTGGGATAGATGGGGGGAGGTGGAATAGTTGGGGGGGGAGGTGGGATAGTTGGGGGGGGGAGGTGGGAGGGAGACCCAGGCACCACTGGGTATCCCATCTTGTAGTATATATGAATGAGTTTGGGTGGATGTAAATGGGTGCTATGGACCAATAGGCCTTTTGCAACTCCATTTTTACTTATGATGTCCAAACCACACCTCAGAAAATTAAGATGATGACTTTTTGGTCTGTCCTGGACCATTATCAAGTTGTGTAATCCTTACATCACTTGATAATGGTCTAGGATGAACCAAAATGTTGTCATTTCTTCATTTTCTGATGTTTGGTTTGGACATCATATCTTCAGCCATGTTATTGTGACTCATCATCTGCATTTATACTTATGTTCCTTTGGCATGTCCTCTTAATTCTTGTGTTCAGGGTTTCATGGGAGGCACCTCTTGTACCAATTTTGGGTTCTGCCATTTAATCTTTTCCTGGCCCCAAATACTCTCCAGATTAACGTGCATCTGGGGAGTCCATCATCTTTGGGAGATTTGTATTCTTTCCTATCTCAGCAACTGGCAACATTTGGCCCATAGTGATCCCTTTTGTGTGGTTTATAGGGATCTAATCCTTTCCCAGTTGGCCTGCTCTTGAGTTTTGCTCAACTATGAATTCTCTCTTTCAATGCCTTCCTAGGATCTGGCTGGGTCTGGTCTAAAGACCAAGCCTAAGGCCAGCCTTCATTTATCTTCCTTGGTTGGACCCGATATGCCTGTGCCTCCTCAATCTGGCTGATTGTAGAGTGGTCTCATTTACTTTTTGGGTGGCCTTGCCTTTACCAGCATTGCATTCCCAGTCGGCTGCAGCCAGTTCCGTGTGGAGCATGCCCCATTTGCCCGAGGTAGATTCTGTATCATCTGTTTTGACTTTTGGTTGTGTCAGTTTTGTGGCACCCTCATCTTCTGTTACAGGTTGTCAGTCCTCTGTTGTGGATTCATCTCCAGCTCTTCCCACATCAGTCAGTGCCTATGATGTCTTAGTCTGCAGCATTCAGCTTTTATGGTATGAGAGTTTGGTTTCCTATATTTGGACAGGAATCCTGTTAATGCTTATCGTGAGGTCCCTAGGTCAACAAGTGACCTTTCCCGAAATGCAACCCACAACAGTTGCCTAACTTCCAAAATGTATCCAAATATCTCTGTCCTCCTATGGGAATTAATCCCAGGGATGCTATTGTGAACTGGTTGTGCTGTCCACTCAGTGTTACTTCATTCTGCCCATCTCCCACAAGGCTATACTGTACTCTTAGTTATCTTTCGGATAGTGCCTCTTCGGGGAGAAGGGCTTGTTTTCCCTCCCTGTGGGGCTGGTTACTAAGGGTATTCTTGCTTTTTGTTTATCTTGCTTGGGTCTTAGTGTTGTTCCTTTTTGAGGCCTGTGAACTATTCTCATTCTCCTTTCCATCCATATTGGTGAAATGGATGATGAACAAGGCCTTCTTCCTCCGGTTTTGTATGCTTTTCAGCCATACACGGAGGCCTGTTTATCTCTGCATGGTCCCAGCAGCTTCCATTCTATGGGATTCTGTTTTAGGTCATGCAGTGTTCAAAGAGGGTGCTTTTCATCTGGCCTGGGGTGATGGATTTATCTTTCCTGTGACCAGTTTCTCCATAGTTCCCTTCCTTTTCCTTCCAAGCTCTGTCTCCTCCCGAGGTTCTGCAGAATGCCTAATGTCAATGGTTTGAAGCACTCCGTCAGTTCTCAAGTGTGGGGTTTCTTTGTCCTTTCCTAACTCTTCAGTCAGTCGGGTGGTGAACTTGTCGGTGCTGCGTTGGTGTCTTTGTTCTGGTGCTGTGTGGTAGCTCAGCTGTCTCTCCTCCTGTTCATCTTCTCAGCATTTATCCTTTGTGTCAGTTTTTATCCGTGTGTTAACTTCTCTCTCTCTTGGTTCTTCTTGACTCATCAATTGCAGTCTATCTCGAGGTTATCTTGATGATTTCAGGGCTTAGCATCCCCTTGGCCCGGTCCTCAACCAGGTCTCCTTTTTGTTACTCCCAGTAAGAAGCCCATAGCAGCTGTCTAACTCCCAGGTACCTATTCACTGCTAGGTAACAGGGGCATCAGGGTGAAAGAAACTCTGCCCATTTGTTTCCGCCTACACCGGGGATCGAACCCGGAACCTCAGGACTCTGGATCCGAAGCGCTGTCCACTCAGCTGTCAGGCGCCTAGTCTACAGTATTGCCTAGTCTTGATCGGCTTATTGCATCAAAGCTTTCTGGTGGGTTTCCCTAGTTTAATGGTTCATCTCTGATCACCTGCATCCCTCTCCTCATGGTGAGCCAGATTCTGGTTCTGGCTCCTGGTAGGCGAAAGATGAGTTTCAGACGTCTAGTGTGATGGACTAAGATAGGTAGTACTGTACTATAAAATAAGCACAGGTAGCCACTGGGGGCCAACCAGAAATAAAACATTTCATTATATTCAATGCTTCATTTTTTCCAAAACATTCTTTACAGATACAAGTGGTGTGCTTGTGTGTAAGATGTCTGGGAATGTATCCTTGTATAAAATTTAGAATGGACAGCACATGCATCTAAATTTTGTTTAAATATTTGTTTATACTTATGCCATAGTGTTAGTGAACCATCTGTGCTTGACATTAAATAAATAAATTAAGAGCTAGCTAATGTCTTATAATGAAGGGAACCCCCCAGTTTAAATGAAAAAATCAGTTGTGTATTCACAAAACAGAGTAAATGCCATATTCAACCTCTTCACATCATCTGTCACTATGAAGGAGGCTCCATGGAGGGTAATTCCTTAATGTCCATGACTCGGTAACAAGAGGTGTTGATCCTTTTGTATTGTGAGTTATCTTGCAGCTCACAACCCTGTCCTGCAGCCTACAGTCTCGTAAATCATTGTCCGTCCTGCTTGCTGTAGTGAATTGCTTTGTGCCTCACTTTCATGCACTGTCTTCCTTTCCTAGGCCTCCATTTCTTCTACGTCCTCCTGCTCCAGCTCTTTCTTCTTATCTTCATCGTCCTCTTATTTAGCTGTCACATCTTAGTTCTTCACTCTCATAATGTCACTGTTGGATGCTTGGTTGAAGGATGTATGACATATGCATTGCTTACCTGTAGCTTTTGACTAGCATGGATTTCATTTTTTCTCTCAAAGTCTCTTCAGTAGTTTTTTCTTTAATTTTTTTTGTGTTGTTCTCATATTGTAGTATAGCAATACATTTTTATTTAGAAGTTGATTTTTATTGAAATTGAATTCTTAAAGTTAAGTTCATAATTTTGTTCCTGTAGATACATTTTTGCCCTCTACTGGCAAAGGTGAAGGCCTCTCTTCCCTACTGTTCCCCACACTTCAATACCCTGGTACTCTGCGGTAAGTTAGCAAACCACAGGTCAATATCAGCCCTCATGAACAAATTACACACAGAAATCACAATAGTGTGATTTTTTCATCAAATGAACAAATCCACAAGGGCCAAAGTCCGAGAGGATCCCTAATGCTTGACACTCCTGAAGACAGAGATAACAACACAATTCGCAATGTTGATTTATTTTGAGTTTAAAATTCATCAGCTCTTGGATCACCTTGCCTTCTTATGGTAATGTAGGTACATAGTCTTCCTGGCTTGGCACCTTCTTTCGATAATTACTTACTTATGGTAATGTAAGCCAGTCATTGAAGGAAGTCTTTGATATGGTATCACATAAAAGAATGGCACAGAAATAGCAAGCACATTAGGAGGCCTGGTCGAGGACCGGGCCGCGGGAATGTTGAGCCCCGAAGTCATTGCAAGGTAACATTGAATAAACAGCTTAATTCTTGAATGGAATAGACAATGATTAAAACAAAGATACTAAAGGATCATCCTAAATGGAAATGAATCTGAATGGAAAAATCTTGAGTGGAAAACAGTAAAGATCCATCTTGAGGCCAACTTCTTTTTGTAATATACATTGATGCAGGTGACAAAGATCTTTGGGAAGTGAAACTAACATTAAGGCTTTGCAGAGCAATCTACTTGAACTTCACAACAAATGGTCAAAAGACGGGAAATTGGTTTTCAACATTAAAAAGTGCAAGAACTTTCATAAAGGTCATAGCAGTACACATCATAACTATCATTGTAACTTATTCATTGTTATGTGCAAGTTGCCTGGGCCCGGTGGGCAATGGAGGTTGCTGCGACTATATTTATCCCGATTTATTTCAGCGTCACCGACTTTTTTTTCACTGGTTTCTTGCAGTTATATTATATAATAGTGTCTAATTTGAGAAATTTCTCTAAAAACATGCAGAACATCAATACACACACATACATTCATGTCACTCATTTGCTCATACTATTATAGTCTTTAGTTAATGAAACACTCTGTTTCTGTGGGGTGCCCCTACGGCTCCCTGGAGCTTATCGGGCTAATGTATGTTATATTAGACCAGGACATTAGTTAAGGAGTTCAGACCTACCAGGGACCAGCGCTAGAACCTGGCCCCTTCAGAGAGGTTTCAGGGAGCAATGGCACTGGAAAACCTCTTGTGGTTGGGGTTTTCCTTATCTGCCATCGACCAGGGTCAGGCACCCAGAAAGGGAGGCATGACAAAACAAACCCCACATGGTAAAAAACTAAAACAAAAAACGAACAGAGAGGTAGAAACTCCGTACAATCCCAAGGAAACAAGCAAACATCACACTTTACTGCCACGCCGATCGTCTGCACAGCCCTCCCCGCCCCGAGAGGGAGAGGGGGGAGCCCCGGACCTACCGCGCCGGCTGCCAAGCTTCAGTTCATAAGCTAATGTCAACCGGATAGACGCTTCTCTGGCCTCAGTTTCGTACGCTTTCTCATGCTTTGTTTCACCTTCGGCCTGCTCATGCGTCGCCTGCGCCGTCCTGGTCCTTGATCAGGGTGCCTTCTTATCTTCTCCTCAGTTTGTGGTAGCCCCTTCGGTTCAGGTTTCTACTCTTTGGTACTGGTGATAGATTTGTACGTGTGCAGCCTTTCTCCGTCCTGGCGACGGTCGAGACGGCTGGTTTCCGGAGGGGTTCTTGGTTATTGATACTTGATTGATTTGGCCGGGGGTGCATCCTGTGTTGTCCAGTTGCGCTTTTTGCCGTTATCTGCGTACCGTGTCTGGGGATGCACTTTGGTTTGATCCGGTTCCCCTCGTTCCCTGTTTCAGGGCTCGGGTCTCCCAGGTCGTCCGCAGAGTTTTTCAGTCTTCCAGCCTGCGGTCTGTCTTTGCGCCCGTGCTGTTCGGACGTTTGCAGTTTTTGCTGCTGTGTTGGTGACGTCTAGGGCTCATTTCGGGCTCAGGGAATTGAGGGCCGCACAGGTTCTTGGCTGCCCATTCTTTATGTGTGTCTGCTCCTGTGCGTTCTTGTTGCCTTGGGTTGCAGGTTGCAGCCTGTTGTCTCGGCTTCTCGTTGCGGAGTTTGTGGCGGCCGCCTCCCAGGTTAGCCCTTTCTTTTCCCTCTCTTTGGGTATGAAGCTCCAGGGAGCCGTAGGGGCTCCCCACAGAAAACCAGCGTTGAATGTAATGAAACGCCATTTTCTGGGTGAGCCCCGGAGGCTCCCTGGTAACCCTCCCTCCCTCTCACCGGTCGGCGTTTTTTTTGCATTGGTTGAAGCTTAGCCTCCAAACTGAAGCTTGGCAGCCAGCGCGGTAGATCCGGGGCTCCCCCCTCCCCCTCTCGGGGCGGGGAGGGCTGCACAGACGATCGGCGCGGCAGTAAAGTGTGATGTTTGCTTGTTTCCTTGGAATTGTAGGGAGTTTCTACCTCTGTTCAGTTTTTTGTTTTAGTTTTTTACCATGTGGGGTTTGTTTTGTCATGCCTCCCTTTCTGAGTGCCTGACCCCGGTCAATGGCAGATAAGGAAAACCCCAACCACAAGAGGTTTTCCAGTGCCATTGCTCCCTGAAACCTCTCTGAAGGGGCCAGGTTTTAGCGCTGGTCCCTGATAGGTCTGAACTCCTTAACTAATGTCCCAGTCTAATATAACATGCATTAGCCCGATAAGCTCCAGGAAGCCTCCGGGGCTCACCCAGAAAATGGCATTTCATTACATTCAACGCTGGTTTTTTGCTATTATAACACTATATACACATTTTATATATTACTACTACATGTTTATGAACTATTATATACTACTAAGCAGTTCTGGAGACTGATAATCTTGTAACCATTGATCAAAGGTCATCCTAGCCTCACACATTTTGCTCCAAGCTGTCCCAACTACTTGGTCTGGACGGTAGAGCTATGGTCTCACTTCATGCAGGTTGGCATTCAATCTCTGACCGTCAAAGTGATTGGGCACCGTTCCTTACCCCAGTCCCATCCTTAATCCTTAACCTGATCCCTTCCTAGCACTGTATAGTCGTATAGTCGTATTGGCTTGGTGTTTTCTCCTGATTATTACCTTACCTTTACACCAAACTGTAAGTACACACATTAAATATGAGAATGAAGTGCAATAGCCCACTAATCAATGAAAATAATAACCCACTAATATGAAAATACAAGAAAAACGTAGACTGAATATTTCAGTCCCAAACCGGGACCCTCTTCAGCAGTCCTGTTTTCGAAATACGTGGGTTATTATTTGCATTGAATATACAGTAGTACTGTACTGTATATGATAGTTGCTCAAATTGTATAAAACAATTCTCTACATTTAAGTTACTAAAAATTATCAACTGTGCACCCCAATAATGAGAAACAAAAAAAAATTGAACTTTATATGCAATGGCACAATGAAGATATCTACCTAAATGTAGTTACAGGATGATACTTAATGCTCGGGGAGCATAATTATCCACTGGCTAACTCAGAGTAAATAAATAAATAATAAATAAATATGTTTATTCAGGTAAGGTACATACATACAAGGGATGTTACATTAATGGATCGATTTATAGATAGAGCTAGTACATACAATGCCTAAAGCCACTATTACGCAATGCGTTTCGGGCAGAGTACCGGGTGTTGATGTGTAACCAAGGTTTTTACGTCATCACACTATCTCAGACTTAAAAGAACAATGTACCTTATATCTTGAAATTTCTGTAAATCATGCAAATTTTATATTTGCAGCAAAAATTAAATACAGAAATTAACTAATCATATCAGTAATTAAAAAAATTCCCCTACATTAACACCACTGCATCAAGGGTAATAATAGCTCTAATATCAGACGTAAAAGCTTTTAACACTTAAATTAATGACCTGTGTTTATGTTTCATCCCATTATTAATATGGTGACAACTATCACCTGAATACACTGTGCAGGACCATGCTGATCAGGAATGGAAGTTTGCCCGCTCTAAACTGTGGATGAGTTACTTCGACCCAGGTTCCACCCTGCCCGCCCCTTTCAACCTCATCATTAGCCCCAAGGCCATTTTCTACTTTATGAGAACCGTCAAGAACTGTCTCCAGTACATTTGTTACCGGAGAAATCGCAGACGCTCTGACAAGAGAAGGAGCTTCACTATGGAGAAAGGCACCTTACAGGTCAGTGTACATACATCAAAATTTTTAGTACATTTATGTACAGGGTATAGCAATTTTCTGATATGAGTTGAATAAGGCATGAGATGCAAGAATGTAGCAGCTTGGTATCTGGTTACTTTTTCTACATACAGTAGAAAAATTTTCTACTGTTCAATTTTCGTTATTAGAATTGTTATAATTCTAGTTAAGTTTGTATTATTCATATTCAAATTTAAAATTTGCTGTAATGTATTGATATCTATATACATTATTACTTTCTCCCTCTGTCATACACACACACACACACACATTATATAGGAAGAGGCCTAACACACAAATATATTATCAATCCAAACAAGGAGGGAACGGCTACATAGCAGTGAGAAAAGTGGCAGAAAGGAACTTTGAGAGAGGGATAGTGGACAAATGTAAAACAGAACCAGGCCTATTACATAAATTCATAAAAAGCAAGTTGCATATGAAGGATAAAATCAAGAGGTTAAAATTGGGAAACAGATTCAGAGACTGTAAAGTAAATGTGCGAAATGCCAAATGAACATTTTTCAGGCATGCTTACATAAAGAAAACCTTGCCGATATAATGAAAAAGTTGAGAGTTTCAGTCTACAAAAATGGTAATGGAGAAGACCCCCTCTAAATTGGGGTTTTCAACATGAAGTATGTGTACCCCTTGGGTGGTATACCAGGGGTTTATAAGGGGCTACATCAGAGGGTTTATATGGAGCTACACCAAGGTTTATAAGTGGGGTACACCATGGGTTTATAAGGGGGGTACACCAGGGGTTTATAAGGAGCTACACCTAGCCTTGTTAGGGGTCAAGGTGGTGTCTGGCAGTATTTCAGCAATATTTTGAGGGCATATTTATATTACCATGTTTAATGTGGTGCTAAAATGTTCGTCAGTGAAAATAAGCTGCTCAGTAATGTCAAGAAAAGAAGCTGTAATATCAAAAAGGAATCTCAGTTGTATTGTGCCAAATTTGTGATCAAAAGTAGGTCACTCATCTTGCTTATACCTGTATATTTACTAGCATAAATACTCTCAACAAATCTTTACAACGGGCCGATGTCATTTCTCACCGACTTTGTTGATAAACAGAAGAGTTTTCTAATGAAACCACTAGAATTACGGTAGACAATAGTGAGCAAAGGAAATTTTGACATTTGAGACACTTGCCGACATGCAGGATACCTCTAATGCAGAACTGGTGCCAAATTTAATAGTGGAACATTTTTTCTCATTGCAAAATGAATTACTGTAGAGATATATTTTCCCAATGTGTCTGAAGTGGATTTATAGCATATTATATATACTGATATTTTCATATTTATTTGTCGCTCTTATTTCCTTTTTTCCGACAAAATATTTGTGTGAATCTAGACTTTCAAAAAATTTTTCTCGTGCAGTCTAAATTATTACAATCTCAACAATGTGGAAGCCGACATTTGACATGCCTTAGTCAAAACTGTTCCTCGGCTTCCGAGGCTAGTGCAGTACAACAAAAGCAGCACCCGCCATCTCAATAATTCACTTTGCAGTTGAGGCCTTATAAGTAATATTTTAAAACAAGTTAAGATAATAGCTAACTTTTCCCTTAGTTTTGCTGCAATTTGTGAGAAATATTTTCTAAAAAATACTTAATTATGTAGTTTTGTAGTTTGCTTGAAAATTTATACTACACAACTGCAGATGAAGAATGTGAAATTGTTCTATAAATTTCTTTTCAGTTGTTGTTTATGTTTTTGGAAACATAGTAAATAATCATTGTTTCCATTTATTGATGCTACTTACAAATATATGCAACTGAATGTTATTTAGTTATTTTCTGTTTATCATTATGGAGGTACCTCAAAGAGTGAGTGGAGGGAAACAGATTAAGAATCCTTGCTCTAAACTGTAGACCTTTATCACTGAAACTGAAAACTGAAATATTGGAAAAGAAGTGACATAATACAACAAACAGTATGGCTTTTGAAAACAAGATCCTGTGTGCCAAATCTACTTCACTTTTATGATAGAGCCACATAGATCTTAGAGCAAAGATCTATGGGTTGACAGATATGCATGCAAGAGATTTTTCAGGGAGTTAAAACATGCTACAGGGATGACAGGCAGATTTCTGAAATGGATGAAAATTTTCTGACAGACAAATGAGGGTGGCAATTAGAAGCAGTGTATCAGATTGGAAATTTTTTTACTTGCAGAGTACCACAAGGTTCAGTTCTAGCACCAGTAATGTTCAATATCCATATATAAACGATCTACCAGAGGGGGATACAAAATTATATGAACATGTTTATTGATGATACTAAGTTTTTAGTGAAAATATGAGACTTAGATGACTGTCATGCCCTTTAAGATGACCTGACAAAATAATGAATGGAGCACTACCTGGCAGATGGAACTCAATATGAATAAATGTCATATTATGCAATGTGTAATAGGGCTAATCAGTCACATGCAACCTACAAATTATATGAAAAGATATTCAAGAATTTGACCAAAGAAAAGAAATCTAACGGTGGTTCTAGATAGTAAACTGTCAGATCACATCAAGGGCATTGTAAGAAGGGCCTTTGCTATGCTTGCAGACTTCAGAATTACTTTTAAATACTGTACCTAGATGGAGAAGTACTGTACTAAAGAGATTGTTCATGACTTGTGAAACCAAAACATGGTTTCTGTCATACAGCTACTGTTTTGCAATACAGTAGTTGTATGGTGCTTATCTCAAGAAGCACATCAATTAACTAGAAAGACATGCTGTAAAATGACTTTTAAAACTGAAACCTCTTATCGTTCAGCATTGGCAAAGTCACTATTGTTTTGGTGTGGTGTCAACACCTCCACAACACTGTTTTGCAAGGTCTCATGTGCGTTTCTTCACCTTCAGCTGGCTCATGCTCTTTCTGTGCCATCCTGGTTTCTTGACCAGGTATTTGTTTCTCTATTCTTGCCTCGATTTACAGTTCCCCTTTGGCTTGTGATATCTTTCTTAAGGTTTTGTTTTTTTCTCCACCGACTGCAGGGTTGGGGAGTTTCAAGCTCCTCTTTGGTGATGGGGTTGTTCTTTTGGCCCCGGTGGGGGCCACCCCTCCAGCTGGGCCATAAAGCCAGCCTGCAGTCTACCCTTGGGCCCATAATGTTTGTAAATATGCAGCTTTGGCCACAGTCTTCTCCAACATTTCCTGGGCTGAATTTCAGGCTCAAGGATTTTAGCATTCTAATAGGGTTCTGGCAGACTGTTAATGTTAGTCAATGTTACTGGTCCCAGGTGGTCATGTGTTGCTTTGTGCAACCAGTCCAGTTTCTCTTCATCCTAGTGTCCGATGCCTCTTCTCCCTGGAAAGGGCCAGTTTTGTTCTCTGTGGTTAGTTAGCTTGAGGGAACCACTAGGGAGTTTCCCCAGAAACACAGCATTGAATGTAATGAAAGGCCTCTTTATGATTGAGATCCAGTGGCTCCCTGATTCCCGCCCTTCTCTCTAGGTTTGTCGGTTCATTGGTGGCCTGTTCACCAGCTCCAAAACTAGCTGGTCAGGGGAGCCAGCTGTGAACTTGGGCCAGGCTGCCTGATCAACCTGTCCTCTTAAAAAGAACGTCGCATTTGGCCATTTGCTCGTATGGCCGAATTTGGACGTAATTTGAAAATGAAAAAAATATGAAAATAAATTTGGGATTTTTTTTTTCAACAACAGTAAGTTAAGGGTCCTCTGATAGGTTAGGTGGGCAGGAAATTCTCATAAAGTTTCAAAACGTTATGAAAAACGTTAATTTAAAGTGTCCTCTCATAACCTCTGCGCGTACGCCGGACGACTCAAATAGAAAACAGAACAGAACGTCACTTTTGTGAGTCGATTTCATTTCAAATTACGTCGAAATTTGGCCATATCGTGCATACGGGCCAAAAGTGACGTTCTTTTTAAGAGGACAGGTTGGCCTGATGATGGTGATCAGTACTAAAGGGTTTCAAACTCATTGGAATAAGTCCCCCTCTTCTATGTGAATTATTTGCAGAGTTGTTTGGCTGTTTCAAGGCTTCATTTTCTGTGAACCCTCCAGTTTTCTGAACAGCTTCACTGACTTTCTGGATGTGTTCCCAGAGGGGTGGTGAAATGTCACTTGCTTCCTGCAGCTCTGTGAAGGAGCCAGGTTCTGGCTCTGGTCTCCAGTGACCAAACACACCTTCCATGACTGATGTAACCTTTTTATTATGGAGTAATCTGAGCAAGACAGTCCCCATGGTGTAGTGGTAACACACACACACACCCCCTGTGCTTCGCAAGCGATTTGGCCTAGGTTCGTATCTTGGTCAGGGAGGATTGACTAACTGCCAATCCTTAACTACCCCTCTGTTTACCCAGCAGTGATTGGATGCCTGGTTGTTAAATGATTGGTGGTTCATATTTGAGGGAAACTAGTGAGTAAGGCTTACCATGAGCTAAAGGATGGGAAAGCTCTCAGCCTGCTAACAGGAGTCAGCAGTCGTCTGTTCCTGTACCCACCTGCATAAAAAAAAATAGCTTCAGGGAGCTACCGGGGCTCTAATAGAAAGAGGCATTTCATTATGCCATTTTGTTCATATTTAATCTGTGAATACTACATGCGCTCTTGAAGGGTCAAGAAACATAGAAAAGCAATATGAAATAATATGAACTACGAGGAAAACTTGAAAAGTGTTGCATGTGGCCAAAGGGGGAAGACAGAATAAAACACGGGGACACAACAGCTACATACATGATAAAAAGATAGACTGGGAGGAGGTTTTTGAAAATCAGAGTTAAGTAGATGAGATGTGCAAAGGACCACAAAATAGTACTACACAGTACTGCATTATATTTCCTAATAGATCAGCAAGTTGGTGGAATAAATTCAAGTAGGATATGTGCTAAAAATCATTGCAAGTTGCAAAACTAATTTTGATCAAATATAGGACACCAATGCGCATGGCTTTCTTCCTATAACTAAGTCAATAATCATCACACACATATAGACAGGCACCTCATGCAGCATCTCCTACAATAAGTATATACTTTCTCCTTCCTTTCACATCCTTGATGCCTTGTGGTGCAGGGAGGGGCGCCTCCTGGTCGGATGAGCCAGTCAAACAGGTATGCGGAGGTGATGCGTCGTCTGGTCTCGCGCTATATACACCAGACCAAGAAGCAACATCGCCAAGATGGAGTGAATGAGGATGATCTTCTAGAGATCAAGCAGGACATCTCCAGTCTCAGGTGTGCTTCATTCCTATCACTTTTTTTTTTTTTTTTTAGTTTAGGATGTGTTGCTTCCCTTTATCATATGTTCAGGTGCTCTGCTTTCTTTTATCATAAGCTCGGGTGCTCTGCTTCCTTCTTAGCTTAGGATGTGCTGCTATCCTCTTAGCTTGGTGATATGCTGCTATCTTCTCAGCTTGGGGATATGCTGCTATCTTCTCACTTTTGTTTTTCCATTACACAGGAGGTACAGGAACAGATGCCTTCTGACTCCAGTTAGTAGGCTGAGAGCTTTTTCTTTTCATAGCTCATGGTTAGCCTTACCCAGAACTTTTTCCTGGAACATGACCCCATCAATATATTAACAACCAGGGACCTATTTACTGCTGGGTGAACAGGGGCAAACAGTTAAGGATTGATACTTAGACAATCCTCCCGGCCAAGACTCAAATTCAGACCAAATCCTTTATGAGACAAAGGGCACTTGTGTTACCACTATGACACACTGCTTCTAGGTGATTAAGGCTACAACTTGTAGTTTCAGTTTCCCATTTTTAAAGACTTACATTTAGGCATGATATAAAACATGCAACCCCACTTTTATGTAAAATAAACCTTATACAGCATATGTGTATATATGTATACACACACACACACTGATTTTTCAGGCATCCCTGTGTACAGGAGTTGTAGCTGATGTGTAGAAAAAGGCTAACATAGTTCCAATCTACAAAAGTGGAAACAGGGAAGACCCCCTTAATTATAGACCTGTATCATTGACAAGTGTAATAGTCAAAATATTGGAAAAAATCATTAAAACTAAATGGGTAGAACACCTGGAGGAAAACGATATAATATCAGACAGACAGTATGGTTTTCGATCTGGAAGAGCCTATGTAACGAACTTACTCAGTTTTTATGATCGAGCCACAGAGATTTTACAGGAAAGAGATGGTTAGGTTGACTGCATCTATCTGGACCTAAAAAAGGCTTTCGATAGACATCCCCATAAGAGGTTGTTCTGGAAACTGGGACATATTGGAGGGGTGACAGGTAAGCTACTAACATGGATGAAAAATTTCCTGACAGAAAAATGAGGGCCGTAATCAGAGGCAAGGTATTGGATTGGAGGAATGTCACGAGTGGAGTACCACAGGGTTCAGTTCTTGCACCGGTAATGTTCATTGTCTACATAAACGATCTACCAGTGGGAATACAGAATTACATGAATATGTTTGCTGATGATGCTAAGATAATAGGGAAAATAAGAAACCTAGATGATTGTCATGCCCTTCAAGAAGACCTGGACAAAATAAGTATATGGAGCAGTACTTGGCAAATGGAATTTAATGTGAATAAATGCCATGTTATGGAATGTGGAATTGGAGAACATAGACCCCACACAACCTATAAATATATGAGAAATCTTTAAAGAATTCTGACAAAGAAAAGGATCTAGGGGTGGTTCTAGATAGAAAACTGTCACCTGAGGACCACACTAAGAACATTGTGCAAGGAGCCTATGCTAC
The DNA here is from genome assembly GCA_020271785.1 of Procambarus virginalis. Lineage (NCBI taxonomy): Eukaryota > Metazoa > Arthropoda > Malacostraca > Decapoda > Cambaridae > Procambarus > Procambarus virginalis. The sequence continues at coordinate 44,848,262 of WNGS01164858.1, forward strand.
ACTTTCTAACCTCAGAATTGCTTTTAATTACATGGATGGTGACATACTAAAGAAATTGTTCACGACTTTTATTAGACCAAAGCTGGAATATGCAGCGGTTGTATGGTGCCCATATCTTAAGAAGCACTTCAACAAACTGGAAAAGGTGCAATGACATGCTACTAAGTGGCTCCCAGAACTGAAGGACAAGAGCTATGAGGAGAGGTTAGAGGCATTAAATATGCAAAAACTAGAAGATAGAAGAAAAAGAGGCGATATGATCACTACGCTCAAAATAGTAACAGGAATCGATAAAATTGATAGGGAAGAATTCCTGAGACCCGGAACTTCAAGAACAAGAGGTCACAGATTTAAACTAACGAAACAAAGCTGCCGGAGAAATATACGAAAATTCACTTTTGTAAACAGAGTGGTAGACGGTTGGAACAAGTTAAGTGAGAAGGTGGTGGAGGCCAAAACTGTCAGTAATTTCAAAGCATTATATGACAAAAAGTGCTGGGAAGACGGGACATCACTAGCGTAGCTCTCATCCTGTTACTACACTTAGGTAATTACACTTAAGCAATCACACACACACACACTTTCGAGGGTCCTCTGCGGCCACACTCCGCAGGTTGAGCCTAGTATTAGTGGTGGGTCTCTTTCTTTTGCAAACAAAGTGGTAGACGCTTGGAACAAGTTAGGTGAGAAGGTGGTGGAGGTCAAAACCGACAGTAATTTCAAAGCGTTATATGACAGAGTACTTGGAAGACGGGACACCACGAGCGTAGCTCTCATCCTGTAACAATACTGTACTTGGGTAATTACACACACACACACACACACACACACACACACACACACACACACACACAAAGAGAGAATATGATTACTAAATACAAAAATAGTAACAGGAATTTGCAAAATTGACAGGAATTCTTGAAACCTGTAAATTAAAAAACAACAGGGCATAGTCAACAAATTCCATATAATTTGTAATGTGTGTGGGGCCTACTTTTCTCCTATTGCACATTCCATAACATGGCATTTATTTATATTGAATTCCATTTGCCAAGTGTTGCTCCATACACTTATATCAGGTCATCTTGACCTACCAGGTCATCCTACCAGGTCCAGGTCATCTTGAAAGGCATGACAACTGTCTAAGTCTCTTATCTTCTCTAGAAGTTTAGCATCATCAGCAAACATACAGTATTCATATGTTCTGTGTTTCTTCTGGTAAATTGTTTAGATAACGAACACTACTGGTGAAAGAGCTGAACCCTGTGTGCTCTGCTAGTAACACTTCTCCAGCCTGATACATTGCCCCTGATTACCACCCTTATCTCTGTCAATTTTTTTCATCCATGTCAACAGTATGCCTGTCACCCCTGCAGCACATTCCAGTTTCCAAAACACCCTCTTGTGTGAGACTGTCAAAATTCTTTTCTGGAGGGGAGTGCCGTGTAGCTTCCTGAAGCTACTACACTAAATAATGCCATACTACTAGGTGCCATCAGTCACCGAGTTCTTATAGGCCTACCGAGGACCACGAGCTAGAATCTGGCCCCCTCAGAGAGGCACAGGGAGCAGTGGCACTATGAAAACCTTTTATGTAAGGTTATTCATCTCTGCCACCACCAAAGTAAGGTACCCAGAAAGTCAGTGAAACAAAACAGACTACTGCTTGGCTAGAAACAAGACCGCAGCCTCAAAACTGCCATAAGAACTTCCCCAACAAAGTAAACAAACAATAAAAAAAATTGCGAAAACTAGTAAAGCTAGTTCGCTCCACCTCCCTCCCTTGTATGTGAGGTGGAGGGAGGCAGGCCAGGTCAGCCAGCTGCTCCTCCATTAGTTCTTATACTAATGTATCCGGTGCCAGGTCACCCTCTCAATTCGCTTTGGTTCCAATCACCTGTTTTACTTAAGGTGGTGTTTGCTTTTGAGGCTGTTTGTGAACCCATTTGTGTAGTGTGAGGCAGGTATTTAGTGTGCTAGGAGCTACAAGTGATCAGGGTTACCTTCCCTGGGTGCTCCTTAGGTGCCACCCTTGCACAGTCAGGGTTCTCTTCCCTGGTGTGTTTGGAAATATGCTCCTTTAGGGGTCACCTCCCTTGTGGTAACCCTCACCCTTCAGGTAAGCTGGCTGTCTTGGACTTGCCTGTCTTTTCTCAGGTTGCGAGTGTTTATTGCTGGTGGGGTGCACTTTGATTCGCATAACCTACCCGGCGCATTGAGGTGGGCCTCCAGCTTACATGTTTGACTGGCGCTACAATTCTCCCTGATTGCTCGTTCTCCGCAGTTGGGTCTTAGGGTGTTGTGAGCTTTCATTTCTGTCCCTATTTAGGCACCAGTAAACCTAAGGAATATGCTTGGCTTCCAAGACCCCCACTTACTTACCAAAACCAGGATTTCTTTAAATCATATGGGGCAGTTCTCCAGATCACTAGGAATGTTTCCTGGATCATTGGGGCATGCACTGGATCTCTGAGCGATGTCCCAGGGTTTTGCCTCAGTTCCCTGGGCAGCACTCTAGGCTGCTGGGTAAGTGTCCTGTGCTTGGTGATGCTGGTTTGCTGATTTGTAAGCATGCATGGCAATTCGTGTGCTTCACACACTTTATAATAATAATAATGTAATATTTAGTTTTGTCATGGTTACAAAGCCTGTGTATACTGTATATGTACTTCAGGCTTGTATTGAGGTCCACAAGATCGAACTACTGACCCTCCAAAGGATACAACCCCCACAACTCCTAGGTACCTATTTACTGATAGGTGAACAGAAGCATTAGTTGAAAAGAATTGCCCCATTTCTGTCCCTCCTGAGAATCGAACCCAGGATCCCCAGTTATGAGTTGAGAGCAAAGCTAACTTGTGTCAATTTGCATCTCTTAAACATTCTGCAATTTCTGCCATGTCCAAAGATACTCCCATTGACAAAACAAATGGTAATGTCTCCTCTCGTCTTCATCATTTTCAAGTAAATAAATATACTATACACAATATATATGTGCTTAGAAGTGATGGGAGTGTAATATTGTACTTAGGAATATTATTTATGTACAGAAGCTTTATTGAGATACGAGTGAACAAATGTGAAGACTTAGAAATATAAGCAATGCATCCCTAATTTCTATTTCATTGTTTTGAGAGATTTTCCTGAAAGCATCACTGACAAATATGGCTTAGTGTATACTGTATATGCCTTCTTTGGACTTGCTTTTGGAAAAGGAATATAGGTAACATGAAACATTTGTATTATGATGAAAATTTCATCACGATTTGAACAATTATGTATCATTCAGCAAATAATATCTATCTATAAAAGACAGCACACACTTCAGTTTCAGGTTACCAATAGACAGAGTTTGTTGCAGGTATGAGTTGCGAGAGGACAGAAAACGTGAAACGGCAAGGGCATATGGGCAGATGGATTCCATCAAGAAGGATATCCTGAGACTCTTGAAGCAGAGTGGGCGTACGGCCGCCCGATCAGGGAATGGCCGAGAGACTGAAGGGGCTGTGGGAGGGGCATCAGCCAACCCTGTGGCTCTCACTACCAGTGTTGCGCCCTGTCCTGCCTGCATCCACTCTCCAGGTAATCCTTTATTATCTAAACAATTGTGTAAGGTACGGGATTGAAAGCCGTACTCAAGAGTATTGCTAACAACACCTGTTCCTACTCTCTTATAAGAAATTGGAGATCTTTACCAAATATTGATGTCTCTAAGTTAATTTCAGATCTTAGAATTATCCCTAATTGCATTTAATTCTACATGATCTTTCAGTTGAATTATAATGCTTTTACAGTACCGTATACACAAATATAGAGATCTGTGTTACAAATCAACTGCAATAAAATGGGGGTTACATAACAGAGATTAATTCCTTAATTTAATGCCACTGATAATTATGCACAGAGTATTGTACCTGCTTCATAAACAGTGGACAATGGATTCACTTTTGGGCCAGATTGGCAAATACAGTATTCTCACAAATATAACCGATAAATGACTGTAAAATTCTTATTCTATGCATTTGAAATAGGTGTAGGTGTGACTAGTCCCTGCCACCCAAGTTTGGGGACCCCTGGCATTGTCCAGCAGCACTCGGTGGACCTGGGAATGCTAGGCCGCGAGCCCACCTCGGCTGCTGTCGACATTACCGTCACTCCAGCCTCCTCTCTACCTTGTAACCTCACGTATTCACAAGGTAAGTCTAAATGGGGTTGGAACTCGTGTGTCAATAAGATGTTTGTCACAGCGAAGGGAAAGAAACTCAGGTAGAGGAAGAAGGCCTGCTAGATTGACCTTTTAAGACAAATTACTGTATTTGGGTATAAGCAACAGACATTTTGGAAGGGAATGGCAAGATCTATCTGAAGAAAATGCACATTTCAAAGTGATACAGTCTGGAATTGTAAGTTATGTGTACTGCTGTTTGATGAGGATGATGAAAAATATATCTGAAAGAAAATGAGAAATTGAATAAAAATGTGGACTTTTGGCACTAGATAAATGGAAAAGTAGAATTATTTCACTGAGTAGATAATACAGTACACTGCTCATGGATTTATAGAAAATAAAGTTGCTGTGAAAGAGGTGGCAAATGGGTGCTTTTCCCCACTGTTTATCAAAATCCAAGGATCCAAGGGGGAGAAATATAACAACTTACCCCACTTACACTTGACACATCATAAAAATGAGGTATATATTTCCTGCATACAAAATATATTCTAATAAAACTTTTGTAATCTTAAAATATGATTACTGTACTTGTTTTTATTTGTTATATTTTTTTACGAGGGCAAACTCCCAGTTTTGTGCTTTAGCGGGTAGTCATTCAATATAAATGGTCTTTGTTTGCCTGCTACTGCAATAACTAGACCATTGATGCTGGAAGGAGGGGGGGGGGACTGTAAGGGCATGAGCATTTGTCACCCATCCTTACTTTACTACAGGAAATTAGTGTTCTTGAGAATATCGAGTCCTCGAAGGTATAAGTCCATGTACACAAATCGAACACAATTTAAGACTACACTTGATGGGACGTACCTTGATGGAGAACTAGTCCTTCTCGCTGTTAAGGGCCATTTTATTTATAAACACACAGATTCAGTCTAAATAATAGCTTGGAATTAATAACTTTTATTTTCAATAGCCTTAAGAATTGGTTTATAAAAATATTTATTTAACATTACTTTACTGACAACACAGAATGAGTACTAGGATAAGAACCAACTTAGTCAATCAAAGGCCAGGACCTTGTCACCAAAGGAGGTATACAGTACTATACAATCCTTCACAACATCAACATTGAATTTCCATTCACCGTAAGAGTGCACATGACTGAATCTATTAACAATGGATTAGTTGTATTGGCTTAGATATAGGCAGGTTACATTACACATATGATACCCTATAGAATATATAAAGACCCCGCATAGAGGTTACAATAGTCAACACACACTAGGACTGATATCAAGACATTGCTACGATGAGCTGGGGAGCCATAGACATAAATTTACATGTACCACAAAAGATATTTCTTACCTAAAAGATAAAAAGGAAGCACTACACAAAAACAAATCTTCAGTAATGTACTTATGAGTTGGAGGAGGGAGATCAATAAAAAGCCTCGAGTAGGGTCACAACCATCCACTCTCACGACAGTCCCCCGCTACAATGGCCAAATGCTGCCTCGTTTCCCCTCAACCTTCCTGCCAAACATTCCAACATTTTTTGTATTCAATTATTATTTCTTAAAACCTCTTATAGACTTTCAGACTGTATTTCTACATTTAACACTTATATTTTAAATACTGTTTTCTCCACACAAATGTACATGGAATTGTTTCTTTCAAGCCAGGGACCATTGTTTGCCCATTTTTGAGGGGAACGGTTCTCTTATGATGAACATGCCCACTGCCTTGGTGGAAGCTTCAAAATCACTGGCTACAGGGTTTAACAATACAATGCATAGTCCCTTACATTGTGGCGGCAGGTGAATATGGGTAGGTTAAGATATGGCGGAAAGGTGTTGATAAGCAAGTGGAGTTGATGGTAGGGGGTTGACAGGCTGGTGGACATGGTGGTAGGGGGTTGGCAGGCAGGTGGGATGGTGGTAGGGGTTGACAGGCAGGTGGATTGGTGGTAGAGGGTAAACAGGTGGGTGGAGTAGACAGGTATGTGGAATTGGTGGTAGAGGGTTGACAGGCTGGTGGACATAGTGGTAGGAGTAGATAGGTAGGTGGTGGTAGAGGGTTACTATTTTCTAAAATTATCTTCAAATAAATTACAGAGCTACATCAGTAAAGTGCATCTTAACCCTTTTTGCAAATGCTATGAAAGAAAAACACCCTCCCAGTTTTCCAATGTTTTCCATACAGTTGTTTGTTTTGATGTGCTGTATCTTCCTGGGGATTTTTTCTTTCAGCTTGGATTGATCTTGTGCCCTCAGACTCACCTTTGTCCCCTATTGAGGGGGCCCAGATTCTGGCCTGGCCCTAGTAGGCATTCACGACTTGTAAGGACCTTGTGCATTAGACCTGGGTGCATTAGGCTTGGGGGTGTTCAGACACTAATGACTTGTAAGGACCTTGTGGGGTGCATTAGGCTCGGAAGTCTCCAGTCACTAATGACTTGTAAGGATCTTGTGAGGTCCTTATGGAATGAGACATTTCATTATGCTGAACACTGATTTTATTCAATTTATAGAGTGAAATTATTCACGTCTAATGAATGATATGGGCTGAGAAAGTAATTAAAGATATCCTTAGGACTGGGTGCCAAACTTTTGAGTGGTCTTGGAGACTCATAGCAGTGGATAGGTTCCATTTATTCATTGCTTCTTTTAAACTGACACTTAACGAGAATTTAAACCACCAATTACATTTTAAAGATGCAACCTTTAGATTGTATTTGTCCAACATTGTGGCTCTTACAATGCATTAGTATGCATTAATACATTAATATGTATCTTACTCTATACTCTTAGCATACATTAGTATGCTAAGCAAGTCTGAGTAATCATTAAACTCTGATAACAGGATCAGTTAAGAAATAGAGTAAGAAACATCGACACATGATTTGACAGGATATTAAAAGCAGATTCACTTAATCAGCTTCTGCCTCTAAACGAAATCCTTCAGAGTCCTAACATGCCTTGCATTTCCACGGCCCCAGGTTGCCACCTCTACTTCAGACACTTAGTGTTTGTCATATATTTTAAAAAACTGCTCTGCCATTGCAGTTTGAATACCTGCACAATTAAAAGTGTCCAAAAATATAGTTTACTTTCATTCACATGTACAGCAGTTGGCAACTATGGTTAGCGTATAGCCTAGTTTATGTTTTTCTTTAAAGCATCGATGGGTCTTCCTTCACCTCAAAGTCTTCTTCCCGTGGGTACGTATCCCTCTTCTTGTCTGCTTCATTCCCATATCCCCCTACATTTTTGCTTTTATTGAATCTATTTTCTTGTTAGCTTCATCCATATATTCCCTTTCCTTTCGTGTAATTTCATCACACGTCACTTTTTAGTCATTTCCAAGCACGTAACAATAAATTATTAATCTCCTTAGCTCTTCCCTATCATATTTGCCCCTCTGCTCATCAATTTAATTTTAGTAAGGCCTCCAAAACATTGTATCTGGCTACTCATGCCCGTATATTTGCTAGTTGCTGTAAGTAAATTTGGAAATTTGTCATATTTGACAGAAGGTTTACCTAGTTAGTTCCTTATAATTTATTTTCAACTATATTGGACTCTTAATAACCTAGTTGGATCCTATATAAATTGTGCAATGGCATGGGCTATTTGGTTTCAAGCTTTGCAAATATCAGTAAAGTTTTATATTTTTCATGACCTGAAGATTGTATTTTGCATCAGTTAAAGCAAGTTTTACTAGTCTGCCTAAGTAAGAGTAAGAAAAAAATTCCCCACACACGCCCCTACTTTGTTAACTTGTCAGGCCCACACACTAGACGGAGCATCACTACCTGACGCTTGTCAGCCTCTCACGCTAGATGGAGCATCACGATCTGACGCTTGTCAGGCTCACACACTAGACAGAGCATCACGATCTGATGCTTGTGAAGCTCACACACTAGACGGAGCATCATGGTTTGATGCTTGTCAGGATCGCACGCTAGAAGGATCATCACGGTCTGAAGCTTGTCAGACTCACATGCTAGATGAAGCATCACAATCTGATGCTTGTCAGTCTCACACGCTAGACGGATCATCACGGTCTGAAGCTTGTCAGGCTCACATGCTAGACGAAGCATCACGATCTGACACATGTATGAACCACACATGATCTCAAGAAACTTGCAGTATACTAGAGTACAAGAAACCACACACTGCAAGGGTAAAATATTGTTTGATATTCATGGGACCTAAGCTAGAATATGTAACATTAGTATGGTGTCCATACCTCAAGAAATACAAATAAAATATGAATGTACAGACACATGCCACAAAATGTCTCCCTAACCTAAAAAAAAAAACTATGAGGAGTGGGTAAAAGTGCCCAGGATACCAAAATAAGCAGAAATACAGGAGATATGATCACATTGTACAAAATCCAATTCTAAGGGGTATCTATGTTCTGTATTATAATGGGGTATCAATGTAAAAAAGAGAACTTTTTGAAACCCATAATGTTGAGGGAAAGTGGACATAGGTACAAGTTATTGAAACAAAAAGTGTCAAAAACACTAATGGAAATTGTTCCATAAATTCAAATTCAAAATTCAAAATTCAAAATACTGTACTAGTAGATAGATGGAATAAACAAAATGAGAGGGTAGTGTATGGCAGCATTGTTTAAAGCTTCAAAGCTTATATGACAAAGATTATGAGGAAGACAAGCTGCAGTCTCATCCCATAGCTATACTTAAGAAAGTGACACTGAATAATTACATATCATTTTGTAATTTTTCTATATTTCTGAGCACTTCAACCTTGTGTTTAACCCATGCCTGGATGAGGGGAATCAGGGAGCCACTGGGGCTCTATTGGAAAGAGGCATTTCATTACATTCTATGCTGGGTTTCTGGGGAAGCCCCATGGTAGCTCCCAGAAGCTAACTAACAATACAGAATGGAAACATAGGACTTACCGGGGAGAAGGAGAGGCAGGCAGAAGATATAGCCCAAAGCAACACTAACTGACTGGGACCAGGAACATTACCCAAACACTGGGCTGTCAGAACCCTGTTAGACAGCCAAAACCCGAGCCCAAATATCAGCCCGGGACATGTTTGGAAAAGACTGCTGTGGTGTACTTGTCGTCACCATGAGTCTAAGGGTAGACTACAAACTTGCAAACCTTGATGATACTGAGGACAACCTGGAAAATGCGAGCCTTGGAGCGGGGTAAAGAGCCCACAACTGGACACAACAAATGATACACCCATAGCCAGACCAATCAAGCATCAATCACCAAACGACCCCTCAAGGAACCAACCAATTCATTCTTCGCCAGAAAAGTAGAAGGCTGCAAATGAACAAAATGCCGACCAGGGCCATAGAAGCAAAACTCATGCCTCCAGAGAAGAGCATAAAGCTTCCCCCAAGTCAAGCCTGGCCTCGGGCCGGGTTTGGGCAGTAGAAGAACTCCCAGAACCCCCATCAAGCAGGTATCCCCCACATGGCAGCCGGAGGCAAGACCTAACAAAAACACCAAGCTGAGGTGAAACTGTAAACCAAGGTGAGGAAATAAATACCAAATCCTTGTCAAGGGATGAGGATGGCTCAAGAGGACTATGGGTAGGCTGGAGGTGAAAATAATGCACAAGACAACTCGTGGAATGGCGCCAAAGAAGAGTCAACACTGAATGCAAGCACCAGTGGCTCTGCCAATGCCAAATGATAAAAAACTAGCATTGAATGTCATGAAACCCCATTTTCTGGGTGAGTCCCGGAGGCTACCCGGAGCTATACCGAGCTGATATGCACATACAGTATTAGACTGTGGCATCAGTCAATTGGATTGGAGTTCTAGCCTACCAGGGACCACAAGCCAGAACCTGGTCCCCTCTAGAGAGACACAAGGAGCAATGGCCTCTAGAAACCCCCGTGAGGTTGGGAGAATTCTACGTCTGCCATCTACTGGGTTAGGCACCCTGAAAGGTAGTCATCCCAAAACAGACTCCACCGGGTTAAAATTGCTACCGAAAACCGAACTGTCAAGCAGAACTCCATAATCAGAAAACAAGCAAACAAGCATAATGTCACAACCACCGCTTTGCCGCTGTCTGCGCAGCTCCTCTCTCCCTGGGAGGGGAAAGGCTGAGTCCAAGACCCCTCACACTGGCTACCCAACTTCAGTTCATAGGTTGAATATCAAAACGTGAAAAACCACCGACCGGAGGGAGGGAGGATTGCCTCCGAGACTCACCCAGAAAATGGCGTTTCATTACACTCAACGATGGTTTTCTGAGAAGAGCCCCTCTAGCTCAGAACTACCTAACCATAGAAAAAGTAAAGAGGGACTTACCCAGGAGGCGGCTGCCAATCGCATCTCAACTTGAAGTCGAGACAACTGGCTGCAACCTGATACCCAAATCAACACTCCCGACTAGGGCCAGGAACACTAACGAGGTAATGGGTGGCCAGAACTTTGTTTGACCTCCAAAATTCTCGCACCCGAATGTCAGCCCAAGACATAGTACCAAAACACCAGCTAAAGCAGCAAATTTGACAATGTCATGGGCACGAGTTTACACCAAAGGCTGCTGGACCAAATAACCCTGCGAACGACCTGGGAGACCTGAGCCCTGGAACAGGGAAAAAGGGAAACCGGGTTAACCCAGAGCGCAACCCAAAGGATCACCCTCTAATTATGACTCTGGACTGGACAGAACCCAGAGCAACAACTGAACCAAGGGAAAAAGATTTAAATGTACCCCTCACCTCGATCAGTAGAACTGAAAGGTATGCACTGCAAGAGACCCTATAAAACTTCTCCCAGTAATCCCATGAGTGCCACAAGGCAGCATTTTAGGACCTCTCCTATTTCTTGTATTCATAATGATTTAACAAATACTGTATAACATTCCTAAACTTATACTGTTTCCTGCTGATATTGCCTTCATCTTCTCTTAACACCAAACCCAAATACCTTAAATAATGTACTTTAGTTAACATTGAGTTAGTCTACTCCTGGATGTCAACCAACCTCACACTAAACATAGAAAAGACCTATTACATTATTTTACTTGTTAACAAATCATCTACCCTAATATTACTTCAAATAAGTCATGTGAGCATTAACAATAAAAATAAGGGAAGATTCCTAGACTAAACTTCAGCATTGAGAGTACATACCCAAAAATATCTCAAAACAGATAGCATACTTTAAAAATCAGATACTATGTACCCCTGGTCTGCTCCTCTCACACTATATATACCTGTATCCAATTTACCCCTGTTTAAATTATTCTTATCTGTGTCTGAGACTCAACCACCGTAAATGACCACAAACCCATTACTGTAACACAACAAAAACCAGCCATAGGAACTATAACATTTTCTGTCATCGGACAACATACAGCCACTCACTTCATATCCCTAATCATTCTTATTATACTCATTCCACACATTATCTTTTGCTGTTTACACTTACAAAGTCTTGTTCCATAATTCTAATGCTGATTTGAAACTCTTCCTAGATGGATGTAATAGAGCTGATGAATATCACATCAGAAATGAATACTTCTCTAATGCAGGCGATGAGTCACAATAACGTGGCTAAAGTATGTTGACCAGATCACACATTACACAATCGACTTGAGAATGGTCCAGGACGGACTGAAACGTTGTCGTCCCTTCACCTTCTAGTGTGTGGTCTGGTCAACATACTTCTCTAATATTCCCAGTCAAACTAAATTTTTGCAAACATGCCGTGCAAATCAATTGACCATGTATGTAGAACTCCCTTCCCTAATAAGTCAAATATATTGTTCAGCCTATATTTTTTTCAAAAGTATAGGGATCAAAAGTATACAGTATCCCGCCATTTGCTGCTAACTCACTGGTAGTAATTTACTATATATACACTAATGTTATATACAGTAGTAATTATGTTTAACTCTCAAATTAGTTCAGTTTCCCATTCTGTACCTCAGTCACTAGTTTTAAGATTGACTGTCTACCATGTAATTTAAAACTCATTAATTTTGTGTTAGCTTTAAGCCTATAATATATATATATATATGTCGTACCTAGTAGCCAGAACGCACTTCTCAGCCTACTATGCAGGCCCGATTTGCCTAATAAGCCAAGTTTTCATGAATTAATGTTTTTCGACTACCTAACCTACCTAACCTACCTAACCTAACCTAACTTTTTCGGCTACCTAACCTAACTAATCTACAAAGATAAGATAGGTTAGGTTAGGTAGGGTTGGTTAGGTTCGGTCATATATCTACGTTAATTTTAACTCCAATAAAAAAATTGACCTCATACATAATGAAATGGGTAGCTTTATCATTTCATAAGAAAAAATTTGAGAGAAATATATTAATTCAGGAAAACTTGGCTTATTAGGCAAATCAGGCCTTGCATAGTAGGCAAAAAGTGAGTTCTGGCTACTAGGTACGACATATTATAATATATATATATATATATATATATATATATATATATATATATATTATATATAATATATATATATATATATATATATATATATAATATGTCGTACCTAGTAGCCAGAACGCACTTCTCGGCCTACTATGCAAGGCCCGATTTGCTTAATAGGCCAAGTTTTCATGAATTAATTGTTTTC
>WNGS01164858.1:44862040-44872040 GCA_020271785.1 Procambarus virginalis
ATATATAATGTATATATATATATATATATATATATATATATATATATATATAACTGAAAACTCACACCCCAGAAGTGACTCGAACCCATACTCCCAGGAGCAACGCAACTGGTATGTACAGGGATGCCTTAAACCACTTGACCATCACGACCGGACATAAGGAAGTGATAGCCTGAGCTATATGAACCACTTCCCCGCCGGCACCTGGATGGTAATACCATCCATGTGCCGGCGGGAAGTGGTTCATATAGCTCAGGCTATCACTTCCTTATGTCCGGTCGTGATGGTCAAGTGGTTTAAGGCATCCCTGTACATACCAGTTGCGTTGCTCCTGGGAGTATGGGTTCGAGTCACTTCTGGGGTGTGAGTTTTCAGTTGTATCTAGTCCTGGGGACCATTCAGGCTTGTTTGCATATATATATATATATATATATATATATATTATATATATATATATATATATATATATATATATATATATAATGTCGTACCTAGTAGCCAGAACGCACTTCTCAGCCTACTATGCAAGGCCCGATTTGCCTAATAAGCAGTAGCCAGAACGCACTTCTCAGCCTACTATGCAAGGCCAATTTGCCTAATAAGCCAAGTTTTCATGAATTAATTGTTTTTCAACTACCTAACCTACCTAACCTAACCTAACCTAACTTTTTCGGCTACCTAATGTACCTAACCTATAGAGATAGGTTAGGTTAGGTTAGGTAGGGTTGGTTAGGTTCGGTCATATATCTAAGTTAATTTTAACTCCAATAAAAAAAAATTGACCTCATACATAATGAAATGGGTAGCTTTATCATTTCATAAGAAAAAAATTAGAGAAAATATATTAATTCAGGAAAACTTGGCCTATTAGGCAAATCGGGCCTTAAATAGAATAGTAGGCTGAGAAGTGCGTTCTGGCTTCTGGCTACTAGGTACGACATATATATATATATATATATATATATATATTATATATATATATATATATATATATATATATATATATATATATATATATATATATATATATACTGTATATAGTGTGTATATATATACACACCACACACACACACACATACACACAGTATATGTTGGTCTGTCTGCCCGTGTGTGCGTAGTCTATCTAAATTAGAGGCCAGACACTTTGGGCTAGTCTCACTCAAACTATTCCTCCCCTGCAAATTTGAGTAATAGGATGGACATACACTGATCTGGGTAGGTCTATGTTAAGTGCTTCAAGAATTATTAACAATTATAAACGTTCCCAGAACATTTTCATGGAGTCTTTCAAGGAGACAAGTGTGAAATGTGGTGTGTGTGTGTGATTAACCACCACACTGTTGATACCTGGTTGATGGGTTTCTGGGAGTTCTTCTACTCCCCAAGCCCGGCCCGAGGCCAGGCTTGACTTGTGAGAGTTTGGTCCACCAGGCTGTTGCTTGGAGCGGCCCGCAGGCCCACATACCCACCACAGCCCGGTTGGTCCGGTACTCCTTGAAGGAAACAATCTAGTTTTCTCTTGAAGATGTCCACGGTTGTTCCTGTAATATTTCTGATGCTTGCTGGTAGGACGTTGAACAACCGTGGACCTCTGATGTTCATGCAGTGTTCTCTGATTGTGCCCATGGCACCTCTGCTCTTCATTGGTTCTATTCTGCATTTTCTTCCATGTCGTTCACTGCACCTGGTTTCGGCAAAAACTTCAGAGTGCAATTGTCAAGGACATACTTTTGTTGTTTTTTAAATGTTCAGGTAAAATTTATGTCAAAATGTTTCCAAACTCAACCATTTTCATTTCAAAACACAGAGTGATGAAAACATTAAAAGAAAATTAAATTTAGCAAAATAAAAAAAATAGCACAACTCTCAGAGGGCCTCAGGGCGCTCTGTCCAGTACAGTGGTTAAGGTGGTCATGTTTGTCATAATTTTCTTGACCAATACAGTTGTTTCAGCAGTTCTTAATCTATTTTTTTGACAGAAGAGGGAGAAAATTGCAGTAGATAGATGGATTGATAGTAGATGAATAGTAGATAGATGGATAGATTCGGAGACAGACCTTAACATTATTTTGTACATTTTTGTCATATCACCTCTCGCTCTTCTGCCTACCAATTTGCCTACCTTCAGTTCCTGAAGTCCTTATTACAATACTGTAATAATAATAATAATAATAGTAATTAATTATTATTATTATTAAGATATACAGAGCCTTAAATTACAGTGGTTACTTAGTAGGTACAGAATTTGTATCTTTATAATGCTAGTGTTTTGGGCATAACTTGAGATAATGAGTGAATTTGGCTTTAAATACAGAAAACACATTATTACTACTACTACTGCTGCATATTCCAGCTATGAGCTTGCCTATGGTAAAATATATTTTCCAGCACTACCTTACTTACCGATGTATGCTAGCAAATATGTTTGGTAATTTTGTACCCCCCACTAATATTTGCTAGCTTCACATATACCTCTCTCAACATTGCCACTCATGTGGCCCACTGCTGGTGGCATGTTGCTCCTGATAATCACCCCTAGATCACTTTCTGTTCAATTTCCTAACCATAAATGTTCACACGGTTTGCAACTTCTTTGAGGTCTATATCCACTATAACCCATTTCATTCGCTTAAGGCATTTTCCCACATTTCTATCTTCCACTATATTCAGATAAGATAGCCAGGTCTCATAGTACTGTATTACAAACACTTTGATTTCATGTATTTCCACATCTTTGCATCTTTTTCAAATAAACTGTTCTGTACCTATATAATTTTGATTTCTTTCCGACATGTCATTTGTGTGTATTGTTTAATGAACATGTCGGGTGCCAGCACTGATCCTTGAATGACTACACTTCTCACAAACTTTTGGTCCTCCTCCCCCTCTAATTTTTGTGTATTTATTACACGGTTATATTTATAAATTTGGTGTAAGGGATGTCTCTCTGGTCAGCTGGTGTGTGTGTGTGTGTGTGTGTGTGTACCTAATTGTAGTCACAGGAAGGAAATTATCCTCAATGAGTCCTGCCTCGTATATAAATTTCATCAACTGCAATTTTAAGGAACCCAAACCCATGCTACCCTAGAACAACATTTTCAGATTAATGTGTGTTTGGAAGATAGCCTAAAAACATAAGGATGGCTACAAAAAAATAAGCTTAGTCCTTACACTGTACACTCAATTTACATAACCAGCTGGTACACAAGAAAATAAATTAATTCTGAAATTTTGTTTGTTTTAACATTGTTAAACCATGATCAGCGAACATGTTTTAAGTGTTTACAAAATGCAACAGGCCGAAGTGTTGACGAGTCTGAATGTGATCACTTAAAGATGAATATAAATAAATTTATAAATGTTTATTTAGGTAAGGTACATACATACAAGAGATTTTACAAAGATTTATGGATTTACAGATAGAGCTAGTACATACAATGCCTAAAGCCACTATTATGCAAAGCGTTTCGGGCAAAACAAATTTGTTAGTCTTTTTTTTTACATATATATGGACATCAAGTAACTACTGCAAATTCTAATTTAGGTCTTGTCTATGTTAACATTTCACCATTAATGTATATACAGTATTACAGTGGTACCTCGGAATGCGAGTGTCCCTGTATGCGAGTTTTTCGGAAGACGAGCAGGATTTCCTCGAAAATTATGTCTCGGAACGCGAGTTTGTTGATACGCGTACAGGCCGACCTAGCGCGTGGTCGATCGGCGATCGTCGCCCCTCCGCCCCTACGCCCCTCAGTTTACCATTGTCTCGCGCCCAGTGACTATCCCACATCAATTCTTCACCTGGATTTTCAGTGTTTTGTTGGATTTTTGGTCATTTGACTATACAGTTTGTTATTATATATCTCACCATGGTCTCAAGAAAGCCATTGATAAGGTTCAACCTAAGAAAATAGCTGTGAGTAGAGGCAGTAGAGGATGTCCCTCCTTGATTAAGAAAATGTGTGAAGTATGGGAAGAACTGCAAAGTTTTGTTGAAAAAACTCACCCAGATAAAGCTGTAGCAGGCCGTTGCATTGACCTTTTAAATGATAATGTGATGTCTTACTACAGACAAGTGTTAAAATGTAGGGAAAAACAAGTGTCTTTAGAGAAATTCTTAGTAAGACAAGCAAGTCCTAGTGGTATGCAGGCAAAATGTGCCAGTGTGTGCATACCAGTGAAGTCCTCACTGCCTGATGTGATAATGGAAAGGGACTCCCCTTCCAAACAGTAACTCCTCTCCTCCTCCCCCCCTCCTCACCATCTTCCATACGCCTACAGCATTCAAGAGCAAGGTAAGTAATAACTTGAACATAGTTTTGTAGGTTTATTTAGATGAATTAGGTATAAAAATTTAGTTTGATATGGGGTTTTTAGGGTAGTCAGGAACGGATTAATTCATTTCCCATTATTTCTTATGGGGAAATTAGCTTCAGAATACGAGTTTTTCGGAATAAGAGCTGTCTCCAGGAACGAATTAAACTCTTAAACTGAGGTACCACTGTATAAAGGCATTTTTTAAATTAGCCATCCTTGATATGGTCCTCTGATACCAGCTTACTATCAAACATCAACCCTAAATCTCCTTCCTCAGCCAAGTTTTTTTTATTATTGTTACACAATTTGTAAGCTAAATTTGGTCTTGGTTTTACTTCACTACATCGCTTTGTGATGTATTTGCCCCAATTAAATGTGTGTATGTGTGGGGGGGGGGAGGAGAAGATGGGGGTAAATGCTGTGTGGTCATGCATATCTATATGATGCTGTTTAGTAGATTTTGTCATCATTATACCAACTAGTGCCAATCATAGTACTGTTCTTCCCATTTTGTCAACAATATACCATCCGTAGTGCCATGTACACGGTACTGTAGATGTCATTTGGGAAGCTGGGTCATCATTAACAAGTACAACTCATTAATAGTAAAATGAAATACTAAAGATTATTTGGATATCATCAATTTGAAATGCATAACAAATTATTTGGTCAACATAAAAAATGAATTTATAATTACTGTATATTAATATATAATATTTATGTACATCAATACAATAAATCTTATTCCTTACTTCAAACAAATAAATATATATTACATTAATTCTGGTAAGGTAGGAGAGAGAGGCTTGAATACAAGAGAATCAATAATTACATTGGCATCAATTTTCATTTTTCAGTAAGCATTTCCTTATGTTCAGTATCCTTAGATTTAACCGTGTGCACAATAACAGTCTAAGTAATGTATACAGTATTTTAATGAGTGTCTTGAAGACATACTTGTGCACATGTGAGAACACAAGCACCCACTTTATTGGTATTATGCATTATCTTTGTCAAGAATTTTTAACTGATATTAACTGATGTGATGTGTGGCAGGTAACTTGACAGGATGCCTGCTGGCACCACAGGAAATGGACTATTTGCGAAAGGAGATTGTCGGCAGCCTACGGAGTGAACTTCGAGAAATGCTGCGAGATGCTCTGTCACGTGCCCTCACGCCCACCACCAACATGGCCCCGCAGTACTATTCACCAACACCAACTCCAAATCCCAGCCCGCAGTATGCTACCACTCCCACTGCTAATACTGCTCAGATGGCTGCACCACAATTCCCTTCTCCAGTGGCACCACAACAGAAACAGTGCAGTCAGTGCCCCCCAGCACCAGCATCTTCATATTCCCCACCTTCTCCCACGTCCCAACCTCCCCAACATCCTCACCTTAGAGTTTCAACTTCTTTAAGTGACCCATTTTCTCAGAGGTCTAGTTCTGGTCCACAATCCTCCTCAGGGTCAAGTCCTATTCCTCAGTCCTCTCCAAGATCAAGTCCAATTCCCCCACCATGTCAAAGGTCAAACTCCAGTTCTGGGTTAACTCAAAGGTCACAAGGAATCTCCCAGTCTGGTGGCTCATCGAAGTCACCTACCAACCAAGTTCTTCTACGCCCACCCAATGAGTCCGACCGCGTACACACACACATGTACACACAGCTGTGAGGAGTTCTTCCATGCTGATAATGGTGCACAAGTTTTCTTGTTTCAGGTGCTCTTATATTTACAGCACATGTGGCACTTACACTTGAGGAGCATAAGGCAACCAATCAAAAACCCTGGTGATTTTTACAAGTACAATTTGATTGGAGTCAAGTTCCTTAGGTTAACTTAAGTGCCATTTTGATCAGAAGGTAAGCTGCACTAGACGAAACTGGGTCAATCCCCTTGGTCTAGACTAAAGTCAGCTGGTAAGAGAATAGATGCTATTTTGGTGTGAGTGTCAGAAGATATTTTGAGATCTCAAAAGTAAAGCCAGATAATACAGGAATCATGTGACATTGCTGAATCAAACTGATACAGGTGGGGTGAAGATGGATGCAAAATAATCTGATAATAGCTTCTGGCTTAGTCACACCCACCATCTAGGAAGAGAGGTGCTAGATTTTGGAGAAAGATACTTAATTGACTGATACACATTACACGAATACTACCCGAAGTTTTTAAATGATGATTTGGCAGGTGCAGGAACCCTAGTCTGTCCTCTACCTAATTACTTTTGCCATTGCAGACGTGTGGTATGAGAATAATGTGCAACACACAACCTGTGTTGCTCTTGGGTTGTTCACAATGGACAGGCACCTTGTGCTTATGCATTTATATGAGCACACTATTAGTGATAACTTTTCTTTTAAGAGTTTTGAATGCCTTGGAAGATATCCTTTTGAGAAATCATGTGCATGATGCAGGCCAAGTGACAGAAATTTGGATGTTTGAAGACAAAATGTCGTTATATTACAATTAAGTAACAGCATCATAAAGTGGTGAGAGCTGTTGCAGGAGTGATTACTTTAATTTTAATTAAAAGTTGTGGCAGGAAGACATGAATGACTGCTTGTTGTATGACACTCTCAGACTTAGAGAGAACACCTGTTACCACAGCCATTATTGTTGACGAATAAGCAGTGATTTCCCAACCGGAGTGCTATCTTACTTTTTAATTATATATATATACAGTATCTATATACCCACACACACATATACATACAGTGGAACCTAGGTTTTCCTATGCCCCTGTTTTCATATATTTTGGTACTCAAACTCAATTTCTTCAAAAAATTTGATTAGGTACTCATTGTTAACCTCGGTGTTTGGAGTTTGATTATATACGTATGGGTCCACCGAGCGTGTGGCGCTTCAGTTTACCAGTGTTTCCCAGCTAGTGATGATCACGCTTGAATTCTTCGAGAAGAATTTCATTGTCTTTGTGCTTTTTTGGTTTCTGAACCTAAAAGTTCTTATTATATATCATGCCATGGGTTCCGAGAAAGTCGGTGGTAATGTTCAACCTAAGAAATAGTTGCAAGGATGATGATTGAGGAAAAACAAGAGATCATTCATAGTGAGACAATGTGTTGTCTCACTACAGACAAGTGTTAAAATGCAGGGAAAAACAAGAGTATAGATAGATTCTTAGTAAGAGAAGCAAGCAGTGAGCCACAACCAGATCCTAGTGGTATGCCTGCAAAAAATAAGAGAGAGAGTAACCCAGAAATGTTATCACTACTGTTTTAATGGAAGGGGACTCCCTTTCCAAACACTAACACCTCTCCTCCTCCCCCCTTCCTCACTGTCTTCCATATGCCAGCAAGAGTCCTCAAAAAAGGTAAGGTTCCTAAGAGTATTATTCTGTATAAAATGTATTTTTTAGTTACTACGTTCCACACCCCCAAATATATTAATTCAATTTACATTATTTCTTATGGGAAAATTCATTTCGGTTTTCGTACCGTCTCTGGAAACAGATTAAATTTGAAAACTGAGGTACCACTGTGTGTGTGTGATTATATAATGTGTGTGTGTGTATATATATATATATATATATATATATATATATATATATATATATATATATATATATATATATATATATATATATATATTACACACACAAAAAGATTTTTCTTAGAATAGATCTTGGTTATGTGGTGTTTCATTAGGCAAAATTTTTATAATATGTTCTGGAAAAAAGCACATGTTTAGAAGGGGAAGGGAAATATGAGGAGACAGTGCCAAGCCATTACAACTATATACCACTTGGAAGGTGGGGGGATTGAACGCAAACCTGCATGAAGCGTGACCGTCGCTCTACTGTCTACTGTTTACGTCGTTCTAAGAGATGTGAATGTAAACATGCCAATATTGTACACAAACATCTCCACGATAGTTAATAAGGAGACAAGTTTATTTACATCTAATAAAGACAATGGTAGATCTTTTCATGATTTCTCAGGTCAACACAAGGAAAGCCTTAATTTTGTTTTGGGCAAAGTAAGCAACACTATTAAAGAAAAGAGAAGAAAAACAGTTGATAATTAAAATGTAATAGTGTACTGTAGAAGAGATTACAGCATAGTAAACAAGTTACAAATAAAATAAACTTACTGAAAATAAAGATTAAAAGTATTGATAGATATGTTCATTTAGAAATCAATATTTTAACCCTTAAATACCAGCTACGTGACAAATAAATTCTTTACACCAGTGTTTGTATACCAGCTGGTACCAAATAGTTTAAACACTGTCCACAGATGTCACGGAATGTTGATGGAGACAGGTTCAGGCAGGCCCTTTCTGTCTTCGTTCCTATTCATTCACTATGGAAGATGCATATCCCTAGCCCACCTTAGGTGATTGTACCCACAAATGACAGCAGACATTGAGCCCATGAAGACTGCATCAAACTTTGATTTTAGATCTATGGAACTGATGATTGGAATTAAAAAACAAAAAGTTGTATATGATTTAAGTATTCGTCAGTGACAGAGAACAGAGAGAGAGGAGGGTGTGCAGTCACAGCCAGGTGCCTCTCACACAACTATGCACTCAGCCTTTCTGTGGGTAAATTAACAGATTTCATGCCAACAATTCCCAGTTTTAATGGAACAAATTGCAGAGGGGAAGGATTTTGGTATTTGAAATGATAGGTTTGTGTTCGGAAGAAGAGGAAGGATGTATGCTCTGGGGAAGGAGTGAGGGTGTGTGTGTTGGGGAAGAGTGAATGTCTAAATGCTGGAGAGAATGTGCTGAAAATATGTATATGTACAGTAGTTCATAGTTAAGATAGTATATTATTTGTGTTTAGTATATTATGCAGTATTTGTAAATATCATTGTTCACTAATGTTGTTCTGTATATTTAAATTACATTGACAAAGACAATGAACTAAGAAGCAAAAACACCGCCATTGATGCCCCAATCAAATATTCTCCTAGTCAACAATTTTGTGTGAGAGATGGCAATAGAAAGTAATGAGACCTTCTCTCCCAGTCTCGCAACATTTCCTACCAGGCTAATACGGCAATAGGGAAACATCTATGTTGACTTACTTAATGTAAAATATAGCTCTTTCATTTTATAAGCTTCATTTTCTTCAGAATAATTTGTTGGTACATATGCAGAGGGAAGGTAGGGGGACCATTCCCCACATAAGACATATTCAAGAAAACATTACTGTATTACAAAGTTATATGCATAAATATATGCTGATACAAGTATCGGCAAAAATATTCCTAAAATTTAAAAGGGCTTTTTTTTTTTGTTAAATCCTGCAACATTGAGAATGTGAATACAGGTATAAATTTTGAAAACATAAGTGCTGCAAAAACATTAGAAAATACACTTTTGTAAATAGAATAGTAAACAAATAGACTAAATGAGATGAGAGGGTGATCCAACACTGATGCTTGACAACTCTGTGATGAAAAACATGAAAGATAGGATGGGACACCACAAGCTTAACTCTCCTTCATTAGTTACATTTATGTAATTCAAAACACATGTACATATAACACATAATGTACATACATACATACATACATACATACATACATACATACATACATACATACATACTACATACATACATACAGTATATATATATATACACAAATGACAAATAATAAAATGCTACAATAAACGGTTCATAGATTATGGAAGAGGAGATTATG
>WNGS01164858.1:44885804-44930564 GCA_020271785.1 Procambarus virginalis
CTTATTTCCTGCTTGTCATCGGTGGCTTTGCTTTTCCAGAGTGACCTAGTGCAGGTGACGAGAGATGCTTGGGTATACCAAAGATTCCAGGTCACAGTTATACATAGACCCACGACGAAGCTGCCATCACAGGTCGTGCCCTTTGTATCTTGTGCTGGAGTGGGTCAAGAGAACAATGGTTGAGGAGGACTTTCATTTGGATTTGATGAGGAAAAGGTAAAGGATATTGTCCTGTTAAGAAATTGCACTATTGCATGAAAATAGTCATTGCTTGAAAGCTGCATTTACATTAGATTCTTGGAAATTTCTGGAATTTCACTTGGCTGTATTACTCTGCAATATAACAATGTTTCATTTAAATATAAAAAAAATTATAAATGTTTATTTTAAAAATGTATAAATTTTTAAGTAATTTGTTATTTATTACTATTTACTGCTCGTGTTTTCACATTACCATCATGAACTATGACGTGGATTCTTATTCTTTCAGAAACATATGCTGTACCTGAACATTGACAATTCACTTCATGACTGTTCTGACATCCAGTCAGGTGACCTCAATGATTCTGATATGGTTCAAGATTACAAAAAGATGTCCAGGAAACACTCCCAGACCAATATTAAGGTTAATATAACCCATTTTTGTATATGTAATGTAATTCTGTTTACCAGTAGGTTTCGTGAATTTCTATAGAATGCTGTCATTATAGCTGTACTGTAGACGAATGAACCGCATACCATGACTGGTGGACATTGAACACACGATGGCAGCCGAGCATATATATATATATATATATTTATAATTTGAGATAGGTTACGGTATGAAGAGGCAGCATTAGGGTACTTCAAGCCACATAGCCAGGCAGGAGGGCTCGGTCAAGGCTGGCGAGTGATGTTACTCCTGGCTGGGCTGTGGTGATACCGACTGGTCTTGGTCTGCAGCCTTATGTACCAGGTTACCAATTTAAGTAGTGAAATTGTACAAAAATGTTCAGTTGATTATATGCTTGTTGAAGGAGAGTTGTTACTCCCAAGTGGAGTCTGTCCTCCTCTTCCCCCAGTATGTATTGTCCCTGAAGATATTTTAGTTAATTCAGTACTTTATCTATGCACAACAAGTATCTTCTACAGAACTATCAATTTCAGGGCAATAACTTGTGGATATATATTCATGAATCTTTAAGGATAATTCTAGATAAAAAAATATTGAACAGAATACAGTACAGATTTAATAAATAGGTTATATCTAACAGTTGCGAAGGAAGTCGACAACACCTCAGCCTGTGAAGCCTCGTCTGATGCTGTACTCTCGTAGCATCTCGGACAAGGATGATGCTGAGCATGATTCTGATTGGAAATTGATAGCCTATGCCCAAGTATCTGGTGAGTTCATCTTCTGTTGTAATTGCTCTCCTTGTGTACCATAATTTAAATTCTTAATATTATCATAACTTATTATAACTACTAAAGATGATAGCATCTTGCTGACAAATAAAATTGTAAGTGAAAATGTTTAAATTTAATGTTAAATTTGTTGAGTGTTCTAGAAGCAGTTGTAGCTTTAGATAGTCTGTGGTTTGCAGGCGTGGAAACGGTTCACTATAAGAATGCAAAACACGTCTTGATCTTGTCTGTTTAAATGATATAATACCACAATACATCCCAAACTCTAATATAGCTTCTCCAAAAATTTATGTGCTTGTATTGGCACCAGGGGATTAATCACAGTAGTATCCGTTGCAAACAATACCCTAGGCCATTTTGTAGCGAGCAGTTATGTAAATTAAAAAAAAAATCGATGGAATGTTGACCCTTTACAGGTAGCTCTGAAGTGTCGTAGCATATCACAGCGTGTTAGTTGTAATCAGGTTACCGGTATGAAGAGTAAATCGTGTATTAATAAAATGCTCTGAAGCTCGGGTGATTAGTAGAACTAAATTCCACGCCTTCTGGTTTGAATATATTACACCAATGTGCAATTTATTTATTGAATGAATTAAATGATAATTTGATTTAAGACATACTATTATATTATTAGTGTGTAATAAGGAGATTATATAGTCATTGTACATCTAAAAACAAAACTGCTGTATTCAGCTGGTAGTGGTGACATAAGCTTTAGAGCACAATTTTGCATTTATAAAAAAGTGAAATGTGGAAATTAGAAGAGTTGCTACAAAAGATGAGGAAGAAGTATGGGTCAAATTAGCTGGGAATGAGCTGGCATGATGGCAATATCACACTGCACACACAAAATAAAATAAGATATAAAAAAAATTTGGTAGCACCCATGGTTGGCCAGGCAAAAGAGAATAAATATTCTTCTTTCCACAATGCAGCGCCCTGTAATTATTACACCCCGTTACTCATTACACCACTTTCTTTGTAGCCTAAAAGTGACTGCCAAAGGATACTTCTTGATCAACTGCATTCGCCACATACCTAGATTTTCTTTAAATTTGTATCTAAAATTCTTTAAACGAGCCATTCATTATTTGTAATGTTTATTTTCAGAGAGTTCATGGGTGGCAGTAGTGACACTAAAAGGATCAGTTACTGTAATGTCAGTACAACAGAGGATGGGAAGTGCATCACCTACTTCTACTCCAATCTCATCACGTCCTGCTTCAGTGGAGAAGGTTGACTATTACACAGTTATTCCTCATATGTCTTCTCCAAAGTGTGCTACAGGCACAGGGAATTTCAATGGTCGTCTTTTGGTCTGTGGAGGATACGATCGCGGTGAGTGCCTGCGAACGGTTGAAGATTACTCCCCCGACATTAATGTCTGGACTGCACAGCCTCCTATGCGTCAGGGTCGTGGCCGGTTCGATTTGACGGTTCTAGATGGAAAGGCATATGCTGTTGGTGGATGTGATGGTTCTAAGGAGCTCAGTACTGTAGAGGTTCTTGAGGGAAACTCCAAGAAATGGATTAGTGTGGCACCTCTACCCCTGGCTCGCTCTAACACTGGTGAGGCAACTGAGTGTGTAATGTTGGTTTCTACTCACTAATTCTTCTGCTGTTTTGCAGGCGAACCTGAAAAGAGCTTCCAGGAAAGATATGGAGGTTATACAAAAGGGAGTAGTGTCATGAAGGCAAGTAGCTGTATCATTACCAAATTGTAAGATTAGCACAATAGCCTCCTGAAGCTTTCTCAACTAGGCAAACACGTGAGTAACCTTGACTGTTGGCCATTAACAGTTATCTCCCTCTCTTTCCAACAGGACACTCGCTATCATGGACTCTCAACTTGCTAGATACAGGAAGGAAGGGGGCACAGAACAATTTTTTTACTGGCTATGATTATCTGTCATTTGTCCAAAATACAGGCAGATTCACAAGCCACTTTTCCAGATGTTCATGTGCCCACTTCTTGACCTGAGCTTTTGAAGCAAGTTGAGAATGTTGCTGTTGGCGGGAGAGTGCTCATCACAACACTTGGAGAGTAACCTTTTGGCTCTTTGTTATGCTACATCGGTAAGTAACAAAAAGGATCTGTTAAAGTTTTGCTCACCAAGCACTTGTACAGGAACATCATGATCTAATTTTGCTATTGCTCTCACATTTCATGATATCTCGATATGTTTTTCCAGATGGGAGACATATCCTATGACGCGCTCACAACTGGATGCCTGGAAGCCAAGCCAGAGGAGTCGGTCCCTTTTTCTATAGACCCCTGTTTTTTTGTTCATTAGTGTATAGCTATACTCAAATATTGACCAATCTCCATTCATTGAAAAACTGTTGCATATGGCGTACCACTTGATGTTTTGCTAAATTTTATTCACTAAAAGTTTTGTTTCACATAATATAATTTGGATGGAGATAGCAAAGGCTTTAAAAGTATTGCTGTACACTAAAAATTCTGTACAGGATCCATTCAAATGTGTGTTCTTGTCTCAATCAAAAGTTGTATGACATTAACAAAGATTTAATTTTAAATTGCATTGTTGTATATAGTACAAAAACTTTTTGTTTGAGACATCAACCAGATTAGTGTCATTGCTCTGTTGTGAATGGATCCTGCCGAGTACTCCTGTATGTAGGTTTCTGAGCAGCAATGTTTCTGGCACAACCTTCACTGTCGTTCTTATCAAGTCTTGTTTTAGAGACTGGGAGTAGTACTTTAATGCCTCATTTTATTTATTTTTTTACATATTGATTTTCATGAAGATAATTATTGCAAAAAATATGAAATGACTTCAGTACTATAGTCAGTTTTATATTTATTTTATATAGCCAGTAATATGTTCTACATACAGTATGTGCAAATTTATTATTTATATACAAGCAAAACAAATGTACCTTCAATACAAAACATTTAAGTGTGAATATTACAGTAGTAGGAAACTTATTTATGAATCTTTAGTATTGTTGTGTAGTTATTGCCAATATGTTAATTGTGAAAGTCTATTCCCAGTGCTCTTTGCAAAAGCCATAATTTCACCTACATTTATGCTCAGAAATTTACTGTCAACTCACTGTCTTGTACAGTTGGCCAAATTAATACGCTTCATAGCAAAGCATTTTCAACTATGCATAATTGTTGTAATTAATTTTCATTTTTTTGTTTTTTTAATGTAGGTGTGTGCAGTGTAGATGGAAAGGTCTTCTGCATAGGTGGATGGAATGGTCAATATGGCATAAAGCAGTGCGATATGTACACACCAAGCACCGATGCTTGGCAAACCATTGCATCTCTCCATGTTGGTAAGTTTTTGTTGTATTTAATAATGGTTTAGATTTTATAATCAAAGGTTTTATACATGCATGATACAGGTAGAAAGCTTTTTATAATTATGTATCAATTGCTTCAGTCTGAAATGCTAAGCATGTTAGTGGCTTTGCAAAAATCAGTTTCCTTTCATAACCCATTGTACCTTGTATATTTTTAAAATACAAGAAGGTTACAATTCATAAAATACAAGAAGCATACAATTGATAGAAGAAATCAAATCTGTACATATCTAAACTGTTGAAGTATTGGTTTTGCATAATTAATCACATGAAGTAGCTCCCATAGCAGACTCGTACTGGCTTTTCTGAATTGTAATTTATCTTTTTAACCAGGTCGGTACCAGGCAGGGGTGGCATCATATAAGGGCAAGGTATATGCTATTGGAGGCTGTGACTCGTGGAACTGCCTCAACTCTGTTGAGGTGTATGATTCTAAAGCTGATATTTGGAGATTTGTGGCTCCCATGACTACCCCACGACGAGGATGTGGTGCTGAAGTTTTCAAAGGTATGCTCATTCACACCCACCATTAGGAATGCGTTATCTTTTTAAAGTATACAGTATTACCTAAATAGATTTGTTCAAAGACAACATACGGATGTGTGTGTTCTGTTAGATGCCTATTTATTTACTTAGATAATTAGACAATTTATATTACTTCAGGTAAGCTGTATGTCATGGGTGGTTCAGATGGAACGCACAGCTTGTGCACAACAGAGATATACGACTTGGAGACCAATAGCTGGATGCCTGGGCCATCGATGACCACGTGCAGAGCCAATGTTGGTGTAGCGGTTGTAAATGGAAAACTGTATGCCGTCGGGGGATTTTCAGGTGAGCCTTTAAAATTTTCTTATTCAACCTACATAATTCATAAAAGCTTCTCCTCTGGCTCTTTGTTTTAATGTTACAATATAAAAGCTTTTTCTGTCTACAGGCAAGAACTTCCTTAACAGCATAGAGTACCTAGATCCTGCTACAGATGAGTGGACCAATTTCACACCAAAGCCAGAGGTAATCAAGAATGGCATGGATAATTACACAAAGAAAAGTGGCTATAGACATGATGATAATGGCCAGGCTGTTGAAAGTGATGGTACACAAAGCAGTGATCATGAAGATACTCTTGAACTGGAAGCTGGAGCAAATGGTCACTATGTGACAGAGAATGGTTGTAATGGTCTTTCAAATGGTGTATATCCGATTTCTGCTAATGGCCATTGAACTCTCCAATGTACTACACTGTTACCCCATAATTTAAGAGAATATGGGGGTCTTCCCTCAGGTTAAAGAGCATACTTATAGAATGAATATTGGGCTCATATAAGAAAAGGTAAAACCCCCTTTTTTAAATCGGCTGTTTGCTCACCTAAACGAGATTATATTGGTGTTTTTGTATGTAAACAGCACAGCATAATGTTGGCCGAGAGATCTGCAAGAATAACTCGGCATTTTCTGCAGTGTACAGTTTTTTCTTTGAGGCTTTTATATTTAATTAACTCTTCTTTTTCTCTATTCCAATTTTTGCTTCTTGCGCAAAACTTCCCTTTCTGGAAGTAGGTGCCTTCTTTCCTTCAGGTCATGCTCGGCCAGCTTTGATAAGGTACAGTATGTCACCATAAGAAATGACCACTTCAAAACTGTTAGACCTGATTTCTGATCTTTAATTTATTTATAGGCTTGGGTCAAGTCACTTGCTTACTATATTAAACCATGTTATATTTTACTACTATATTGATATTAAATTGTTATGACTGGGAAAATCTTGGTTGAACATTATGAATTCCCATATCTTCTGCCTCAAATGTATTTTGTTTTAGCTAATTTAAAGGGAAAAAAGGCTGCGTTATGTTTTCAATATGGTTCAAGGGATCAATTTTACCATAAGCTATTTGCTTATAATTTTAGCCCAAGTCAATACTGTACCCAAAATTCCAATACTTGCACCAAGTGCCAAAATAGATTCGTGGGTGACTCGTTCATCTGGATTACTGGCAATACTGACACTTTTCCATATTCTAGAATATCCAGATTCTAGAGTCTGAAACAATATACTCTAGAATAATTCCTAATGCTATCTAATTGTAATAATGTACTGTAATATATACGGCATTGATATTTTGTTGGACTCTTTTTCTGGAAAGAATCTTTGTAGGGGATCTGTGAGAGATGTTCCATGCCCTCTCCTAAATCTGTGGGTTTTTCCCGTTTAGCAAAAGTGTAAGCGACACTTTTCATGCATAGTAATGTGTAAATATAAAAGATATGAATATTATGTGGAAAAATTAATTAGAATGTTCATCCACAGCTTTTCTCCAATTTCTGTAGTTGAAAATTTTTCTGTACAACAAACAATTGCACTTTGATCTAAATATTAAATAATAAAATGTCAACGCATCAGTTTTGTTAGTGTAACATTTTCAACATGCTGCAATGTTACAGAAATGTGTATAGGGGGGAAAAGAAAGTTATTTTATTATTACAATCTCTCAAGGCATCATTGTGTCAAGTTAAGCATGCCAGAGTAGAGAATGATGCATATCACACAGAAGCTTCAGAAAATTTCCTTGCATTTACTGGTCAGATCCTTTTCCGTCCAACTATTCCTGCTGTACTTATTGAAGTGTCTTAAGTATCATCTTGCTGTCTCCAAGTGCGAGTTGCTCATTGATGAAATTTTAGCACATACAGTTTGGTGATAGTACATGTAAAGATAATGTGTAGCATTATCAGAGAGAGAATATAATATATATATATATATATATATATATATATATATATATATATATATATATATATATATAATATATATATATATATAATAAATATATATATATATATGTCGTACCTATTAGCCAGAACGCACTTCTCACCTACTATGCAAGGCCCGATTTGCCTAATAAGCCAAGTTTTCATGAATTAATTGTTTTTAGACTACCTGACCTATCTAACCTAACCTAACCTAACTTTTTAGGCTACCTAACCAAACCTAACCTATAAAGATAGGTTAGGTTAGGTTAGGTAGGGTTGGTTAGGTTCGGTCATATACTACGTTAATTTTAACTCCAAAAAAAAATTGACCTCATACATAATGAAATGGGTAGCTTATCATTTCATAAGAAAAAAATTTGAGAAAATATATTAATTTAGGAAAACTTGGCTTATTAGGCAAATCGGGCCTTGCATAGTAGGCCAAAAAGTGAGTTCTGGCTACTAGGTACGACATATATATATTATAATATATATATATATATATATATATATATTAATATATTATATATATATATATATATATATATATATATATATATATATATATATATAATATATATATATTTATATATTATATATATATTATATAATATATATATATATATTATCTATATATATATATATTTTAATATATATTATATATATATATATTTTTTATTATATATATATATATATATATATATATCTATATATATATATATATATATATATATATATATTTTATATATATATATTATATATATATATATCTCTCTCTCTCTCTTTATAATGTGCAAAATTATAAATGTACGTATACAGTATGTATGATCACATTAAAAATACTGTAGTGTGATATTATGAACACTATTGCATGTTCTATATTAATATATTTTAATATCACACTACTATAATAAGACATTACATAGGTAGGGTCTTCATGCATTTGCAAACCTTACTTTTTCTTGCATTTGTTTAATATGACATTGAGGAGGCCTAAACATTAGTCATAATTTGTTAGTGCTACTAGGGTTTATAAATGCTTTATTTATTTTTCATAATTTCTCTATAAAAATTGTCACAGAGTTCCGCTCATTATACCTCAAAGAGAGCGGGAAATATATTGTTGTGACAGTCGTATCTTAAAGATATTAAGAGCTAAGGTACATTGTATAAAAAAAATTAGTATTAAGTTTTTGAACACGAGTTTACTTTAATAACTGTAATGTTAAGTTTAATATTGTCTAGTTGCCTTTAATTATACTACTCATTAGGGGTTCATAGACATGAGTGGGGGGGGGGGGGTAGGGGGGTGTTTAAAGAAAACACAAGAGTTTACCTAATCCACTGACTGCTCCAACTGGTGAAAAATATGGGGTCTGGTACATCATATAATCTTGAATCATCACAACTATTTTTTTTCTTGGTGGGGTGGGGAAGGGAAGGAGAGACATTAATTCTTAAGCATGAATAATTATCATGGGTGATCCCATTATCACATTGCATATGTCCAAGATGTACTTGTAGTTAGTGCAGTATCCTGTTTTATCATTCACATTTACAGTACTACTACCAATGCCTGATAGAAGATAGATCGTCACTGTCAAATATAATGAATGTCATCATGAGCAAATGTAATATATTTGAGGAAGATTATACATGGCAGTTTTCCAGTATTGCATACTGTCTGATGTTGAACCTGAACCTTGATGCTTTAATCTAGACATTTGCTCAAGTAATAATTTAAGTGTATAAATTGATACAGTATCTGCATACAGAATGGTTTAAGGGACCTAGTACTGTACTGAAATGGGACTTGTCAACCCCACTGTAAAGTACAGAATTTGCCATCTCCATTTTATAATGCGATGAACATTTTTTAAACTTGATATAAAATGAATTTCTAAAGATTAATGCATTTGAAATACATACACAAGTGAACGTAAACATAAATTCTAGCCGATTTGATTATACAAGAGTAACTTTTTCTGAAGACAAAATTTTAATTTTGTGCAACTTTAAACTGCATGCTTAAAGTGCATTAATGCAGCAGACTTTAATATTACTAAAATTAATTTCCAGTTACAGTGCTGGACATGCATTTTTTTATTATGTAAACTTTACAAATTATCTTACGGCAATGTGAGTTTGAAAGGAATGAATGTATAATTGGGCATACAAAGGAGCTAGTGAAATGTCTAGGTGAAAAAGTTTTGATCATATATTTATTAGGAACACTGTTCTCTTTCGTGATCTTGTGCTCGAATCTATGAAAATCACGTTTCGTCTTTAGATCACCAGATACCTTGCAATATTTTGATAGTTTCTCAGTTTTAAAAGCACATGCACTGCAGTTGTAATGCTATCAATTTTTGTAGAGTACAGAGCAGCAGCGCAAGTCATCCCGACATACATGAATATGAATACTTTCGTATTTAAATAAAGATCTTGTCTTCATGACGAGGATTTAAATATACCTCACTTTTTATATATTAACATCTCATGGCAAAGAAAATGTTGGAACTTAGACGTTAGATTTGTCATGTCATCTCCAGTCTTGTAAGATGATGCATGTGAGATTAGCAATTGCTGTGATAAAATGGATTTAAAGATTTTCTAAACACAATTTTAAGTGATGCTGCAATTATTTATAAAGTTATTTATAAACAATTTCTCATTGTGATTGTGCTGGATAGTTGTTCCAAACCAGAATAATGAATTTGTATAAATTTATTTTCTCAAATGTACCACAGGATGTAACTGTGGAACTTTTTTTCTCTAATTTGTAAAATATGAATAAATGTTTAGTAATACGCCTGTGTTGTAGTCGGGCAAATAAATGTTGGTTGTTGCACCAAAGCATGATGCCAATATTTAAAATTTGGGATTTGCTGGTCACCCAAAACAATATATTTTGTACTATATAAAAACCACGGTTCTTTGTCAGGTCTGGTGGTTTGCCCTTATTCTACTGATTGTCAACCACATTGTACATTTAACTGAAACAGTACCTATATATGACAATGGAGACTGATTTTTATTTTCCTTCATGTACTGGTAAAGTGAAAATTTGTAGGAAATTGTTCAAATTTCTATTAAATCACTCTGTAATTCGGTCGGCCTTTAGAGCCTGGCAGCTGTTAACGGTTGATTATTCCTACACATTTCTGGAAGAAACGTGTTGTCATTTGCTCCACATCTTTAAAAAACGTCCAGCCATAGTTCCCCCCACTGCTGCCACTCTTGCAAAAGGCCTCATACTACCTGCCAGTATGAGACCCCTATCTGTACACATTTAAATATAACCATACCAGAGATCCTGATCCGCGTAGTTGATGACTAATATACTCTGGTTCGCAAAACTTGATGAGCATTGCACACCTTCATAACATGGCCAATGTAGAATGGCACAGACCGTGAAATTTCACAGATTGAATTGCTCATTTTGCCATTGCATAACTACTGTATTGCATTGTCTTGTCTACTACTGATGCCCAAATGCAATATTCATATTCACCTCTACTAATGCAAGTATTTAAATTTGTCCTTATTGTGACTGCCCAATCATCTCTACACTCCAAATTAAATATTGCTTCAAGGGTTTCAGTGTTGGACCACTGACCAATCATTTTGTGAAATGTGGGCAATTTTTTTTTAATTTTATAACAATGTATGGTTATTAGAAATTGTTTAAGATGTAATATAGGAACAAGGCAATCATAACATGCTGCGTGTCTTGGATGGGCGGATAAGGGATATTGATAATATAAAACCTGTATTATAAATGCAAAGTACAATATATACATTACAGCAAAGAACAAAGTGAAAATGGCCACCTATTTTTGAAATATGTCATTAAAAACGACTTGCCAGAAACCTGCAAGGAAATTTATCCGAATAAATTTTGACCAATACCGTTCACTGGATGGGTATGGGACTAATACCGTTCACAGGATGGGTATGGGACCAATACCGTTCACAGGATGGGTATGGGATCTACCCCCCCCCCAACAAGATGGAAAATAGGGACCATAACACCCACAGAATGGGTATTGGGTCCAATACTACCAGCACACGCACCCTGTGCTGTGCCAGGATACCGGTAGTACCAACGGGTTCGTTCTCGACGCACACTCGAGAATTCTGGGTTCGAATCCCCGTCGAGACAAATGGTTGGGCTCATTTCCTTTCACCTCATGCCTCTGTTTACCTCTTGTTGAGGGTTGCATCCTGGGCGGGGTCAGTAAATAGACCTTGGTGAGGTTGGGGGGGGGGACACTCAATATAAGCCTAACGTGTATGAATACATTGCAGCCTCCCGTCCCCCCCCCCCGACACGCAAACAGCCGATGGGTATTGGGTAATATATGTGGAAAAAATTATTTTCCAACGCAATCAATTTATTATACAGTTTGTGCATCCTGGGAATAGTCAGTAATTCGACCTTGTGGAATTTAGAGCACAGAAACCTTGTGGGACTGAGCACAGAGGACAGGACGGAGACCTTGTGGGACTGAGCACAGAGGACAGGACGGAGACCTTGTGGGACTGAGCACAGAGGACAGGACGGAGACCTTGTGGGACTGAGCACAGAGGACAGGACGGAGACCTTGTGGGACTGAGCACAGAGGACAGGACGGAGACCTTGTGGGACTGAGCACAGAGGACAGGACGGAGACCTTGTGGGACTGAGCACAGAGGACAGGACGGAGACCTTGTGGGACTGAGCACAGAGGACAGGACGGAGACCTTGTGGGACTGAGCACAGAGGACAGGACGGAGACCTTGTGGGACTGAGCACAGAGGACAGGACGGAGACCTTGTGGGACTGAGCACAGAGGACAGGACGGAGACCTTGTGGGACTGAGCACAGAGGGCAGGACGGAGACCTTGTGGGACTGAGCACAGAGGACAGGACGGAGACCTTGTGGGACTGAGCAGGCGATGAGTCACAATAACGTGGCTGAAGTATGTTGACCAGACCACACACTAGAAGTTGAAGGGACGACGACGTTTCGGTCCGTCCTGGACCATTCTCAAGTCGCACAAGCGACTTGAGAATGGTCCAGGACGGACCGAAACGTCGTCGTCCCTTCAACTTCTAGTGTGTGGTCTGGTCAACTTGTGGGACTGAGCACAGAGGACAGGACGGAGACCTTGTGGGACTGAGCACAGAGGACAGGACGGAGACCTTGTGGGACTGAGCACAGAGGACAGGACGGAGACCTTGTGGGACTGAGCACAGAGGACAGGACGGAGACCTTGTGGGACTGAGCACAGAGGACAGGACGGAGACCTTGTGGGACTGAGCACAGAGGACAGGACGGAGACCTTGTGGGACTGAGCACAGAGGACAGGACGGAGACCTTGTGGGACTGAGCACAGAGGACAGGACGGAGACCTTATGGGACTGAGCATACAGTGCTCTAAATTTAGCTAAATCATTTACTCTTAAGGAGACAATTGTTGACCAGACCACACACTAGAAGTTGAAGGGACGACGACGTTTCGGTCCGTCCTGGACCATTCTCAAGTCGCTTGTGATGAGGTAGAGAACGGTTAATAAATAGGCAAGAGAGAGGTGAGGAGGAAAGTAAGGTGAAGAGAATAGTAGTAATAATGAGAACTGCAGTACAAGGAGACAATTGATTACCATCTCTGATTGCCTCTGAGCAGCCTGAGGGCAGCAATATTCCGAGAAAATCAAGAGAAATCTAATTGACTTGAGGCAACGTTAAATAATTAGTAATAATAATAATTGTTAATATTATTAATTAAGATTAATAGCTCACCTATGGTATACATAGCTACCACTTATGGCTCCTTTATTTTAGTATTTTGGATGATTTGAAGGCTTAATAATTAAGATTGTTGTGAAGTCGTCAGCGAAGATGATAGCTATTGACGGCTGAATACTCTCTTTACTCAAATTGTTTACTCTTTACTGAAAATAGTTAAAAAAAGTTATAATAAATCACCATTCTATGTCAACTAATGTTTCATATATCCATCCATATATATATCCATATATGACTTGCACGCATAGCGTTTCGGGCAGGTAATAATTTTGTTGCAACTTTTACAATACATTACAAATGTCTGTTGTACCTGTTGTTCTGTTGCAACAGTTACAATAGAATGTTGTATTTGGTTTGTGAATTAGATTTTGAAATTAACAACTTCAAACATTCAAGCTGGGGATCATTATTGGTTCATTAGAGACTCGTTAGTATTTGGGGAAGTGAAGGAGTGGCTATTGGCCATTGTTAATTAACACCAGACTCGCAAAATGTTAACCAATGGGGTGAGGTTTAGGGTGAATGTCAACCAATCAGCGGCCGGGTTTGGTTGGCTGCTGGTTATAAAAGGAACGATGAGACAAAAAAAAAAAAAACCACTCCTGCTGCACCGTGGGAAGAGCCTACTTTCAAAATAGTAATAGAAAGTCTCCCAATGAAAAAGGCTGCCTATGATCCGACAATCCTAAGGCGCATAATAGAAGAGCAAATGTATAGCATAGCAGTAGCAGGAGCCACCCACTTTTTCACAGACGGATCGGTGGACACAGAATATGAAAGTGCTGGCGCTGCTCTTTGCACGGCCAGCATACAGGCATATTGGAGACTGGGAGGACTAGTATCATCAACCCAAACTGAGCTGTTTGCCATACAACAGGCATTCGCATATGTGATTGCACAAAACACTCAAAATGCCATCATACACACAGACTCAAAAGCTGCACTTCAAATACTAGGACAAAAACAGTGGAAAGATAACGTGGAGATAATTACCACCATTTTGTATCTTGGAGCAGTCGCTAAAGGCAAAGGACTCAACATAACCTTGAACTGGATCCCATCCCATATTGGAATCCCATTAAATGAG
Organism: Procambarus virginalis; assembly: GCA_020271785.1. Classification (NCBI taxonomy): domain Eukaryota; kingdom Metazoa; phylum Arthropoda; class Malacostraca; order Decapoda; family Cambaridae; genus Procambarus; species Procambarus virginalis. Next base: position 44,900,178 of record WNGS01164858.1, read on the forward strand.
AAAGCTGATGAAATTGCTAAACTGGCAACTCGTCATCCAGTGATAGATAAACAATTCAACCCAGCCTAGAGAACATTAAAAACATCATCACCAAAAACTCTCACACCTCAACAAAGCCTACCTACACCAGAGAATAGCTGAAGGCTCGCCCTCTGCAACATGGTATCTTCAGGCAACTAAATTAGAAAGATTAAATATCCCAAAAGGAATCCACAGGGAAATAGCAGTTAGGTTATATAGACTACGTCTAGGTTACAGATGCAACTGGGAGATTGGTGAACCCCGACAGAGAGAGTGCATCTTCTGCCAAACTGTCACAGAAAAGCCATTACTTCACTATCTTTTAGAATGTGAAGCAACCAACGACCTTAGAAGAGCTTTAAGAGTTCCTGAATCTTGCTGTGGCCACCCTGAAGCCATCAACAGAGCCACTCTCCTGGTCAACAAAGGTGTCCAGCAGCTGGACGCCCTCATAAAGACTGTGAAGCAGTATCCTCCCCCGCGATAACAGCTCGATGATTAAATGCAATGTCATAATAATGAAAAGAATTACGGAGAAAAAAAAAAAAATTGTACCACTTAAGGGCTATTCATGCCCGTGCCACCTCTTGGGTGGCTTAATCCTTATCAATCAGGAGTAACCACCATTTGGTCACCATTTGGTCCGGGAGACATCTCCCGTCACGCAGGGTGCCGTCGCACCTCCACAGATCTCCAGTATCATCACTCGATACTGTTAATGGCTCATAAGGGCCACCACTTACGGGCTATTCATGCCCGTGCCACCTCTTGGGTGGCTTAATCTTTATCAATCAATCAATAAAAAAAACACACCATTTGGTCACCATTTGGTCCGGGAGACATCTCCCGTCACGCAGGGTGCAGTTACACCTCCACAGATCTCCAGTATCAGCTCTCGATACTGATAATGGCTCGAAAGGGCCACCACTTACGGGCTATTCATGCCCGTGCCACCTTTCGGGTGGCTTAATCTTCATCAATCAATCAATCAAAAAACACATTTGACCATTTGGTCACCATTTGGTCCGGGACATCTCCCGTCACGCAGGGTGCAGCCGCACCTCCACAGATCTCCAGTATCATCTATTGATACTGGTAATGGCTCAAATGGGCCACCACTTACGGGCTATTCATGCCCGTGCCACCTTTTGGGTGGCTTAATCTTCATCAATCAATCAAAAAACACGTCAGTGTGTTTTACCTCACTTTTAGTATAGAGTTCCAGCTTCGTCTCTTGGGCGGTTAGCTGTATGTGGAGGATCCCCTTGTTGCGTCCCCACCTTCCTTTCCCCTGTCCTTTGCTGCGTCCCCCACCCTTTCCCTTGCCCTTTGTTGCATCCCCCCTTCCTTTCCCCTGTCCTTTGCTGCGTCCCCCACCCTTTCCCTTGCCCTTTGTTGCATCCCCCCTTCCTTTCCCTTGTTGCGTCCCCCTTCCTTTTGCCCTGCCTCTTGTTGCGTCCCCCTTCCCTGGTTCCCCGTACTGGAACTAGCGAAGTGTATGGGGGAAAGCTATAATTTCAGACTAACGTTGACAACTTAAACTTAAAATGTACACCCGCTGTAAAATAAAAGTAATCTTGTAGCCTAGTAACAAACTCTGCAGAAAACTAATGGCCTATTGTCTAGAATTAGCAGTGAGGCGAATGTAACAAATCAAACTAAGTATAACAGTCAGGACACCATAAGTGAACAACATAACATAATGGAAACCCTAGCTGGAAATAAACAGGCGGCAGAAAATTACATAGAGACTGGGAAAGCCTGATATGAATTTGAGGAAAATAACCTTAGGCCAGAGGCCGAGCCGCCAAGGAATAAGGAGAAAGAATTTCCTAAATAACCCCAGGCCAGAGGCCGACTTAAGGTAGGCTTACTAGTAGAATGGCAGTAAAGTCAAAGTAGTAGCTGCGGACAGCGGAACAGATTGGGGACGGGCGCTGCACCCCCCCCCCCGCAGGGGCCAGCAGGCCGGACCCGCCCCCCCCCGAAGGGCGAGGCCCGCTGGCCGCGAGGGAAAAACCCCAAGGTGGCAGAGCAACTATGCTACCGAACTGGGAAGGAAAGGAGGACAGACTGGAGGAGCTCGTATGTCTCCTTGACTTATGCCCCTTCTTCGCTTCTTGAGTCGCGGACGGTGACGGGAGCAGAGTGAGAGAGAAACCTCCCATTCCGCGCTATTTATGCCACCCAGACTGTCCGCACTGCGCCTTGCGGGACGCGGTGCGCAATTGTCTTCCTTCCCCATCAGAAATTCCACCGCCTTTCGTTCAAAGGCAGTGGCCATTTTCAGACTAACGTTGACGAATCGAAGGTTGGGTTAAGTGGGCACAATGCTGCCTGTGGCACTATAGCAGACCCAAACTGGCCTGTGACGCTCCCCTACCCCTCTTGTATCATGTGAGAGGCTAGTCTTTAACATCTGGTATTCAACCTTAAAAATTCGGTTAACGATATATTGCCAATCTCTAAGTGTACAATGGGGTTACTAGTTTTTAAAACTTAAACCACAAAATCAAACAAATTTTAATAGCATGACTAAAATTTAGCAGGTTAGATGTAATTCTAGTACTGGTAACTAGTGAATTTTCTAAAAACCAGGATATCTTAATCTTGTACATCCATGTTTTTTTTTTTATATAACCATCAACGCTAATTATATAACTTGTCGTATATATATTAACGGGCAATATTTTTCTCACGGTTCTGCTAGTTGGACGACTCCATGCGTCGAACGATAAAATATTTGTATAAATTCCATTTTCTATCCGATTTTGTTGGGGATAGTTTAGAAATGTTCACCATGAAATTTACGTTTTTTCTAATAACCGAAGAGCTTATTAAAGAAAACGGTATGGCAGTGAATCATCGTGGTAAAACAATTGTATTATTGTCACGACATTTATGATCGACGTAGTTTTTGTTTGTTGCCGGTCGAACGCATCCTTATTTGACGGTTTATACTTATGTTCTTCTAGAACATTCTATTGTGAACACATTGGTACAAAAATTAAATACGTACATTCAAAAATAATGTCAGGACAGTGAATTGAATATACACTTTTCGATGCGGTTTCGCCGATATGCCGCCGCGGGTAACACTTCAGCCACTTCCCACTCTTGTGGGTCGGTTGTGATATTGATTCTATATTTATATGCATGTCCGTATAGAGAATTTTATTGCAATGATACCAACATTAATGATGTAGGACAACTGTGGGCTTCACAACAATTAAGAGAGTGGAAACATTTTGTTGCTGTTTGGCGCTCTCGGCAAGTGATGTCAATAATTTTTTATTTGGTGTTGATATGACTTATGATTTGGCGGCATTTTATAGGTATTCTCTTATAGACAATTCTATTCTGAACACAGTGATACCAAATTTTAATACGTACGACTACAATTAGTGTCAGGACAGTCAAAAGAGTATACACTTTTCGGTCTTACCGCTTAGGCGCTCGAAACGCCGATCGCACATAGGGTAAGTTTTTTTTCAGTTCGCCGATAGCGCGAAAGTGTTAATCGTAAAATTGCCTTAAAGTAACACTTCAGTAATTATTTCATGATTTCGGTTGTATAAAGTTCTCTAATATAAAAAGTTAACGGAAGAATTCAACCTGACCAGTGGGTAAATACTGGTTCGGTAACAGGGTTGCCAATTACCGCGTAACGTGGAGGGGTCCCTCGATAATAATAAATCTCCTGAATATTTTTTTCTTTTAGGTGAACATATGGAAGAAATAAATCTTTTTGGATATACGCATATAATGAAGGCTGCCAAAGATCTGCGGACCTAGAGAGCAGTTGATCTCCTTCAAGGTAATAATGTGTTTAATGTTCACTACACCTCTTCTCAAATAGGCAGGGTTGTTCATTTGTGGAACCAATTACCGCGTAAAGTGGAGGTGGGGTCCCTAGATTGTTTCAAGCGCGAGTTTGACATGCATACGAGTGGGATTGGTTGTTATAGATAAAAGCTGCCTCGTATGGGCCAATAGGCCTTCTGCAGTTACCTTTGTTCTTGTTCTTATTGCACCTGAATGATAGTTAACTACAGATTCGTACTGCTGAAATTGCCAGCGCCCCGGGGTCTACACCAGGCAGCCAGAAGCTTGTCAAACGCGCCGTGAGTAAGTCAGATGCTAATCTCCGGACACTTCCCCACAGTAGATTGTTCTAGCAGCTCAGTTGCAGTTTGGCAATATACAGCATAGCCATGCACGTTGACTGTTTATTCCAGTTACTTAGGAGGACAATGTTAAAACTGTTAAATGTAGACAGTTAAGATTTTTAGTTCCCCCCCCCCTTTGGTTCCCTTTAGTGTAAAATAGTCAGCTCTTGGCAGTCAAACTGTTAGTACAATAAGAACATAAGAACATAAGAACATAAGAACAAAGGCAGCTGCAGAAGGCCTATTGGCCCATACGAGGCAGCTCCTATTTATAACCACCCAATCCCACTCATATACATGTCCAACCCATGCTTGAAACAATCGAGGGACCCCACCTCCACAATGTTACGCGGCAATTGGTTCCACAAATCAACAACCCTGTTACTGAACCAGTATTTACCCAAGTCTTTCCTAAATCTAAACTTATCCAATTTATACCCATTGTTTCGCGTTCTGTCCTGTGTTGATACTTTCAATACCCTATTAATATCCCCTTTGTTATGTCCATTCATCCACTTGTAAACCTCTATCATGTCACCCCTAACTCTTCGCCTTTCCAGTGAATGCAAATTAAGCTTTGTTAATCTTTCTTCATATGAAAGATTTCTAATTTGGGGAATTAACTTAGTCATCCTACGCTGGACACGTTCAAGTGAATTTATATCCATTCTATAATATGGCGACCAAAACTGAACTGCATAATCTAAATGGGGCCTAACCAGAGCAAGATATAGCTTGAGAACCACACCAGGTGTCTTGTTACTTACGCTGCGATTAATAAATCCGAGTGTCCTATTTGCCTTATTACGAACATTTATGCATTGATCCTTTTGTTTTAAATTCTTACTAATTATAACTCCCAGATCCCTTTCGCAATCCGACTTCGCAATCTCAACACCATCTAGCTCGTATCTTGTAACTCTATCATCATTACCTAGCTTCAGAACTTTACATTTATCAGCATTAAACTGCATCTGCCAGTCCTTTGACCATTTCAAAACCCTATCTAGATCAACTTGAAGTGATAGTGAGTCCTCCTCCGAATTAATTTCCCTACCGATTTTCGTATCATCGGCAAATTTGCAAATGTTGCTACTCAAACCTGAATCTAAATCATTTATATATATATAAACAACAGAGGTCCCAAGACAGAGCCTTGAGGCACTCCACTTACAACATTTTCCCACTCTGACTTGACTCCATTTATACTAACTCTCTGTTTCCTTTGGTATAGCCATGCCCTAATCCAGCTTAATATAGCACCCCCAATACCATGAGCCTCTATCTTTTTAATCAGTCTTTCATGTGGCACTGTATCGAAAGCTTTGCTAAAGTCAAGGTACACAACATCACAATCCTTACCACTATCAACTGCCTCAACTATGCTAGAATAAAAAGATAACAAATTTGTTAAACATGAACGGCCATTTATAAAACCATGTTGCGACTCAATTATTAATTTATGTTTTTCAAGATGAAGACGAATTTTATTTGCTATTATAGATTCGAGTAACTTTCCCACAATAGACGTTAAGCTAATTGGTCGATAGTTAGACGCAAGTGATCTATCTCCTTTCTTAAAAACTGGTATCACATTAGCAACTTTCCAAAACTCTGGCACTGTGCCTGACTCTATTGATTTATTAAATATGATTGACAGTGGGTCACAAAGCTCCTCTTTGCATTCTTTCAGCACTCTGGCAAACACTTCATCCGGCCCTGGGGATTTGTTTGGTTTGAGTTTTACTATTTGTTTAATAACATCCTCCCTGGTAACTGCTAAACTCGTCAACCTGTCCTCGTCCCCACCCACATAGACTTGTTGGGCTGAAGGCATATTGTTAAGTTCCTCTTTAGTAAATACAGATACAAAATATTTATTAAAAATACTACTCATCTCTTCATCACTATCTGTTATTTGACCTGTCTCAGTTTTTAATGGACCTATCCTTTCCCTAGTCTTAGTTCGATATAACTGAAAAAACCCTTTAGGATTTGTCTTTGCTTGCCCTGCTATACGAACTTCATAGTTTCTTTTTGCTTTCCTTATCTCTTTTTTAACATTTCTAACTAGTTGTACGAATTCCTGTTCTAAAGTGACCTCCCCATTTTTAATCCTCTTGTACCAAGCTCTCTTTTTACCTATAAGATTCTTCAAATTCTTTGTTATCCACTTTGGGTCATTAGTAATCGATCTATTCAATTTGTGTGGTATACTACGTTCCTGTGCTTTGTTTAGAATATTCTTAAATACGTTATAAATTGAATCTACATCGAAATCCCCATTTACATCACCCATCGCTGGGTTCATGTCTCGCTCCAAGACCGGCCCCCACCCCATACCCAAGACTTTCCAATCAATTTGACCCAAAAAATTTCTTAGGCTATTAAAATCAGCTTTTCGAAAATCTGGCACTTTAACAGAATTTTCTCCTACAGGTCTATTCCATTCTATGCCAAATCTGATTTCTTTGTGATCACTGTTCCCTAGCTCACTCCCTATTTCGATGTCATTAATTTGTGTTTCCCTGTTAGTTAACACTAAATCTAAAATATTATTTTCCCGTGTTGGTTCCTTAATGTGTTGCGTAAGAAAGCAATCGTCAATTAATTCTAGAAAATCTTCTGCTTCACTATTCCCTGTTTTGTTCAACCAGTTTATTCCACTCAAATTAAAGTCACCCATGACATAAATACTGTTAGATCTAGATGCCCTAGATATTTCATCCCATAGATGCTTTGCTTCCATTCTGTCTAAATTTGGTGGCCTATATATAACTCCAATTATAATATTATTTGCTTTTTCGTTTAATTCTATCCAAATAGTTTCTGTGTGTGGCTCAGTTTTGATTCCCTCTTTGAGACTACATTTCAAATTGTCCCTAACGTATATGGCTACTCCACCACCTCGTCTAATATATCTATCTGTGTGAAATAGTTTAAATCCATTTATTTGATATTCGGCTAATAGTTCTCTATTATCAACATTCATCCACGTTTCGGTAAGTGCAATAATATCTATTTTTTCTGTGCAGACAAGAGCATTTAATTCGTTAATTTTATTTCTTAGACTTCTACTGTTTGTGTAATATACCCTAAGTGAATTGTTATTTTGAGGCCCTTCTCTTTCCCTGATCATTTTGCCAATTCCTTTCTCCCGCAAACACATACTTTTATTACATCCTTCCTCCAAATCAATTCCCATACCTCTATCTACTAACAGTTTAAACCCAAACAAACACCTCTAACCACTTCTTCCAACGAATTTGCAACAGCAACAACCCCAGCTCTCGATAGATGCACCCCATCCCGAGCATACATTTCATTTCTTCCATAGAAGTGTTCCCAGTTGTCTATATAAGATATTGCATTAGATTTGCAATATCTTTCCAGCCTGCAATTGACACCAAGTGCCCTCGACATCCATTCATTTCCCACTCCCTTTCTTGGAAGAATGCCACATATGATCGGGATTCCTCCCTTGCTCCTAACTAATTCTATTGCTGTCTTGAATTTCAGTATTAGTTCCTCACTTCTAACTCTCCCAACATCATTACCCCCTACACTAATACAAATAATGGGTTTGCTCCCATTTCCCGTCATAATATCTTTCATGTTTCCAACAATATCACCAATACCAGCTCCAGGATAGCAAACCCTTAATCTGTTTCCTTTATCTCTGGCACAAAACGTTCTGTCCAAATACCTCACCTGGGAATCTCCCACAACCAAAATTCGCTTCGATCCTCCCTTTTCTCTTGGGGCACTTTGAGGGACACGCGCTTCAATGTTCCTCGCCGCTATGCCCTTACCTCCACGCTGAACCATAGGTTCACCACAGCACTCGTCCTCCAACACATCAAATGCGTTTGTAATCTTTATGGTATTAGGTGTCTTTTTTGCCAAGGTCTTCTTAAGACCCCTGTCTTTTACAATATGCCAAGACGGGTCTCCCTAATGCCGGTCTCCTCCTTTGCTTCATCCTGTCGTTGCTTAAGCTGCCTTACCTCCTCCCGCAACGAATCCAGCTCTGTCCTCAGAGCTCCAACCAGACTCACCAACTCCCTCACCAAACCCTCCATTATTGCTGAATATTATTGCTTCACTCGGAGCTCCAGCTAACACAACCTCTCACTGTGACAGCACCTGACTGACTGCATGTGTAGCATTAATGCTGTTGTATAGGTTTTCTTGGCAAGCACCTTCAATCTCTTCCTCATTTAAGTATCCGGGCCGCGGGGACACTAAAGTCCCGAAATCATCTCAAGATAACCTCAAGATCCCAGCTTCCATTCGCCCCTCAGCCCTGAAGACCATAACATTACACTCCATTCTGTGGAATACCTGATAACGTAGAAAGTAAAATGTTCTAGTTTGATTTGGTTAAACTCTAATCCCATATATCAAACTAGTAATGTGCTTGGAGTACCAAAGATGCAAATTAGAATCCTCAACATGGCTCTTATTGGGCCCCCTTTTAGTATAATTTTAATTTTCAACCGTTTCAGATACATGAAACGGACTGGTAAGAACTATCATTTCTCATGATGCGTGAATACTAGTACGTACAGCTGGGATCAAGCCAACTCTTACTGCTAGTGTCTTGGCAGAGGCTTCCGGCTAGTTACTATCAAAGACGTCGAAGATAATGACTTCATAAAGTTATCCCCAGAAGTAAGTTTACTTAGCGTTTAACATGGTTATAAATTATTGAAATGCATGCGCATGAAACTTAATATGGTAATTCTGCTGGACTAAAACTTACTAAATGGCAATTAACTTTTCTCAAACTACCTAATTGTTTTTTTTTTAAATGGGATAAAGTTGGTGTCGACGAGCGAGGCCGACGACCTAGAGGTGGCCATCTTTGTCCTACACAAACTGGTTTCATACTGCAGGGTCCGTATGGCTTTTTACATTATTCATTTGTCATACCGTTGTTGCTGTTGTTATAGATTCAGCTACTCGGAAAAGTTCCAAGTAGAACGGGCTATGGTGAGCCCATAACTTACCTGGCACAGGAGCGGGGCAAGAAGCACGGGCTATGGTTAGCCTCCATACCGCTGAAATTGTAACATACGGGGTGTTTGGTAGATTTAAGTGCAGGTTACTCATAAGGGCTTCAACGCCTGTAAATAGGTCTGTGAAAGTTAGTAACTTAATCACAAGATTTCTTGTATTCCTTAAAGATTTAATTCTGATAACTGTTCCCTCCCATCCCCAGGCTCGGGCGCCACAGCCAGACTACAGGGAAAGCAACTGACTCTCCGGGTACTGAAGAACATCTATAACGACGGCATAAAGTGGCACCACATTGCCCGTCACAAAGTAGTATCTGTGAGACCAGCCGTTAATATAATTTTGCCAGAAAATGGCCTAGTTTCCTGAATGGGATTGTAACTATATTAATATTTTAAACTAGCTGTCTTCTTGAATACCTTACTCAGGAAAGTTTCTTAATGATGCATGTCGACACAATTTGCTTCTAGGGACAGTGTCGTTAGGGTAATTTTTTTGTTTTTTAGAAAATATATCCTTAATTTTTAATAGTTTCTGGCTTCAATGACATGACAGTGGAACAATGTAGGGGGGTGTATATATGTACAAGAGTAAGTAGCTAGTTTATCTACTTGAAGCTAAATAAGATTCGGTGCAAGTATTTCGGGTATTTTAGCCTTGGTAATAGTTTTTCATACAACGTGAGTTCAGATTTCTTTAAATGGCTAAATTTTACTGTAGTCAGATATAATGTTAGTGTCCCCATCTTTGTCCACACACATTGCACTTTACACCATCTAGATCCCTATACAAGCCGAACTGCCAGAGATAAAATGTAGACATGTTTTAGATACATGAAGTCTTGTGAGAACTGACAACGTCTTATTCTGCCGACTTTGTTACTTGCCTCGTACACATATTTTACTAAACTCATTTCATTGATAAACAATGGACCGGCTCGGAAAGGTTGATGAAATTCTTGAGAGATATAAGAATTTTGCACCAAGACTGTAATATTTTGTTGAATTATCTGCATGTCTCTTGCAAATTGTCTATACAGTATACCTAGGTCATAAAAGTATTTGTGTACGTCTGATATCATACTTCTCGTGAAGGAGGAAATGTATATGTTTATCTCTCAGAATGTTTGGTAATATGATTATTGTTTGTGATGTGTGTATATGTATGTATTAACACGATGTACTGAACGGGGTGAGAATAGCTTCAGCTACCTCATCCCTTTGTGTGTATTTTACATCAATAAACTTATTTCAATTTCAATTTCAATTTCAATGGACCGGCTGGTTCGTTAGCACTATTTTTTTTCTTCTCTTCTTCAAATTGACAAGAGTTCTCGTCTAATGACACTTTAAGGGACCTATATGATGACTCGAGATTCAGTTAGTCTAAATTTACTGCAACTTCAGCAAGAGTGTCAACTTTATCATGTTCCTGCAGGCCAATGCATGAAGAAATCTAACACATTTTTATATTTACCCCCTTTAAGTATGCTTATACTGTGTGCTTAGCTTTGGAGACGAGCACGTTATGACTTAACTGCAAACTATTTATTGCTAGTAATGAGGAAAGTCCAAAATAATTAAGCTGTCTACTTCAGTGCTGTCAAGATTTCAGCGTTACCAGTACTGCTACCAACTCTGCTTGTATTGTGAAGATTAAGCCACCCAAAAGGTGGCACGGGCATGAATAGCCCGTAAGTGGTGGCCCTTTTGAGCCATTACCAGTATCAAGAGCTGATACTGGAGATCTGTGGAGGTGCGACTGCACCCTGCGTGACGAGAGATGTTTACCGTGTTGCATTGTGGATGCCCAGTTACTCTTATACGCCTCTGAATTGTACTGCCATCGCTCTGATAAGCAATAACAGCACTCCTGCCCTCCCAGTGGTGGGGTCTGTAACGTTCCCACCCCTGTGCCTTGGGGTGGGAACGTTGGTACAAGTCTAGTGCATGAATACACTCTGGCTTCCTGTCCCCACGACTCGATGTTTACTTAACCCAAACAACTTTATCATTGTGTTCATTGCTGTCTTCTTTTATGTGCAAGCCATATGCTGTATTGTGCCTACTAATTTTTGTTAAACTACCATTCAAGCTGTCATTTCAATCACGCTGAGCTACCTATGTGCTTTAATATACCTACAATTTTCTCTTATTTTTTTCTTGCTTTGTAACCGTTATCAATTTTTATAAATTTTTCAAGTATTTACCTACTTAAATTTTCTTAGATTAAGGGCCTGCCCGAAACGCTGCGCGTACTAGTGGCTTTACAAGATTGTAATTACTATGCTATGTATCCTCACAATCCCAATGTACCTTCTTGTATATAAATAAAATAAATAAAAAATAAAATAAATAAAATAAATGAATTATTATACCTATCCTGTGAGCGGTAGTGTAGTATACCCTACTAAATTAGTTTTCTATAATAATGTACGATTCATTTTCTATGCATAGTATATCGTATTCTTTATATATTATTTGGCGCTAATTGAAAGTCTTTTTGTATACTGTGTATACAGATATTTCATAGAATAATTATTATTTACAGAATTACCAAGATTTCTTAACACTACGAGCCTTGAATAGTATGTAGCTGATCAGTGATATTCGAATATGATGGAAAATGGCACACTGTAAATGACACGCCGCTAGAAGTGAGAAGGAAAAATAACAATTGCAGGGTATTAAAATTTGATCAGACTATTTACCTTTGAGTGACACAATGTTTGTGCGTTGCGCAGCCACAGAGAATAAGGGAGAACGGTGCTAGGCGCCTGCGTATGTACTTACCTAGCTGTCCTTGCGGGGGTTGAGCTCTGCTCCTTGACCCATAACATGCGCGCGCAGCCGACCCAAGGAGGGGCGGCGGGCGTATTTAAATAAATAAATGTTTATTCAGGTAAGGTACATACATACATACAAGAGATTTTACAAAATTTGATAGATTTATAGATGGAGCTAGTACATACAATGCCTAAAGCCACTATTATGCAAAGCGTTTCGGGCAGGTTTTATTTCATTTAGACAAATTTATCAGTTTTCCTGCTCTTTTTAATGTGCTATTTCTAATTACAGTAGAATGTAATACATGCACCTAGCTATTGTTCAAATCCCTCAAGATGAATTAGTTGAAAGTTGTTCACTTGGTATGCCCTCTTGTTCCAATTGAAAATATATTGAAATATAAAGATGCACTTCAAATACATTTTGTATTATTTTGTTCCCTAATACAGTACTGCATTAAATGTATAACACCCTCTCCCTTACAGAGAGGGGGGGGGGGGCCTTAATACCAGTTGGGCAATAGAAAAAGCATGTAATAACTTTTTATTTATTCTAAAAAGCATTTTATAACATGTGTATTTCTCAGTTGACCCGCATCTATGGACATGCAAACCTCAACCTTATGCAGTTGTGTCTGAAGTATAAATATTCTCTACAATCTTGAAACTACATTATTTTCATGGAACTTGATGAAATTTAGTTATTTGCTATGACAACAATTCCACAGTTTAGAACAAATTTGTATATATAATGTATTTGTCCTGTGTGAAATAGCTTTTTAGAATTTCACAAGAGCATGAATGCATGTACAGTATGTATACAAAATAAATATAATATATATATATATATATATATATATATATATATATATATATATAAATAATGAATGTGTGATGTATGTACATGTTGTTGAATATGACCGAAATGGTAAGCTTAATGATTCTAACACAAATCTATTCAATATTTCGTATGTTTTTCTTCACTGTCGAGGGTAGTTGAAAAATTAACTCTCAAGTTCATTTTCATACTATTTTATGGTCCGATGCCTAGAAGCATTTTGCACGACACTTCTTACATTTTCAAAGAAAACTAAAAAATTAAAATCTCTTTGAAAATGTAAGTGTCTTGCGAAACGCTTCCAGGCGTCAGACCAAGTTCAAGTTCAAGTATGTTTATTGAGATAAGCAAGAAATACATCTCAAAGGGATAGAGTAGGTTAGGCTATTTCTACCCCCCTCTACTTCAAGTCCCTCAAGGGGCACACAAATTCAGTGAGTACAAATACACAAATAACATTACAAGAATCCCATTTAACATTGCAGGTTAATATATTAAGTACAGCATATTACAAGAATCCCATTTAACATTGCCGGCGTCAGACCATAAAATAGTATGAAAATGAACTTTGGAGAGTAAATTTTTCAACTACCCTCGACAGTGAAGAAAAACATATGAAATATTGAGAAGATTCATGTTAGAATCATTAATCTTACCCTTTTGGTCATATTCAACAACATACGTTTACAAGAAAGACTGTTACCAAAAATATCAAAATATGTATATATATATGTATATACTGGGCATGTGTGTGTGTAAAATATATATATATATATATATATATATATATATATATATATATATATATATATATATATATATATATATATATATATATATATATATATAAACATAAGCAAAAATACAGGTAATTATTGATGACTAGAGCAGAAACGGTATTAATTTTGGTCCTGTCATAGACTTTCAACATCCAACTTTTGCTGCTGAGGGCCTGTGATATGACTAAAATTTATACTGCTGTAGGCTTCTACACACATTCAATGGAGGCTAAGAGCAGAAGGAAATTAATTGATCAAGATTTTTTTTTTACTGCTTCTAAGGCGTCATTTGCTGTTTTCCTAAGGTTTTAAGGCATAATCTTAAATACTATCAAGTCGTCATCTGAGGATCTGCACACTGACAGAATAGTACATGGTATGTACATCTAAATTTTATGGAAACTTATTGATGTGCTGATGCCTTGACGACATAGAAAATTTGGCCTGGTTTTCAGGCCCACAAAATTATGTGGGCATGATTAACTGAGACAATCTTATACAAACTCTACAAAATAGTTACAAAAATGTTAAATTAATATACAGTATATAGATCCTATTGCCAAGCATACATAACAATTTACAATGCTTTGTTTTGTAATGTACTCATCAGATAACTCAAGATGCCAAGTGCAAACTCTCATCATCAATGAACCTCAATAAACTCAAGACTGGCACTGTGTTGATAACATTATTTACAAAAGTTAAACTGGCTCAATAAGAGTGCATCTGACAAACAAAATGGCACTAAAACATTAGAAATGTACACATGAAGATTCATAGAGCATGAACCTACACCCTGCATGAAAACAACTTGTATATTTCCTGGCGGGCAAAGTGTAATATGTTTGTTATAAAAAGAGCGACTGTATCTTGTGGTGTGATTATTATCTTAAGCATTATTGAAGGGGTTCTACAGGTTTTGGCACATCTTGCCTTGTGTGTTGTTATCTACATATTTGTTGTTACGGGTAGAGAGGAATTCTCACAGTTTCTATTCTTCCTTGTAGGTTGTAGCATCTTCTATAAACAGTTCTAAAACCTCCAGTGATTTTAGCAAACACCAATCCTACAGTTAGTCTAGTTCATTTATTATGCACCCCATACCCATCCCGTGGGCGGTAGTGGAAAGGGTTACAGAGGCACATAATGGGCTCAGGGACTGAACACCACAATTCATTTATTCTGGGAATTACATCTCTTTTAGCCAAAAAAAATGCATTTCCTGTTATCACATCTTCACCTTTCCTTCTCATGAAGGAAAAAGTCTACAGTTTGTGTAGAGAGTTTTTGAAACCAACAAATAAGGAGAAGTAATGTTTTTTCCTAATTTATGGTTTTAAAAACTGTTTTCAATGTCCTTTTTGTAAACTTGTATTTGTGATCATATCCAAACCCTTTAATTTTTCCTTACAGCTTGTATTTGTTAATTCTGTAATACATTTTGTTGCATGCATTTTGTTGATCAAAAAATTATTTATTTGTTTAAGTGTTGGTACCACCAAATCATGGCAACATTCTCCAGTTTTGGTCTGACATACTGTATTGCAAATAATTTATCCATCCATATATTGCACTCAATGGCTATTCTGAACTAAACTGTAGTTATGTAGCAGTTTGGGTTAGTCTTCGGTATCTTTCTAGACACTACAAATACTCTAATGAAGAGCTCAGAACCTACAGGCAAAAATGGTCACCCTCCATGAGGATAAGTGATTGACTTACACTTATAAAGTACTGCACTGGCCCAGCAAGAGGCAAATTTAAGGATTAGTGCACAGCTAATGACTTCTCACTGAACCTGGCCATGGCCTAATAAGGCACCCATTTCTCAGCAGGAGACATTATTAGTCTAAAAACCCCACTAAGAGAGTACTCCTTTACTCTTGACCTAGCTCCTTAACATCATTACCACGTAGTCAACATGGGGTCTCTGCCAACAGCCCGACATCTGTCCTACAAGGGTCCCATATCATAAATTACTCACCACTATAATGTGCAGTATTGAGCATATAAATTGTTGATTGTTAATGTGTTTCAGTGCCCATCTGTCTGGGTAATATAACAAGTTTTTTATATTTACCACTTTGCTTACCCTTCACCACCTTCCCTACCACTGACCCACCTTGCCTACCCTTCACCACCTTCCTACCACTGATCCCTTGCCTACCCTTCACCACCTTCCCTACTTCTGACCACCTTGCTTACCCTTCACCATCATCCCTACCCTTCACAATTTTCACAACCATTCACCACCTTCCCCTATTGCTTAACTAACTTTAGCAGTCCCNCGTAAGCTGACTTATTACTTAATCTATTTAATTTTGGATCTATCGAATTTACTGGACGTCTAAGTAATCGTCTTATGTAATCGTCGATCTTAGGGTTTCCTCAATCTATCCTCCGAATATGGTAATGCTTATAGAAGCTTAATCAACACGTTGCATAAAAAAGTTAAGTTTGTACTATTGGATTACTGTAAATGCCATGCTAAAAAATCTACAACCTGGCCTAGGCCTAAATAAAATACAATATACGCCGATTTAGACCTATTTGAGCTCTTAGGCCTAGGATATTATTTGGTGTGGTGTTGCATTTTTTTCGTGCCCTATACAATAGGGGAGCCGGTCGGCCGAGCGGACAGCACACTGGACTTATGATCCGGTGGTCCTGGGTTCGATCCCAGGCGCCGGCGAGAAACAATGGGCAGAGTTTCTTTCACCCTATGCCCCTGTTACCTAGCAGTAAAATACGTACCTGGGTGTTAGTCAGCTGTCACGGGCTGCTTCCTGTGGGTGGAGGCCTGGTCGAGGACCGGGCCGCGGGGACACTAAAGCCCCGAAATCATCTCAAGATAAAATATTTAGTGTAAAACGTCAACTTGTGTGTGTGTCCAACAGTATTTGTACATTTGACCAATTGTTGCTATATGCAAAATATATACCTCCCTATATCGAGGTATATCACTGACCTCCTCCAGGATCTACCCCACAGCTGTTGCCTAACTCCCAACTACCTGTTTACTGCTAGGTGAACAGAAGCGTCAGGCGAAATGAAAGAGCCTAATGGTAATTTTTTTCCCCAAGGCAATTAATGGTAAGCCGTTTTAAAAGTATTAATGATTGACATTAATACACATGATATTTAAACAAGACCAGGTGTGTGCTATCATTAAATGTACTGTAATTTCAAAGCGTTATATGACAGAGTGCTGGGAAGACGGGACACCACGAGCGTAGCTCTCATCCTGTAACTACACTTAGGTAATTACACTTAATTACTAGTGGCTGCGTGCACGGCTTGGATATCGTTAGGCGTCAAAGCTATACTAGTTTTTCTATTTTATTTTAGCTTTGTACAAATACAATAAGTTAAATACACGAGGGACTGAGATTTCAAAACACTAAGCTACGGGATGAACAAAACTACTAAGATTTGTTCATTTGATGACATGCACTTTATGGTCTGTTTTAATAGGGTATCAGTATATTCGATTGATAATAAATATTAAAGTTGAAGTGCACCTTTGTTATATTATAACTTTTCGCAATACACGGTCCATTAGGGCAGATTTGAAGTTAACCTTCTTTCTTGCTAGTTGAGGTGCAGGCTCGACAGCAGTACCTTCCCTGAGTGGCGTGCTGTCATACAGTTACGCATAAGGATGGACTCCACACTCGCGAAACCAACACACACCGCATTTCCGTCCCCGAAAGGTGAGTTGACCCCCACGAATGTCGATATTCAATAGTTACCAAACTATAAACTCTAGCAAAAGTGAGCATTATAGCACATTTACCAATTTCAAAAAAGTCTGTCAAGTAGTAGACAGCTTAAATAAATCCACAGAATATTGATTACATACGTAGTTATTGAGCTGCGCATGTAAGCTTACAAATGTGTCTGGTCCACACTGCAAACTTGAACTCACTCAAGGTAAGCAGGGTCCGCTCTTACCATAGTACGCAAGATCCAAGTTTTCACATGACAAGCCTAGCGCCAGACCAGGCTTGGAGTAGGACAACTGTTCACAAACTAGAGGTAAACATACTTAACCCGCGCAAAGTAGATGTCATAGATATTACGTGTTGACCAGACCACACACTAGAAAATGAAGGGACGACGACATTTCAGTCCGTTCTGGACCATTCTCGCAATCGACTTGAAAATGGTCCAGGACGGACCGAAACGTCATCGTCCCTTCATTTTCTAGTGTGTGGTTTGGCCAACATATTTCAGCCACGTTATTGTGACTCATCTGTGTAGATATTACGTGTCAAGGCGTACTGATGAACACATAGCACATGGCGGGATAAGAAAATGAGGTGGTGGAGGGGTTCAGTTGTGGGAAGGGCGAGACGGTCAATCAGAGGTTGTTAGGGCAGAGGTCGGAAGAGGACGGCATGGTGCGTTGGAGATTTTGTGGTGCAACCGCCCGTAAGAGCAGTCGTACCTTCACCCAAACCTTGACCTGTACCTATTGTGCAGACACAAGGGTGTTCCGAGGCTGGGGCCAGATTTACGAAGCTGTCCATCTTTTCTCAATCTTTGTCGGCTTTGTTTACAATTATTAAACAGTTAATGAGCTCCGAAGCACCAGGAGGCTGTTTGACAATTTCAACAGTTGATTAGGAAGCTTTCATGCTTGTAAACTGTTTAATAAATGTAACCAAAGGCGTCAGAGATTGAGGAAAGATGTACACGTTCGTAATTACTTTAGTAACTGCTTCGTGAATCTGGCCCCTGGTTTCGGGCAGGTGTTTAATGGAGTGTCTTGACGTACGCACAAACTGTAGAGCATCAAGGGATCGATAGAGGTAAGAAATTGAATGATTGATGAAGATTAAGCTACCCAACATGTCCTCGGGGCCTGACGGCTGAGTGGATAGCGCTTGGGATTCGTAGTCCTATGATCCGGGGATCGATCCCGGAGGTGGCGGAAACAAATGGGGCAGTTTCTTTCACCCTGATGCATCTGTTCACCTAGCAGTAAATAGGTACCCGAGAGTTAGTTGTTACAGTACGCTATTTGTTGCTTCCTTTGGGGGGGGGGAGGGAAATAATCAGTTGATTGACAGTTGAGAGGCGGGTCCAAAAACCAGAGCTCAACTAGTTGAGTACACGCACCCACGCGAGTACTTACATTCTTGTAAAGCCACTAGCACGCATAGCGTTTCGGGCAAGTCCTTAATCCTAAATTTTTTCCGGAACAAGACTCGCCAAATCGTTTAACAACCAGGAACCCATTCACTGATGTGTGAACAGAGGCTACAGTTAAGGGTTGGCACCCAGTCAATCTTCTCTGGCCAGGATACGAACCCAGGTCAAAGCGCCCGTGAAACGCCAGGCGAGGGTGTTACCACTTAGCCACGGGGGACTGCTACTTCGTTTGTCTATTTGTTTTGCAAGCTATTTTGTACATAAATGTAAACTTGGGGGTGCCGGTCGGCCGAGCGGATAGCACGCGGGACTTGTGATCCCGTGGTCCTGGGTTCGATCCCAGGCGCCGGCGAGAAACAATGGGCAGACTTTCTTTCACCCTATGCCCCTGTTACCTAGCAGTAAAATAGGTACCTGGGTGTTAGTCAGCTGTCACGGGCTGCTTCCTGGGAGCGGAGGCCTGGCCGAGGACCGGGCCGCGGGGACACTAAAAGCCCCGAAATCATCTCAAGATAACCTCAAGAAACTTCAATATTTGAACTTAAAGGAAAATATAAAGCACAATTGTTGCAATATTGAAGCCTTCGCTTGCTCACGCTAATAAGCAAATAGTTTGTTGGCGACCGTAAACTACGTCATTATAGGCGAAACAAGCGTATTAGCTTAAAATACTGGCTCTAGGAAGACCAGGTTACCGCAACGCAACGTAATACTGATGCTCCAAGTATAAGAATATTGGAACAAAATAAACAAAACCTGTATACGGCAACAGCCTAACAACAACGCCTCTTCACAACTGTCGCAAGTTTGCTCGGAATAAGAAAATAAAGATTTGGTTAAAAAACAAAGGATCCTGATCTCTTGCCAAAAAATTAACGGAACTTGTTTGATCATTTTACATTGGAAGGAGCGGGGAGAGACGAGCCAGCCAGCCAGCAAGCTTGCCAAGAATCGCCAAGAAATATTCCCGCAACTGATCTCTAGTCCAAAAAAAAAGGAATATTGTAAAATGCGACATTTTCTATTGTTAATAAACGTTACAGTAACACATTATTCATTCCGCTCTAATACAGGATTGCCATTAACAATCATATCATGAAACCTGTAATGCAGTCTAAATAGGTAGTATAATAATGTATTTAAAATACCTTATAATGTATTATATTTTATAAATAAAATATAATAATGTATTTAAAATACCGTGCAGTGGTTTAGTTGTTACATGAAATGCATATTTAATAACTATATTCCTTGTATATCGCTAAAGAATTATGAAATAACTGTCCCGCGTTATAATTTCGCGAATTTAAAATAGGTTCCAGATAAAGCATTTATTAAAAAAAAAAAAACTCCCGAAACCTATCGTAGTAAGCAGACTTGAAGCCTAGGCAGCCCGACTGCCAGTTAGCACCTTAGCTAACTGGATTAAGTCTGCTCCCGCCAAAGCATAGTTCCAGCAGCCACTCCTCATCCGGGAAAGTTATCTAGACAAACGTGAACCACTAAACACGATAAATGCCTTTTAGACTGTTATATCATGTTCAAATAACGCACTTGTACCAAAAAAATTCTCCGAAAGGCTGAAAAAGTCCGGGTGAATGAAAGTCCGGAAACTTACAGTATTAAATAAGACTGATACTGTAAGGAAGAGGGGGGAGGTAATTGTTGGCAATTAACTACAGTATTTGCGGATAAATGAACTTTTTGTCACTTCAACTTTCAGAAAGCCCATAATATCTCTGCGAGAGTTTTTGTTTTTAAGCCTAAAAGCTGGGACAGATACCCCTGATAATGTTTAAACAGTAACGTAGATAGTAGGATTGGTAGACCGTGAAAGTTGTTGATTGGGAGTGGGTAACTTAGTTTACTCATCACAATCAGCACTTAGCCGAGCAGTAGTAGCTTAGATAAGCTTTACTCGTCTCTTTCTAATTTGCTTTTAAAATGTTCTCTCTTCCGTATTGGTTTGAATTCGAATTATGTTCACTGATATTTTCCATCAGATGTGAAAGAAATGTTCCAATATGTAATCCATAATACCTTGTTACCTTAAAAGCTTAAGCCAAATATTATTACCTTACCCATGTAATTATTACGATAAAATATTAGAGAAACACAAAGGAATGGACCCGCATCCCACGTCTGATGCACACACACAACCTTATGTAAAAAAAATCCCAAATTTATTTTCATTTTTCATTTTCAATTACGTCCATATTCGGCCATACGGCCAAAAGCGACGTTCTTTTTAAGAAGACAGGTTGACCTCATTACACAGCCTCAACATTTTCTCAAGATAATTGCGTTCTTCTGGTTTCTTAACTTAAAGGAGCATAAGTAAAAGATCCCTTTCGGTGTTAATGATGTAACTTCATAAACACCTTCAAAGGTATCTGATTAACAGAGTTGTGATTCACACGTTTGACTGCGTGCAGCGGCGTTTAATTAACAGCCTAGTTGACCAGACCGTCAACCCAGAGACCTGGGCAGAGGACACGGGTATTGGTATTGGGAACCAACGTAAGGTACCCGGCCAGATGAAGGGTGTGTAGCACTAGTCTTCCTCGCGTACATTACCATCAGTTAGGATATGATTATTGTTTATTCTTGGGGACCGGGGCGTACCAGAGAGGAAGTGGATGTTTACAGTTAGTATACTGGCAGGATGGAAGCTGTCTCCTCTTTCCGTTATGTCTCTGCGTTTCTTTTTGTTACGGTATTATACAGTGATTATGCACGATTTAAAAGTGCATTTTGCAGTTTTTCCCCCAGGGTATAATCCTCCAATTTGAGCAGAGGGTATATCAATATTTTACTGGGAAGCGGAATGAAATGCTTGACAATTTCGCCCCCCCCCCAACATCTCCCGCTCTCTCCCGATCCCCCTTGTGCACGTTATAAAAATAAATCGAAGATCCTGACATGGCCCTGGAAACATAATGACTGGGACCAGGACTTGGTTTAGAATTGTCGGGTGGTAGGACGAGATGGAAAAAAATATAAAAGATGAACACTGACGCGATAAAGATAGATACAAGAGGACAAAGGTACGATACAAAGGAGGACAAAGAGGACAATTACAGGAGGAAAGGTTTGTGATAGAACCGAGACGGAGTGGCAATACTTGAGTAAGAGAGACGTATGCGGGTTGCTGCGGCAGCACATGTCTATCTGGAAGGCTCCGCTGACTGATGGATTCCTCCGTCACTTTCACCTTGCCTTCTGGCATAAACCTGCGGCCCACGCTGGTGGCTCAAGCCGCCTGCGACGCACACTGGGGACCTTCATCCCAGTTACTGAAGAGGCAAGTGCCTAGTTAGCCAGTGTAATGCACTGTAATTGTTTCATCTGTTTACATATCTTCACAGAACTGTACGGGTCAATTCTCATGGGATCCCTTGTCCCTGACAGTATCTACAACCCCCCCTCCCACACGCACGTGTGCGTATGCATCATCATAACCTACAATGACCCCAAATCAACCCCAAATCACTTGATAAATCGCACGCATAGTACTGCTCATGTGGCCATATCGTATGTAATACCTCCATACTCACTTATGTTCCACCCATCTGCTCGATACCTGGTTGATGGGGTTCGTGGAGTTGTTCTACTCCCCAAGCCCGGCCTGAGGCCAGGCTTGACTTGTGAGTTTGGTCCACAGCGAAGCATCTATGTGCTTCGCTGTCGCATACGCCTAGTACCTCGTCAAACATCCACACCATCATCAAAACCATCCACATGCACCCTTAACCGCTTGCAGAAACGGTCCCTCAACATGACAATGATCGAAATGTTCAGATCTCATGGAACTTGCAGCAATCAAGTTGACGACACACTCGTGTATACAATACTCGGTCCTCCCAGCGTGGGTGTGCTACACCCATTACACTATACGGATCAAATACTAGTTGATTGACAGTTGAGAGGCGGCACCAAAGAGCCGGAGCTCAACCCCAGCAAACACAAATCCCACATTAGTGACCCAACGCCAGGGCTCTACCTGCACATGTACCATAGAGCGGTGCGAGGAAGACCTGGCAGCTTTAACGAGAGACTGGTCTCTTGATCAATGATTTCCACACACACACAGTGTATCCTAACCCACATCCTGCAACCATTGTCCCTAACTTGCTTTCCCAACACCCACACTGTAACTCTACCCTTAACCCATTCTTCACGTAAGAAACTGGAGAATTACCAGAAAACTGGAAGACGGCCACTGTGTCAATATGTAACAAAAATACACAAAAAAGGGTGCTCTACTAAAACCCAGTGTCGCTTAATTGTATACATTAAAGATAATTTATAAAAGCCGTAAGATAGGTTAATAGAACATCGGGGAACAATGGCTTTTATAATACAACAACCGCACTGTGAATCCTACTCCACTCAGTGTAGCCTACTCCCCCAGTCTCTCCACACTGCTACCCATTGTGCTTCAGAAACACTGAAAATGGCGAATGTTAGCACACTTTGCCATCTCTCACTGTGTCGTCTTGAATATTTATATTCGGTACCAATAACCTCGTCGTTAATATTCCAGAGAAACTAGAAGACATGTTATATTCATGAGCGAATATGTCTAATGGGGAATATGGCCAGAGTTAAGGGGATGTGTGTAACCCTGTTGGCACTTAACAGGTCATTCACTAAGAAACGTATGGGTGAAAGTATATTTAGTCTAAGTCAAACATACACACACATGCTTGGTTCTCAATAGACACCATGGTGAGGATCAAGTTCAAGTATGTTTATTGAGACAAGAAAGAAATACATCTCAAAGGGATAGAGTAGCTTAGGCTATTTTAACCCCCCCCCCCCATGGTTGAGGTCATGGAGGCGAAAGGGTCAGGTCAGGTCAGGTCAGAATTTCACTCGACTGCCTCCCAGTCCTAGCTCTACCTACGCCTCTCTTCTCCCCAACCCCCCTTTTCATTTTACAAGCGCAAAGTCCTGTGTATAATTTGATTAAATGAATGAAAGGTAAATGTCATATGAAAGTAGTCTACTCTGCTTAGTGTTTCAAAAACATCATTATACTTAATTCGTCCTCAGTTAATTCAGAACTTAATGTGTAACTAGCTATTTAAATGACGAATTTGAATATTGAAATTTTTTTCTAAACTATTTTCAACAACCTGTTTATACCCTTCATTAAAGCCTTTAACAGATGTAAACAAGATAACGAAACTGAAAGATGCCACTCTTCACACAAATGAGTCAAATAGGACAAATTTAGGTTTTAAAAGGCGGGTAAACATTAGTTACGCAGCTGTATGGAGTAGGGAGGGGAGTGTTAAGTAGCATCATTTAATCGAACGCCTTGTTAAGCTAACAAAGCTTTCTACTTGACCCTTCGACCGTTTTCGAAAGATTGCTAATGATAGGGAATAAAGTTGGTTATTACAATAAGCATTATTACGCCTATTAAGGCAGCGTCTGGGATCCTCTCGGACGTAGGTTCGAACCCTCGTCACGACCCTTGTTTATTTGTTCATTAAACTTCGTTATCCTTTGTTTTAAAGACATCATTCTGTAGCACATAGAGCAAAACTGCTTAGTATAAAAGTGGTGTAGCTAGGGCTATCTTCTTGAGGTTATCTTGAGATGATTTCGGGGCTTTAGTGTCCCCGCGGCCCGGTCCTCGACCAGGTCTCCACCCCCAGGAAGCAGCCCGTGACAGCTGACTAACACCCAGGTACCTATTTTACTGCTAGGTAACAAGGGCTATGTAGATTTAGTATTAAGGTAGCCTATTATTCAAAGGATTAAAACTTTTACGCCATATATATAAAACGAAATATGTTTTTTTCACAAAAACAATTACACATCCACTGCTGTTTTGTATTTCACAATAGTAGAAAATCATAACATGCGCTTACACACGTTATATAATCCTATATTAGGCCTACAATTATATTTTGTTTTTAGCTTTATTTTTTGACTATAGAATTTGGTACCATTTACTTAAATCGAATTGTCCATTACGTAAAAAAATATGTACGCTGATCCACTAGTTACAAAAAGTACTATTTAAACAGAATAGGCTGAAAATTATTGATATCATGGTCAAAGGTGTAAAATTATAAATCTGATGTTGTAATCGGACATCCAAGAAGCACTGGTAATGCTACTAGACTAGGCGGGGAGCAACGCCTTGACCTCTATATGCAAGGGCAAAGGCGGGTACTGTGTAGCGGGTACGGTCACAGACTACAGCTCAGAGTGAAAGCTTGACTAGTATGCGTCTGGCTTTGTAGAGATCGGTAATTTGCTTAGGAAGAAAAAAGGTTAACCTTGTGTGTAGGCCCCTTCTTGTATGCACTCTCCTAAATGTCATTCAGGGTGGAGAGCTAGCTTCTCAGCCCCACCTTACTGAACTGTCGTTTGTTATAATCAAGCGACTCCAGGCCTGATTTTTTGTTATCTTAAATTATATTAACAATGTGTTATGACAACTTTGCATTGTTCCTCGGCTGCGTATAACTACGGTATGGAGTCTTAGGGTATACCATTTGACCTCCTTGACCTGAGGCCCCTTACCATAACCCTGTTTCCTATCAGAGGTACTTTAATCCAATTTTAACACCCTCCTGGTCACCTGTGCTTGATTAGCAAGTAGAGGCCTCTCCAGTGAAGCTATCAAATGTCTTGGCGAACCAGGAAGATGCAATCTGGCCATCCTTTTGTACTTTGTTACTTTAAAACTCCGGTTGGCACCTCATTTTATAACGAAATCGGGTTCATTTAGTTACCCAAAGCCACAACATTGTCGCTTGGAGCGTCGACTTCCTGTAGCTTCACCTGCCAATTAGTTTCGTCTAATTTAGTTATAAAATTATTTCAGAGTAAAAATATATTTTTATGCTCTACATTCAACACCAATATTATAGTGAGTAAATACCTGTATATCATTTCTTGACTTGCGTAATGCTATGAAGCTTTGGGTAATTAGACGGACCGCTGTAGCAAGTCTCTCGTCTGTTAAATTATGGATGGAGTTTGCTTCCACTAGTCCACTTCATTGATTTTCTCATTGTGTAATTAATCATATTGTGTAATTTCTCGTATATCTCTGGCTCGTGTGTGGTGTGTGTTTTTTATCCATACATTCCTTTGTATTTTCTTGATATTGTGAACCTTTATTCTAGTGTCGATTAAGTCTAGCTTCGATACAGCGCTCTTTTTTTAATTGCACGATTTCAGCATAGCCTCATTATAAACCTTTGTGCATTTGGTTTCCCCGTGGGGCTTGTTTGAGATGGGCTTCACAAGCATAATATTGTGAAAGCCTTCTTTTGAGGTTAGGGTATAGGTTAGTGTGTACCACTCTGGCTTATCCTAATTGCATGTTTCTGTGATTAAATCTTTTTTTTTTCCTTTCTTTCAAGAAAGTGGCTTCCGTTAATTGTTATTGTCTTTCTGGTCTTGTCCCCAAGTTTCATCATACATACAGGGTGGAGTGAATTGATAGGGTAGATAAAGACAGGCTATTTAACACGAGGGGGACACGCACTAGGGGACACAGGTGGAAACTGAGTGCCCAAATGAGCTACAGAGATATTTGAACTATTTTTGTTTTGTAGTGGTTGACAAATGGAATGCATTAGATGTGGTGGAGGCAGATTCCATACACAGTTTCAAGTGTAGATATGATAGCCCAGTGGGCTCAGGAACCTGTACACCTGATTGACAGTCAAGTGGCGGGACCAAAGAGCCAGAGCGCAACCCCCCAAGCACAAATAGGAGAGTACAAATAGGTGAGTACACATTGGTGGTGTTTTCGCACGCGAGAAACCCATAATACATGCATGCACATTGGTACATAAAATTCACGATGGTAAATCAATAAGCAAAGTCACATGGTTACGATAATTGTAACAAAATATCTTCATGAAATGCAATGGCACAATCTTTTTCTATCTGTATAATTTTATAGAATGCTGAAAAAATAACGAGCATTATCATTAGGTTATCTTGAGATGATTTCGGGGCTTAGCGTCCCCGCGGCCCGGTCCCCGACCAGGCCTACTTTTTGTTACACACTCCCAGGAAGCAGCCCGTAGCAGCTGTCTTCTCCCAGGTACCTATTTACTGCTATGTAACAGGGGCATCAGGGTTAAAGAAACTGCCCTAAGGTTTTGTATTTGTTGAAAAGACAACCTAAACTAACCTTCCTAGGCCTAATATACGCTATCTGAGGCCTAACAGTACATATGTGCTAGACTAGGCCTAGAAATATTTAAGTTTTTTTCAGTTTTTCGGACTTAAGAAGTGATAGTACCAAATTCTGTCAAGTTGCCTGTTACGTCAATGTTTGTACTGTGACGCACAGTTACAAAAAGTACTATCTAAAGAGGAGAATGGATTGTGTAATGGGTGTCGGAGGGCGGGACAGGATTGGAAAGCGGGTGAGGGATTAGACAGTCGCCATGTCATAGTGGGTATAAAGGGAGGGAATGGAGCCATACCCCTTTACGGGCTATTCATGCCCGTGCCACCTCTTGGGTGGCTTAATCTTTATCAATCAATCACCATACCCCTTTTACGGGCTCACCATAGCCCGTGGTACTTGGACCTTGTTCCGAGTAGCTGAATCTATAGCAACAACAACAGCCATACCCCGTAAGATGGGTGTGAGGGATCATGGGGTGGCGGTGATTATAGTGCTTCACAGATATTGTAAAGCCTTCAAGAATACCATTTTTCATGCATCCACCTTTCTGAATGGAGAAACAAAGTTGATATAGTAATGCAAGTCAACTAACCTGGTGTTTGTGTGTGTTGGCAGGCAAGATGGTGACTGAGGGCAAGATGAACACCAGCCTGGTAATGGAAGACCGGCCAGATGTCCTTCATCAGCGCCTCGGACAGCTCAACCAGCTCAGGAAAAGCAGACATTTCTGCGACGTCATCCTCCAGGTGAGTCGAGGAGGGAGGTGATTGTAATCCTTGGGATTGCGGGGAGTGAGCAAATGGACAGGGGAGAGCTGTGGCAGGTGACGGAGCAGGATAATTTGAGAGGCATGCAGGCCGGCGGGATTTATTAAGGGCATGAGGGTAGACAGAGGCATTGTATGGCCTGAAGGGAAGGCGATATAGGGCTCGGCCATCTCGCTTCCTCTCCCCCCAGCCAGCCTACTCATGCATGCAATATTAATCCATCCAGCAGGCAGACGGGATGAATGATGCATGTAAGAGTAAACTGGCAGAGGGGGAGAAAGCAATGATATGGAGGGAGGGGGGATGGGGCTAGGCCCCACGGCAGGGCCACAAGGGTTGCGTGCACCCGAGATTACGTGCATGCAGGTAAGTTTACGTGCGTGCACGCAAGATTACGTGCATGCAGGTAAGTTTACGTGCGTGCACGCAAGTTTACGTGCGTGCACGCAAGTTTACGTGCGTGCACGCAAGTTTACGTGCGTGCACGCAAGTTTACGTGCGTGCACGCAAGTTTACGTGCGTGCACGCAAGTTTACGTGCGTGCACGCAAGTTTACGTGCATGCAGGTAAGTTTACGTGCGTGCACGCAAGATTACGTGCTCACGTCAGGAAAGTCTTGAGCAACTGCAGGACTATGAGCGTTTCTCCTCGACGTAATCCTCGCCTTACAGAGTTGAGCTAATTTTAAAAACCGCGTCGGTGACAGGCGAAGAATGGCTTCCCCGGAGTGAGGGCGGGTACCTGCTGACACGACGCCAGTCACGTGGCACTGTCCCTTCACTGCCTCGCCTCTGGCGGCCACTGTCCCTTCACTGCCTCGCCTCTGGCGGCCACTGTCCCTTCACGGCCTCGCCTCTGGCGGCCACTGTCCCTTCACGGCCTCGCCTCTGGCGGCCACTGTCCCTTCACGGCCTCGCCTCTGGCGGCCACTGTCCCTTCACTGCCTCGCCTCGTGGCACTACCTCGCCTCGCGCCATCTTCTTCACTCTTGTAAACAATCAACTCAAGTCCTGAAATATGTAACTGTAATTAATTAATATGTATTATTTTATAGGAATAAATAATAGGTTTATATCATTATTAATTATTACATTACAAAAGTTTTCAACTTGGTGTTCATTGAAAGTGAAAATACTTTCACTTTACTTTCACTTTGTGAAGTGAAAATTATTTTGAGGTAGAAGTGGTATAAAAATAACAGGGGAAAAATCCTCTTGGCATCTTCTTTCAGTACTTTATAATGTTCCTAATTACCAGTTAGTTAATTACCATCCTTCAAACTTTGTGTGAAAAAATTCTTCAAACTTCACTCTATAGACCATTTTTAACAGCCGCATTTCAAATTTTAATACACTTCAGTAATAGCTGTTACCCACTAGTGGATAATTGGCAATTATCCATGAGGCAATTATCCACGTGGTGTAGTGGTCAGCACAGTTGGGTCACAGCCGAAAGGTCCCGGGTTCAATTCCAGCAGCAGTAGGACAGTGGTGTTTGAGCAATGTTTTCTTACACCTGATGCCTCTGTTCACCTATAGGTACAAATAGGTACCCGAGAATTGGGTATGAGTTGTGGGCTGCATTCTGCGACTTTGAGAAAGCACTGATGATTCTGCCCTCTAGTTTGGCAAGCAAATTAGCCCCTTGATAACACTTATGTCCTGATTGTGAGTTGAGAATGAACCCAACTGTTTAACTCAAACCCGTATAGCAAACAAATGGTAAAAATGCCATAGAAATATATTCCATCATTGAATGTGTTAATGGTAGTGGAAAAAATTCACATTTCAGGAAGTAATGATCTAGCATCCTAGTGGTCTTTGATCATCCATTTGCAGAAATATATTATTTTAGGTAGTGTTTCCATCAAGTTGATGGACAGTTATAGATAGGAGGGACTTGCGTGGGCTTTATTTCTACTATTCTCATGAAGCTGGATGATCTTTGAAAGTAACATGTTGACTTCAGCAGTACACACAAATTTTAAAAGTGCAGTGCATGTACTGGATTTTTATTTTAAATTTTTTGTAAGTTAAAGTTAATTTTGCTTTTCAGGTTGGGAGCTCTGAAATACATGCTCATCGCTCTGTTCTGGCTTGTGCATCTGCATATTTCTTTGAGTTATTCACTTCGGATGACGATCGCAAGACTGCACACGAAGGAAGGGTTAGTATACAGAGTATATTACTGTATTTTATTATATACACAGCACTGATTATTTTGGTGATTTTGCACTGTTGCTAATTAGTCACATGGGGTATTCCAGTAGAGAGAGAGAGAGCGATATCGGGATAGATCATAGATAAGATAGCTAGAGGAGAGTAGATGAGAGAGATAGATATGACGAGAGAGAGATGATATGAGATAGCGATATATTTATAGGGAGATATAGGTCTCTATCTATGGCTATATCTATATAGCTCTCGCATCTCTCGAGATATAGCTCTATCTACGTCTCGCTCTTCTCTAGAGAGTATACGATAGCTCAGAGAGGAGAGAGAGGAGAGAGCAAGAGAGATGCCGAGAGAGAGA
The DNA here is from genome assembly GCA_020271785.1 of Procambarus virginalis. Taxonomy (NCBI): domain Eukaryota; kingdom Metazoa; phylum Arthropoda; class Malacostraca; order Decapoda; family Cambaridae; genus Procambarus; species Procambarus virginalis. The sequence continues at coordinate 44,930,424 of WNGS01164858.1, forward strand.
GATGAGGAGAGAGAGAGGAACTCCTAGCCCTAATCCAAATCTATTTCTTTCAAGAAGAATTCAGTTTACAGTGTAGTTTTCATTTCCATCTGCCTACTGCACATATTTTCCTTAACCAGCAATTTGGGTTTCCTGTACAGT
>WNGS01164858.1:44972212-44987955 GCA_020271785.1 Procambarus virginalis
GTGAGGGGTGAGACCTCAGACTGGCGTGAAGTCACCAGTGGAGTCCACAGGGCTCTGTACTTGGACCTATCCTGTTTCTGATATACGTAAACGATCTCCCAGAGGGTATAGACTCATTCCTCTCAATGTTTGCTGACGACGCCAAAATTATGAGAAGGATTAAGACAGAGGAGGACAGCTTGAGACTTCAAGAAGACCTGGACAAGCTGCAGGAATGGTCGAACAAATGGCTGTTAGAGTTTAACCCAAGCAAATGTAATGTAATGAAGATAGGAGTAGGAAGCAGGAGACCAGATACAAGGTATCATTTGGGAGATGAAATACTTCAAGAGTCAGAGAGAGAGAAAGACCTGGGGGTTGATATCACGCCAGACCTGTCCCCTGAAGCTCATATCAAGAGGATAACATCAGCAGCATATGCCAGGTTGGCTAACATAAGAACGGCCTTTAGAAACTTGTGTAAGGAATCTTTCAGAACATTATATACCACATATGTCAGACCAATCCTGGAGTATGCGGCTCCAGCATGGAGTCCCTATCTAGTCAAGCATAAGACTAAACTGGAAAAGGTTCAAAGGTTTGCCACCAGACTAGTACCCGAGCTGAGAGGTATGAGCTACGAGGAGCGACTGCAGGAATTAAACCTCACTTCGTTGGAAGACAGAAGAGTTAGGGGGGACATGATCACCACATTCAAGATTCTCAGGGGAATCGACAGGGTTGATAAAGACAGGCTGTTTAACACAAGGGGCACACGCACTAGGGGACACAGGTGGAAGCTGAGTGCCCAAATGAGCCACAGAGATATTAGAAAGAACTTTTTAGTGTCAGAGTGGTTGACAAATGGAATGCATTAGGAAGCGATGTGGTGGAGGCTGACTCCATACACAGTTTCAAATGTAGATATGATAGAGCCCATTAGGCTCAGGAAACTGTACACCTGTTGATTGACGGTTGAGAGGCGGGACCAAAGAGCCAGAGCTCAACCCCCGCAAGCACAACTAGGTGAGTAACTAGGTGAGTACACACCCTCACACACCCTCACACACCCTCACACACCCACTCACACCCCCTCACACCCCCTCACACACCCCCTCACACACCCTCACACACCCTCACACACCCTCACACACCCCCTCACACACTCCCTCACACACCCCCTCACACACACCCTCACACACCCCCTCACACACCCCTCACACACCCCCTCACACACACCCCCTCACACACTCCCTCACACACCCCCTCACACACACCCTCACACCCCCTCACACACACCCCCTCACACACACCCCCTCACACACACCTCACACCCCCCCTCACACACACCCTCACACACACCCTCACACCCCCCTCACACCCCTCACACACCCTCACACACACCCTCACACACACCTCACACACACCCTCACACACCCTCACACACCCCCTCACACACACCCTCACACACACCCTCACACACACCCTCACACACACCCTCACACACCCTCACACACCCCCTCCTCTGCTGTAAGCACAACACAGCTTTAAAAGCCTGTGTGGGTGAAGTCAGCGAGTGCTTAACTGACAGTGACTACGGGGAACTTAGCCTTAGACTACGGGGAACTTAGCCTTAGACTACGGGGAACTTAGCCTTGGACTACGGGGAACTTAGCCTTAGACTACGGGGAACTTAGCCTTAGACTACGGGGAACTTAGGCCTTAGACTACGGGGAACTTAGGCCTTAGACTACGGGGAACTTAGGCCTTAGACTACGGGGAACTTAGCCTTGGACTACGGGGAACTTAGCCTTAGACTACGGGGAACTTAGCCTTAGACTACGGGGAACTTAGCCTTAGACTACGGGGAACTTAGCCTTAGACTACAGGGAACTTAGCCTTAGACTACGGGGAACTTAGCCTTAGACTACAGGGAACTTAGCCTTAGACTACGGGGAACTTAGCCTTAGACTATGGGGAACTTAGCCTTAGACTACAGGGAACTTAGCCTTAGACTACGGGGAACTTAGCCTTAGACTACGGGGAACTTAGCCTTAGACTACGGGGAACTTAGCCTTAGACTACAGGGAACTTAGCCTTAGACTACGGGGAACTTAGCCTTAGACTACAGGGAACTTAGCCTTAGACTACAGGGAACTTAGCCTTAGACTACAGGGAACTTAGCCTTAGACTACGGGGAACTTAGCCTTAGACTACGGGGAACTTAGCCTTAGACTACGGGGAACTTAGCCTTAGACTACAGGGAACTTAGCCTTAGACTACGGGGAACTTAGCCTTAGACTACAGGGAACTTAGCCTTAGACTATGGGGAACTTAGGCCTACGTCACTTTCTGCCTATCTAACTAGCCTTTTGTGGCTGGTGTGTTATAATTTGTCTATTTCTCATGTTCGAATTGTCTACCCCTTCCATTTATCTTTCTTTCTCTTTCCTTTTCTTTCTCTCTTCTCCCTTTTTCTGTTCATTGTCTTCTCCTACGCTCCCTTGCTATCCTCTTCTTATTCCTATCTCCTTCTCATTCGGTGGCTATAATAGGAGCTGCCTCGTATGGGCCAATAGGCCTTCTGCAGCTCTTATTACTATTACTATCCCCTCTACTACACCTTACTTTGCTCCTCAGCTCTCTCTTGCCTATTTATTGCCTGTCTCTCTACTTCCTCATCCATCATTTGGTCACCATTTGGTCCGGGAGTCATCTCCCGTCACGCAGGGTGCAGTTGCGCCTCCACAGATCTCCAGTATCATCTCTTGATACTGGTAATGGCTCAAAAGGGCCACCACTTACGGGCTATTCATGCCCGTGCCATCTCTTGGGTGGCTTAATCTTTATCAATCAATCTTATCACTTCCTCATCAAGCACGGGAGACATCTCCTGTCCACGAGGCTAACCATAGCCCGTGCTTCTTGCCCAGCTCCTGTGCCAGGTAAGTTACAGGCTCACCATAGCCCGTGCTACTTGGAACTTGTTCCGAGTAGCTGAATCTATAACAACATAACAACAACATTCCTCATCACAATTGACTTGAGAATGGTCCAGGACGGACCGAAACGTCGTCGTCCCTTCACCTTCTAGTGTGTGGTCTGGTCAACATACTTTAGCCACGTTATTGTGACTCATCGCCTGCACATGTTCGAATTGTTTGTCGAGTCAGACTTTAAGGTCGTGGATGGAGGAGAAGGTTTCCAGGACTTCTTTCTGTGTATTGCTCTAATTACCCACCCGTAATGGGTACAGGTAATTCCTTATATTTCTTTCGACACGTCACCAATCCATTCCATTCAGCGAATCTGCTCCCTTAGGACAGTTTGTGCTATAATGTATGGGTGTTTTACAACCATTGTAGTCAAACGATTGGTTTGATATGATTGAATAGGTTGAATCTTGCCTCCCCCTGTAATTCTATCCCTTTATGTGTAATTCCATCAGCATTTGTGTACATAACCCCCCAAGGAATAGCGAGTAAGTGAATAATATTAGTGAGTAGATAACGTCAGTGAGTGAGTGTATAATATTATGAGGACAGTTCTCTGGTTACTAACCAGGCAGCAGCCCTGCCTCTCCATCCACCAATCCCCTATCCCCGTCCTCTCCCATTCCCCACATGCCATGACCATGATGCTCCCAGCCTGGCGTCTAGCCGCCCGCCCCATCCTGCCGGGGCGTAATGTACTGCATCTTGCCAACTGATACTGGACGTATTTACCTCCAGTTATCGCTGGTTTAGAATTAAGTGAAGATATATTCATAGGAAAAATTCTCAGTTAATGCGTAATAGCCACTGTATGTGGATATTAAGTATTAGTAGGCATTATAAGACAAGAGTGCAACTAGTAGTGCTTAGAGTGCACCTAGTAAAGCCTAGAGTGCATCTCAAGACACTCTCAAACCAATAAAGAAAATGCACCTTCTCGGGCATTATATTGACCTAACTACGAGTAAATCCGCGGTAGATATGTTTATATTAATTTATATTTGAATGATTCATCCTGTCAGTTGTCAGTCAAATACTGACTTATTAAAGTCTATGTAAGCCAGTTTTTACATTTTGGACTGGACGATTGGTTGTGAAAACTAGATCTTGATCCGGATTCACGAAGCAGTTACGCAAGCACTTACGAACCTATACATCTTTTCTCAACCTTTGGCGGCTTTGTTTACAATTATTAAACAGTTAATGAGCTCCGAAGCACCTGGAGGCTGTTTATAACAATAACAACAGTTGGTTGGCAAGTTTTCATGCTTGTAAACTGTTTAATAAATGTAACGAAAGGTGTTAAGGATTGGGGAGAGATGTACACGTTCGTAAGTGCTTGCGTAACTACTTTATGAATCTGGCTCGTGTCTAGTAGCCCGTCCTCGTAAATAATGAATAAATCTTCATTTATCCAGCCCTACACGAATGAAATACACATTACACATGACTCACAACTGATGACGTTCGAGCTTTTTCTCGAATAATGCTTCGTTCGCCGACCTGCGACTGAACTGCATCTCACTAAATGCACTCCGTCCGCGTAAACAAAAGCTTAATGGTCGTTAAATCCAGCCGTAAAGAACCGTGTTGATGAATCAGAAACACCGTTCACACGATTCACAGTTGATGACGTGGGAACGTTTCTGGAAAGCGCTTCGCTCTCTTCCTATGTTAATTCCCGCCAAACACACGACGTAACTGCGACATTGCCACAACTTTCGAACAAGTTTTGATAACACTCTAACAACTTGTAACAACGTTCTAATTCATCGGAAAAACTATAACAAGATGTAACAACTTTATTACAAGTTGTAACGAGCGGAAAATAGGGACAGTTGCGTTGTGTTTTGTAGGAAATTCACACCTCTAGAAATGCTTCAGCCACGTAATGAAAAATACAAATAGTTGGTAACAGCCTAAACATCTAACCTGGACCTGACCTAACCTAACCTGACCTAACCTGACCTAACCTGACCTGACCTGGATGAAGAGTCTGTGACCTGAAAATGTTCACTGAAGACATCTCCCGTCACGCAGGGTGCAGTCGCACCTCCACAGATCTCCAGTATATATTGATACTGGTAATGGCTCAAAAGGGCCACCACTTACGGGCTATTCATGCCCATGCCACCTTTTGGGTGGCTTAATCTTCATCAATCAATGAATATATTACAGGGATCCCATCTCTCCTTGCTGTTTCCGTTGTTTTAGATTCAGCAACTCGTAACAAACAGTTCCAAGCAGCACGGGCTATGGTGACCCCCGTACTTACTTGTCACAGGAGATGTGCTACTTCCTGGTATCGGGCAGCTGAGTAATGCGATCCCATTGGTCGTATTTCGTCCCTCAACCAACAATACCTAACATGGAGGTCTAGGGCCAGATTCACGAAGCAGTTACGCAAGTACTTACGAACGTGTACATCTTTTTTTCAATCTTTGACGAATTGTTTACATTTATTAAACAGTTTACAAGCATGAAAACTTGTCAATCAGCTGTTGTTATTGTTATAAACTGCCTCCTGGTGCTTCGGAGCTCATTAACTGTTTAATAATTGTAAACAAAGCCGCCAAAGATTGAAAGGTTCGTAAGTGCTTGCGTAACAACTTCGTGAATCTGACCCCTGTTGTGCCTGGGAATAACAGGTAATGCCATTTTACTCATTGCCTCTCGATACTATCATTAGGAATTCCTTATCAACGATCCAAATGCTACATGACAGTCCCCCCAGAGTGCATGGGGGGGGGAAGGAATTGTCTCAAACCCTGGCTCGGCTTCAGTGGAAGCCTCAGGAACCCTCGTGGATTCAGTAGCATCCCAAGTTGCAATCCTTTTGACCATGGTGTGGCCTGGTTGTCTAAAGGCGTGTGCTTGGGAATACCCAGAAGCATAGTTTCGAATCCTTGTCACGGCTACTATGGATTTTCTCACCATCAATTTGACACTGTGACATGTTCAGTTGACAGGACTTGTCAAGCGTCACATAAATTTTGAGGATATGATCAGACTTTATAATTGAAGAATGCAGGAGAAAACTTTCTGTAGCCTAAATAAAGTTGTAAGTAGGCAAAACGTTAACAATATTTAGCTAAGTAAGCAAAACGTTAACAATATTTAGCTAAGTAAGCAAAAAGTTAACAATATTTAGCTAAGTAAGCAAAAAGTTAACAATATTTAGCTAAATAAGCAAAAAGTTAACAATATTTAGCATCTTTGATTCGTAAAAGTTAAAATGCAATGCATCTGAATATTTTTTAAACCATTTTCGAAGGCCCTTTTCTATGGATGCCGTCATTCTCATATTCCTTATACAACACTGCTAATACTTTCTTTGTGTACTCACCTAATTGTGCTTGCGGGGGTTGAGCTCTGGCTCTTTGGTCCCGCCTCTCAACTGTCAACTGGTGTACAGATTGCTGAGCCTACTGGGCTCTATCATATCTACATTTGAAACTGTGTATGGAGTGTGTGTGTGTGTGTGTGTGTGTGTGTGTGTGTGTGTGTGTGTGTGTGTGTGTGTGTGTGTGTGTGTGTGTGTGTGTGGTGGTGGGTGGCGGGTCACGTGACGCCAGCCAGCGGTGACGCCTAGCGACACATACAAGAATCACGACCATTGAAAGGTTGCTGGCCCAAGTATAGGGCGTCGCGTGGAGCTCCTCCACGCCCTCGGCCTTTTGACTTCTTCAAAATTATCTCATTTTGTCCTGTGAGACAGACAGACTGATAACAAAGAACTCATTGTGTTTTACTAACTATAATGAAACAATTGCCCGGGTAACGGGCTCCCTTAGTCTGGTGTGTTGACTGTGGCTCCCATTATGTAAGGCGACGGTGTGTACCGTAGCTGGCGTGCTACACCAGCTACGGTACACAGCATCGCTATTGTCACAACCAACTACTGTGTCATTCAGGCCTGTAGGAGGGGAGGAGGGGAGTGCGCTCAATTGGTGTGTAGGTGTAGTGTGTAGTAGCAGACAGTGGGCAGGTCGCCAGGTACCCCACTGCCACCACCATATCTATCCCCACTACCATTACTACCATGAATACCATCACCTACCATCGGCGAAGCACTTGTTCCGCAAGTGTTCGGACGTCATCAGTTGTGAGTCGTGTGTAAACCGTTTTTCATTCATAAACAGCGGGTTTGGCGGGTGCATGGAATGGACGCAGGTTCGAATCCTCGTCACAGCCCTTGTGGATTTGTTCATGGAATGGACTTTGGGTTTTTGTGCAGCCCGTCCTCTAAACAAAAACCCAAAGTCCATTCCATGCACCCGCCAAACCCCCGCTGTTTATGAATGAAAAACGGATTGCACACGACTCACAACTGCTGACGTTCGAACACTTCCGAAACAAGTGCTTCACTGACGACTGGTGTTCGAACCTCAACGCTGTAAATGCTTCACCCACGTACTACAAATACAAATAATCGCCAACAGAACCTAAACACCTAACCTAACCTATGCCTATATATGCACAATATGCTAATATATTATAATATTAACTTATATTTGAGAAAATTCCCGTTTGAATGAACAGCATGTAAAAATTTATGAATGCATCTATTTGGTCGACCGCTGGATGGAATGGAACTGAATCGACGACGGGAGCCGGTCGGCCGAGCGGACAGCACGCTGGACTTGTGATCCTGTGGTCCTGGGTTCGATCCCAGACGCCTGCGAGAAACAATGGGCAGAGTTTCTTTCACCCTATGCCCCTGTTACCTAGCAGTAAAATAGGTACCTGGGTGTTAGTCAGCTGTCACGGGCTGCTTCCTGGGGATGGAGGCCAGGTCGAGGACCGGGCCGCGGGGACACTAAAGCCCCGAAATCATCTCAAGATAACCTCAAGATCTCAAGATAACGGGTTGCAANACCACATACACATTTTTTTTAGGGGAATTGAGAGGATAGGTAAGGACTGTTTATTTTTACCACGGGTATACTCGCACTAGGGGCACAGATGGAGGCTGAGTACCCAAATGAGCCACAGAGATATTAGAAACAGCTTTTCAGTGTCAGAGTAGTTCATAAATAGAATGTACTAGGCAGTGATGTGGTGGAGGCTGACTTTATACACAGTTTCAAATGTAGATAACCCTCAAGATAGATATGATTGAGCCCAATAGGCTCGGGAGATGTGGGAAATTTTACCCACTTTATCAATATTATTATGTAAGAAATGTATTATTTCTATGTCATATCAGTCATTATACATATCCTACATCAACTAGATCCTACATGACAGTGCTACCATGACCACATATGCCTACGTGATATTGTGCATGATTTCTCAAAGATCTAGAAGGTTCTAGAACAATGTTTTATTTAAAAAACATTTGGAACATCAATTGACTTGATGTTCTGGATGTCCCGTCTTGGACCATTTTCAAGTCGATTGTGAGACTTGAGAATGGTCCAGGACGGACCGAAACGTCGTCGTCCCTTCACCTTCTAGTGTGTGGTCTGGTCAACATACTTCAGCCACGATATTATGACTCCTCGCCTGCATATCTCCTTATATCCACTCTCAGATCTTTTTCTTTTGTTACAACACCAAGCAAGTACAGATAGGCGCGTGCACACAAACACGCGCGCCCACACGCAAAACACTCCCCTTGTCAAACACGTCGACAAAAAAAAAAGAAAGCGCGTATGAATCATGATAACTCGACATCAGCTAGATGACAAAAACATCTCAGTGAGCTACAGGGTGCCACAACAAGCTTCGCCAGAGCGTACACCACACAGAACAACAGGGTGCCGCGAGAAGTTAGGCTAGTAATGAAACCTGAAATTCAAAAGAATTCTCTAGAAGTCCTGAGGCTTCCACTGAAGTTTAGTTCGTTTATTATGCACCCCATACCCATCTTGTGGGCGGTAGTGGAAAGGGTTACAGAGGCACATAATGGGTTCAGGGATTGTACCCCACAATTTATTTAGCTAAGTTACAATCCTCATGAACTCGTTACAAAATTTGATGAGTGAACTTGACTGTGCACTCAAGCCAAGCCAGGGTTTCACTCATTGTCTTCCCATGCACTCTGGCTCTGGTCTAGGGAGCCAGTCGACCGAGCGGACAGCACGCTGGACTTGTGATCCTGTGGTCCTGGGTTCGATCCCAGGCGCCGGCGAGAAACATTGGACAGAGTTTCTTTCACCCTATGCCCCTGTTACCTAGCAGTAAAATAGGTACCTGGGTGTTAGTCAGCTGTCACGGGCTGCTTCCTGGGGGGTGGAGGCCTGGTCGAGGACCGGGCCGCGGGGACACTAAAGCCCCGAAATCATCTCAAGATAACCTCAAGATAGTAGTTCTACCTCCAACGCTTCTCTTCAAATGCACAAAGAAACCGCATTAACATGATGTATCAATGTGAAAATGAGGATGATTCATGAGCATGATTCGAACGTGCACACAGGTGCCCACATCAAGAACGTGCACACAGGTGCCCCCATCAAGAACGTGCACACAGGTGCCCCCATCAAGAACGTGCACACAGGTGCCCCCATCAAGAACGTGCACACAGGTGCCCCCATCAAGAACGTGCACACAGGTGCCCCCATCAAGAACGTGCACACAGGTGCCCCCATCAAGAACGTGCACACAGGTGCCCCCATCAAGAACGTGCACACAGGTGCCCCCATCAAGAACGTGCACACAGGTGCCCCCATCAAGAACGTGCACACAGGTGCCCCCATCAAGAACGTGCACACAGGTGCCCCCATCAAGAACGTGCACACAGGTGCCCCCATCAAGAACGTGCACACAGGTGCCCCCATCAAGAACGTGCACACAGGTGCCCCCATCAAGAACGTGCACACAGGTGCCCCCATCAAGAACGTGCACACAGGTGCCCCCATCAAGAACGTGCACACAGGTGCCCCCATCAAGAACGTGCACACAGGTGCCCCCATCAAGAACGTGCACACAGGTGCCCCCATCAAGAACGTGCACACAGGTGCCCCCATCAAGAACGTGCACACAGGTGCCCCCATCAAGAACGTGCACACAGGTGCCCCCATCAAGAACGTGCACACAGGTGCCCCCATCAAGAACGTGCACACAGGTGCCCCCATCAAGAACGTGCACACAGGTGCCCCCATCAAGAACGTGCACACAGGTGCCCCCATCAAGAACGTGCACACAGGTGCCCCCATCAAGAACGTGCACACAGGTGCCCCATCAAGAACGTGCACACAGGTGCCCCCATCAAGAACGTGCACACAGGTGCCCCCATCAAGAACGTGCACACAGGTGCCCCCATCAAGAACGTGCACACAGGTGCCCCCATCAAGCCTTAGATCATTTATCTTGCAGAGAAAAAGCAAAAAGGTCTATTTGCTCTCATGCTGGTCTGCGCCCAGATTCACGAAGCAGTTACGCAAGCACTTACGAACCTGTACATCTTTTCTCAATCTTTGGCGGCTTTGTTGACAATTATTAAACAGTTAATGAGCTCCGAAGCACCAGGAGGCTGTTTATAACAATAACAACAGTTGATTGGCAAGTTTTCATGCTTGTAAACTGTTTAATAAATCTAACCAAAGCCGTCAAAGATTGAGGAAAGATGTACACGTTCGTAAGTACTTGCGTAATCTGAGGATTTGTATATATATATAGCTGCATGGGGGGGGGAGGGGAAGGCCAACAAATTTAGAACTTCCACGTTGTAGGAAGGACTCGAACACTGCCAGTCAGCTGGGCGACACCCGCACCAGGAAGCAGGTGCGCGCGGAGGGGAAGGGGTAAACCAAGCATCATATTGTTTCAAGCGTCACACCATCACTATAATGAACAATCACCACTGAGTACCAATCTTAAGAGGCACCGATGTGACCGAGAAATGATAGCATTTGTGTTTGTATCAAGCGTTACTATGTGGTTGACGATGTCGCTTCAGGAAAAAGTGGGTCTGTTGGTTATGTGACTGAATCTCTTCACCGAGTGTCATCAGTTACTTGTTGCGACTGACAGGTGGTGATTACGAGACAGCAAGAGGGAGACAAATATACGATCAGATAGCAATAACCTAGTTGTTCACTGATGCTGTGATATCTTGTAAATGAACAGTTTATGGAGTCTTCGGTGACTACACAAGGAAGCACGTGTGTGTGCTTCCTTGTGTGTGGGTGTGTGTGTGTGTGTGTGTACTCACCTATTTGTACTCACCTATTTGTGCTTGCGGGGGTTGAGCTTTGGCTCTTTGGTCCCGCCTCTCAACTGTCAATCAACCGGTGTACAGATTCCCGAGCCTACTGGGCTCTATCATATCTACCCTTGAAACTGTGTATGGAGTCAGCCTCCACCACATCACTGCCTAATGCATTCCATCCGTTAACTACTCTGACACTGAAAAAGTTCCTTCTAACGTCTCTGTGGCTCATGTGGGTACTCAGTTTCCACCTGTGTCCCCTTGTTCGCGTCCCCCCAGTGTTGAATAGTTTGTCCTTGTCTACCCGGTCGATTCCTCTGAGGATTTTGTAGGTTGTGATCATATCTCCCCTTACTCTTCTGTCTTCCAGTGTCGTAAGGTGCATTTCCCGCAGCCTTTCCTCGTAAATGTGTGTGTGTGGTGTGTGTGTGTGTGTGTGTGTGTGTGTGTGTGTGTGTATGTGTGTGTGTGTGTGTGTGTGTCTACAAGACATAAAGTGAAGTGAGACAGTTTATGAGTTGAGAAGGGGGGGGGGAAAGGTTACTCTCAAACAAGTAAATATATGCTACAGGGAGGAAGTGCAGGTGCGGAGGTGGTACCTGCACCACCACCACCACAGCTGTGACTCAACCACCACCACCACCACCACCACTACCACACCTGACTCAACCACCACCACTACCACTACAACTGACTCAACCACCACCACTACCACCACAGCTGAGACTCAACCACCACCACTACCACCACAGCTGAGACTCAACCACCACCACTACCACCACAGCTGAGACTCAACCACCACCACTACCACCACACCTGACTCAACCACCACCACTACCACCACAGCTGAGACTCAACCACCACCACCACCACCACAGCTGAGACTCAATCACCACCACCACCACCACACCTGACTCAACCACCACCACCACCACCACACCTGACTCAACCACCACCACCACCACCACACCTGACTCAACCACCACCACCACACCTGACTCAACCACCACCACCACACCTGACTCAACCACCACCACCACCACCACCACAGCTGTGACTCAACCGCCACCACCACCATCACAACTGAGACTCAACCACCACCACCACCACACCTGACTCAACCACCACCACACCTGACTCAACCACCACCACCACCACCACACCTGACTCAACCACCACCACACCTGACTCAACCACCACCACCACCACAGCTGACTCAACCACCACCACCACCACCACAGCTGACTGATGCTCCAACCACAACCAGACTCGTGCTGGACTTGCGGTATATGTATATACATTATACATATCGTCCAGAGTTTAATCAAATAAATCAACATCATACAATGTGGATTGCTGCCTCTGTACCATAGTCGCTCTGTGTACTATATCTGTAGAGGATGTGATATACACTCTTCGCTGTATATATTATAGAGGTTATTTTAGTCCTGGGCTGTGTCTGACGTGTATACACCTGCTGGTGGGTCAAGTAAGCTGTTGTGGTGGGCTTAATAGCCATAGTGGGGTGGATAGGCGCCTCATGTAAGAAAATGTTTTTTTTTCATAAAAATGAAATGTGTGATGTCGGAGGGTCACACACACACACACACACACCACACACACACACACACACACACACACACACACACACACACACACACACACGTGAAATGACAAATGGAATGCATTAGGCAGTGATGTGGTGGAGGCTGACTCCATCCATACACAGTTTCAAGTGTAGATATAATAGAGCCCAATAGGCTCAGGAAACTGTACACCTGTTGATTGACGGTTGAGAGGCGGGACCAAAGAGCCAGAGCTCAACCCCCGCAAGCACAATTAGGTGAGTATAATTAGATGAGTACACACACACACACAGGAAGTTATTGTGGCTGAAGCCGCTAAGGGGGTGCAACGTACCCACAAATCCTTTACTGCAATATAGCGCGCGTTAATTACCCTCCTTAAAGTGGTCTTACCCCCCTCTCTTTGTCCTAGAGGGTGAGAGGAGTCTTGGGCATACAACTCGAGGTCTTCCTCGGGTGGAGAAGCCTCCCGCACGCGTCGTGGGGTCTTAGAGACCTGTATATGTACTATTTCAGTCGATATACATGTGTATCATACCTGTCGTCGACGCTGTACAGGTAACCTAGTGAACCTCGTGGCATAATTCGTCAGTATGCCTGCCACAGGTTTGGCCAGGTGCGGCACTTTGCTTGTCTGATGACACGGAGTGTTGGCGCTCGTCCTGGGTTGACGTTACGAAGAATGATGTCAGCATGAGAGAGCCAGAGAGGCAAGCGAGCCAGGCCGCGTGACAGGAAGTATAAAGCAATGCGACTGAAATGGCCCATTTTCTAGGACATGGATTCACGAAGCAGTTACGCAAGCACTTGCGAACCTGGGGCCAGATTCAAGAAGCAGTTACGCAAGTACTTACGAACGTGTACATCTTTCCTCAATCCTTAACACCTTTCGTTACATTTATTAAACAGTTTACAAGCATGAAAACTTGCCAATAAACTGTTGTTATTGTTATAAACAGCCTCCTGGTGCTTCGGAGCTCATTAACTGTTTAATAATTGTAAACAAAGCCGCCAAAGATTGAGAAAAGATGTACAGGTTCGTAAGTGCTTGCGTAACCGCTTCGTGAATCGTCATTTCTGACAGTATCAGTACTGTCAAATGGTGCCTGGTGGAGGAACAAGGGGGATTCACCTTAATTAATAATATAGAGACAACAACAGTCTAAGGAATCTACAGGTAACTTGGCTTTCATCTGTGAGGTTCATGAGGCCAAGTGAATGATATACTTCAGATCTCATGATGAGTATAGGGTGAACAATAAACTACCACTCACAGGATGAGTATGGGGTGAACAATATGCTACTGACAGGATGAGTATTGTGTACAGTAAAACACATATCCCAGGATGAGTATGAGGTGCACAGTAAAACACATATCCCAGGATGAGTATGAGGTGCACAGTAAACCACATATCCCAGGATGAGTATGAGGTGCACAGTAAAACACATATCCCAGGATGAGTATGAGGTGCACAGTAAACACATATCCCAGGATGAGTATGAGGTGCACAGTAAAACACATATCCCAGGATGAGTATGAGGTGCACAGTAAACCACATATCCCAGGATGAGTATGAGGTGCACAGTAAACTACATATCCCAGGATGAGTATGAGGTGCACAGTAAACCACATATCCCAGGATGAGTATGAGGTGCACAGTAAACCACATATCCCAGGATGAGTATGAGGTGCACAGTAAACTAGCCACCACAGGCGGCAACAATCAATCAGTGAAAGGATGAGAGTAGTTAAGCTCCAAGACCCGTCACGGTTAGATAATCTCTCTCTCTCTCTCTCTCTCTCTCTCTCTCTCTCTCTCTCTCTCTCTCTCTCTCTCTCTCTCTCTCTTCCCCTCAGCATCTGACTCGGCCCCCATGTTAAACTAATCATTTACCTTTATCATTATGACTCTGCGATACGCGGTCGTGATCACACACCAACCTCTTCGTCCAATCCGACACGAAAGATAGCCCAAAAAACCACGATAACTACTGAGAAATGTGATAGCATCTGTTGGTAAGAGTCAGGAGGATATCCTGACCTCCTGACCTATATTGTGGGCTCAGTCGCCTCGTTTGACCTTGTCCCATGCCTCAGGTTCGAACAGGGGAGTGACAGGGCATCTACCTCGCGCTTAACGGGGTTAAAGAATCAAATGATAATTGGAGTTTGAATCGATTTATTTTGCTGCAGTTTTAGAAGCTTTTTATTATTAATGTGTAAGAGGATAACGTTATATTTGTGGAGGGTGGGGTGTGAGGGGGGAGTGGGGTGGGGGGGCATGGTGAGTGAGGGAGAGGGGGGAGGAGGTGTGAGGCTCTCACAGATGAGGGAGAAGGAGGGAGGGAGAGAGAGGGAGGGATTGCTATGGCGTCACAACAAATCTGACGTCAGCCAACATGCAAATGAGCAAGCTCGCTTCTCACGCAGCAATCAATACCTCATCAACCCGTTGCTATACCATTACTCTGTTGTTGTTGTTTTAAATTTAGCTACTCAGAACGAAGTGCTCATGTAGCACGGGCTATGGTGAGCCCGTAACTCTCGTGGCCTTGTGTGTGTATATACACACCTCACCTGACCTCAAACACTGCAGTGATTCTACAAAAGTCAATCATATTGCTCCACAACCTGTTCTACAGATACGTAACCGGTCCTGGGTTCTATTCCTTCCCGTCAGGAAGGGCGTGACACTATATGGTATGTTTCTTTACACCCCTGATGCCTCTGTTCACCTAATTGGTACGGGAGAGTTCTAACTATAGTGGTATGTATTCCAGGGTAGGGGGTATAGGGGTAGAGAGAAGGGCCTCAATTGTTTTAATGTATCTCTGAAAACCTTTTCAAAATTCATAAATTTTTTGATTTTGGTAGTGATAGCCTTGAGGCTTATTAACCTTTGGAGGATTATTATAACCGCCACAGTTAGACAGCCCGTAGCAGCTGTCTAACTCCCAGGTACCTATTTACTGTTAGGTAACAGGGGTATAGGGTGAAAGAAAACTCTGCCCATTCTTTATCGTCGGCGC
>WNGS01164858.1:45038463-45056541 GCA_020271785.1 Procambarus virginalis
AGGGTTTGACGGCAGGATTACGATCATTTGACCAAAGTTTATAACAAAGGCTGCGATACTGTGGTCAGGTATTCCTCTCAACAACCCGGACTGATAGGACGCCTCGTGCACTTCTCGCCCGGGATAACAGGTAAGTTACTAGATTTTACATATTTTCCGGTTAGATCTGAGAGCTGATAGATCCACAATGTGTATGTATAAAGTTTTATTATTTTATATATACAAGAGTTCTTATTTTATTTATTTATATATACAAGAGTTCTTACATTCTTGTACAGCCACTAGCACGCATAGCATTTCGGGCAGGTCTTTGATCCTAAATTTTCCCAGGAATACGACGCGCCAAATCGTTTAACTACTGGGACAGCCAGTAGTCTCTCTTTTAAACTAAGACTAGCGTTCATTGGGAAGTGTGCTGAAGTTGCCATTGAAACTACAAGCTAAGAGCTGGTATCCTACATCTGAATCTAATCTGAAGTCTGTCTCTAAAATTATTTATTTGATGATCTTACTATCGGTATCTATAAGAACAAGAAATTAAATGCTAAGTAGGGAACAGGATGAACCAGGGGCCAACTGTGTGCTATATAAGGCCAAATGTGAGTCAGTCTTTAAGATGCATCATCGCTGATGGAGCGAAGTTCTTGACAGAGGGATGGCCAGTATGAGGCTGCTGATGGCTGAGCGCCTTCAGTTGTGACTGCCACCTTCTGCCTGTGCTCGAACATGGGCCCAGATGGGGAAATTTAGAAGGTTTGCCGTGTACAAAACAACCCACTACAACCTTGCACGTCTTGGGGGGTACATGTTATCTTGCACCTGTGGGGGTTGGGGGAGGGGGGTACAGGTAACCTTACACCAACCAGACCAGGACAACCAGCAGACCAGGACAACCAGCAGACCAGGACAACCACCAGACCAGGACAATCACCAGACCAGGACAACCACCAGACCAGGACAACCAGCAGACCAGGACAACCACCTGACCAGGACAACCAGCAGACCAGGACAACCAGCAGACCAGGACAACCAGCAGACCAGGACAACCAGCAGACCAGGACAACCAGCAGACCAGGACAACCAGCAGACCAGGACAACCAGCAGACCAGGACAACCACCAGACCAGGACAACCACCAGACCAGGACAATCACCAGACCAGGACAACCACCAGACCAGGACAACCACCAGACCAGGACAACCACCAGACCAGGACAACCACCAGACCAGGACAACCAGCAGACCAGGACAACCACCAGACCAGGACAACCAGCAGACCAGGACAACCAGCAGACCAGGACAACCAGCAGACCAGGACAACCACAGACCAGGACAACCACCAGACCAGGACACAATGTTGGTGGCTTCAGCAGATAGATTAACAGAGGTTGGTACAGGCAGGCTGGTGGTGAACCCTAGCGGCCAGTCATGAAGTTTATCAGTAGCCTCTCGTGCTCATTCCCCCCCCCCCCCTCTCTCTCTCTCTCTCTCTCTCTCTTCTCTCTCTCTCTCTCTCTCTCTCTCTCTCTCTGCTGTGATTGTATCGACTGCGTTATTTACTTTGGTGCGAACATTTATTCCTAACTATGCCCTCCTATCTGTTCTTGGGAGGAAAAGCTTCAGCTCCAACGTCAGCTTCAGCTTCACCTCCCAACCTTCAATATTCCCGAGGTTCAAGTTCACTAGTACGTTTACTGAGACAATAAGATACATCTCAAAAACATAGATTAGCTTAGGCTATTTCTACCCTCCTAGGATTCGAACCTGCCCCCGTGTGGGTATACTCCCAAGCCTTAAACTTAATGGATCCTCGTGCTACCCATTTAATAAGGTGGTTTGACTCTTTAGTTATGGGTTGCCTACGACTCTTGACGACCATCTTCAAGACAATGTTTCTTATGATGACAATCATAGTCTGTGATAAGAAGACAATTTGGCGCTTCTAGTTCCTCAAACGTTTCACTCTTTGACCAGCGCCAAATCTGAAGGGGTTTTTGGGTTAACCAAAAGCGTACGAACTAAGTCGTATCATCTAAACTATTGAGGCCAGTGCCTGTTAGTCAGAGGATGCCTCAATATTACGATGGTGTATTCATTTCAGAGGTATTTTGGACGCTGTGGTCAAAAACGTCAAAGTTGGGGTGCAGTAAGTGTGCTAGGGCACATTAAGCCTAGGAGTATGTGTCCTAGTGTGCTAGAACACACTGACTCCTTGTGGTAGTATGGAGGATGTCTCGAGCATTATGTCGTTATTTCAGTCTCTGTGATTGCTATTATGTTCGGATAAACACGGTCTAATAGTTCACGGCTAAATATAACATACCCATTTTCTGTTTACAGTCTAATGTCATTTGTTTCCACCTTGATATTGGAACTTTTATTTTTCATCTGGATACTCATTTTTTTAATTCTGTCTTGAAGCTTATTTGCGTTTGTTTATGGCTCCATTGGAGTTTGTGTAAAGATCCTGGGGCCAGATTCACGAAAGCACTTGCGCAAGAACTTATAAGCGTGTACATCTTTCCTCAATCTTTGACGGCTTTGGTCACATTTAATAAACAGTTTACGAGCATGAAAACTTCCCATCCAACTGTTGTTATTGTTATAAACAGCCTCCTGGTGCTTCGAAGCTCATTAACTGTTTGATAATTGGAAACAAAGCCGCCAAAGATTGAGAAAAGATGTACAGGTTCGTAAGTGCTTGCGTAAGTGCTTTGGTGAATCTGGCCCTTGGGCTTTTAGATGGTGCGGGTGGAGAGAGGTGGGATTGCTCCCCCGGGAATCGAACCCAGGCCATTAGGACTACGATCCCAGAGCGCTGTCCACTCAGTGGCGAGGTGTGTGAGTGTGTGTACGTCTGCCTGCGTGCGTAGAGCAGGTTTGTACAAAAATCGAAGCTTCAAATACATAGATCACCAAGAGTTGCCAATCAGGATATACATCTGATTGTTTGTGACCTTGAATACCTGTAAACATGACCCCACCCTCAAGAAGGCCCTGTTACCATGACGATAAAACACCACACATTTACAAACACTTCAAAATACAAATATAGTGCTGACAGGTGCAATTGGGTAGTTATGGTGACACCTGCGCAGGTGTTCAACTAGCAGCTGTAAACCTGATGTTTATGTTGAGGTTCGAACCGGCACCAAGGTGTTGATGTGAGGAGAGCTCCTCTGAGCTGACATAAGTGTTATTATAATTAGTCAGATCTCTTACTTGGCTGGCAAGCCGGCCAAGTGAGGATGATCTGTGACGCTGATTCTACAGCTGGTTAGACTGTGTGTGTGTGGGGGGGGGGGGGGGGGGGTGGGGGGGGGGGGGGTGTGTGTGGAGGGGGGGAGGGTGTGTGTGCGTGTGTGTGTATGGGGGGTGGTGTGTGTACTCACCTAGTTGTACTCACCTAGTTGTGCTTGCGGGGGTTGAGCTCTGGCTCTTTGGTCCCGCCTCTCAACCGTCAATCAACAGATGTACAGTTTCCTGAGCCTAATGGGCTCTATCATATCTACATTTGAAACTGTGTATGGAGTCAGCCTCCACCACATCGCTTCCTAATGCATTCCATTTGTCAACCACTCTGACACTAAAAAAGTTCTTTCTAATATCTCTGTGGCTCATTTGGGCACTCAGCTTCCACCTGTGTCCCCTAGTGCGTGTGCCCCTTGTGTTAAACAGCCTGTCTTTATCAACCCTGTCGATTCCCCTGAGAATCTTGAATGTGGTGATCATGTCCCCCCTAACTCTTCTGTCTTCCAACGAAGTGAGGTTTAATTCCTGCAGTCGCTCCTCGTAGCTCATACCTCTCAGCTCGGGTACTAGTCTGGTGGCAAACCTTTGAACCTTTTCCAGTTTAGTCTTATGCTTGACTAGATAGGGACTCCATGCTGGAGCCGCATACTCCAGGATTGGTCTGACATATGTGGTATATAATGTTCTGAAAGATTCCTTACACAAGTTTCTAAAGGCCGTTCTTATGTTAGCCAACCTGGCATATGCTGCTGATGTTATCCTCTTGATATGAGCTTCAGGGGACAGGTCTGGCGTGATATCAACCCCCAGGTCTTTCTCTCTCTCTGACTCTTGAAGTATTTCATCTCCCAAATGATACCTTGTATCTGGTCTCCTGCTTCCTACCCCTATCTTCATTACATTACATTTGCTTGGGTTAAACTCTAACAGCCATTTGTTCGACCATTCCTGCAGCTTGTCCAGGTCTTCTTGAAGTCTCAAGCTGTCCTCCTCTGTCTTAATCCTTCTCATAATTTTGGCGTCGTCAGCAAACATTGAGAGGAATGAGTCTATACCCTCTGGGAGATCATTTACGTATATCAGAAACAGGATAGGTCCAAGTACAGAGCCCTGTGGGACTCCACTGGTGACTTCACGCCAGTCTGAGGTCTCACCCCTCACTGTAACTCTCTGTTTCCTATTGCTTAGGTACTCCCTTATCCACTGGAGCGCCCTACCTGTTACTCCTGCCTGTTTCTCCAGCTTATGCATCAACCTTTTATGGGGTACTGTGTCAAAGGCTTTCCGACAGTCCAAAAAAATGCAGTCCGCCCACCCTTCTCTTTCTTGCTTAATTCTTGTCACCTGATCGTAGAATTCTATCAATCCTGTAAGGCAAGATTTACCCTCCCTGAACCCATGTTGATGGGTTGTCACGAAGTCTCTTCTCTCCAGATGTGTTACTAGGTTTTTTCTCACAATCTTCTCCATCACCTTGCATGGTATACAAGTTAAGGACACTGGCCTGTAGTTCAGTGCCTCTTGTCTGTCACCCTTTTTGTATATTGGTACTACATTAGCAGTCTTCCATATTTCTGGTAGGTCCCCCGTTTCCAGTGACTTACTATACACTATGGAGAGTGGTAAGCAAAGTGCTCCTGCACACTCTTTCAATACCCATGGCGAGATTCCATCCGGCCCAACAGCTTTTCTCACATCCAGCTCCAATAGGTGCTTTTTGACCTCATCTCTTGTAATTTCGAACCTATCCAAGGTCACCTGGTTTGCTGCCACCTCTCCCAGCGCCGTGATATCTCCCTGTTCTATTGTAAAGACCTCCTGGAACCTTTTGTTGAGTTCTTCACACACCTCTTTGTCATTCTCTGTGTACCTGTCCTCGCCCACCCTAAGTTTAATCACCTGTTCCTTCACTGTTGTCTTCCTCCTGATGTGACTGTGTAGTAGCTTTGGTTCAGTCTTGGCTTTGTTAGCTATATCATTTTCATACCTTTTCTCAGCTGCTCTTCTCACACTGACATACTCGTTCCTGGTTCTCTGGTATCTCTCTCTACTTTCTGGTGTTCTGTTATTACGAAAGTTCCTCCATGCCCTTTTGTTCAGCTCTTTTGCTTTCATACATTCCCTATTAAACCACGGATTCTTCCTTTGCTTCTCTGTTTTTTCCTGTTGGGCTGGGACAAACCTGCTTACAGCCTCCTGACATTTTTGGGTGACATAGTCCATCATGTCTTGTACGGACTTGGTTCCGAGTTCTGTGTCCCAATGTATATCCCATAGGAATTTATTCATCTCCTCATAGTTTCATTTGTGTGTGTGTGTGTGTGGGGGGGGGGGGTGTGGAGGGGGGGAGGGTGTGTGTGCGTGTGTGTGTATGGGGGGTGGTGTGTGTGTGTGTGTGTGTGTGTGTGTGTGTGTGTGTGTGTGTGTGTGTGTGTGTTTACTATTTGTGCCTGCAGGATCGATCAGTATTAGCTCTTGGAACCCGCCTGTCTAACTGTCGGTTGTCTAATGCACTGACTCCCGATTTATTTTCCTCTAGCATATCACATGTATTTCTCTCTCTCACACACACATCCCTAGGAAGTAGTCCGTGACAGCTGTTTAACTCCCAGGTACCGATTTACTGCTAAGTGAACAGAGACATCAGCTGAAAGAAACTATGTCCATTTGTTTCTACCTTACCGGGAATCAAACCCGGGCCCTTGAGACTACGACCTCTGAGCGCTGCCCACTATCTTATTTTCCTTATTCTGAATATTTAGATCCCCTGTTATTTTTAACGTTTAGACTTGCCAATTGCAACACTACGAAGCTGGTATCTGGTGACTCCATCATTACCTAGCCTCGGTACCCTGTGTCAGTACTGATTTGCATCTGTCAATCATTCGTCTATTTCAAAAGCATATCTACATCGTTTTGAAATGAATCTAAGATATTAAGGGGCTCGGCCTGCATACCCTGCGGAGGCTGAGGGAGAGACTTGGACGAGGTCTTCAAGTGAGTAAGGACCTCACTCATGTGGTCCTCATCCAGTCATGAGGACCTCATAGGCCTCATCCAGTCACGAGGACCTCATAGGCCTCATCCAGTCACGAGGACTTCATGGGCCTCATCCAGTCACGAGGACCTCATAGGCCTCATCCAGTCACGAGGACTTCATAGGCCTCATCCAGTCACGAGGATTTCATAGGCCTCATCCAGTCACGAGGACTTCATGGGCCTCGTCCAGTCACGAGGACCGCATAGGCCTCATCCAGTCACGAGGACTTCATAGGCCTCATCCAGTCACGAGGACTTCATGGGCCTAGTCCAGTCACGAGGACCGCATAGGCCTCATCCAGTCACGAGGACCGCATAGGCCTCATCCAGTCACGAGGACCGCATAGGCCTCATCCAGTCACGAGGACCGCATAGGCCTCATCCAGTCACGAGGACCGCATAGGCCTCATCCAGTCACGAGGACCGCATAGGCCTCATCCAGTCACAAGGACCGCATAGGCCTCATCCAGTCACGAGGACTTCATAGGCCTCATCCAGTCACGAGGACTTCATAGGCCTCATCCAGTCACGAGGACTTCATAGGCCTCATCCAGTCACGAGGACCGCATAGGCCTCATCCAGTCACGAGGACTCATAGGCCTCATCCAGTCACGAGAACTTCATAGGCCTCATCCAGTCACGAGGACTTCATAGGCCTCATCCAGTCATGAGGACCTCATAGGCCTCATCCAGTCACGAGGACCTCATAGGCCTCATCCAGTCACGAGGACTTCATAGGGCTCATCCAGTCACGAGGACTTCATGGGCCTCATCCAGTCACGAGGACTTCATGGGCCTCATCCAGTCATGAGGATGAGGGATATCACCACAGAAGTAAGGTCTTGATGTAAAGTCACATCAGGTCAAAAGCTGCGTGACTCTAAACTAGAACAAATCTAATTCAACAAGAATAAGGGGAAGCACTTCTACGGCTCGCGAAGTTGACATACTGTCCCGTTTTCTCTTTTGGGTCCTCTGGTTAGGATAAGAGTTAGTACGACAGTTTCTTGCCGTTGGGGAATAGTAGGACGGACTACCTTTTGACCATTGCCTCAAATATCCAATAAATAACACCATAATATTACCATTTCATCGCCCTATGAGCAGCGGCCTGAATAAATTTGCCAAATTCTGGATCAGAAAAACCATTTCAAACATAACGCTTGACAAATCGTGAGCTCAACTGACCCGTGAATGACAGACTCGCTGAACGTCATTTCGCCAGACTTCAAATACCGATGGAAATGTTTTTGTGGTAATGGCCTTTTGGCTTTGAGGCACTCAGGAACTCTCAACACTGTGTTTGATAAGATAATAACTCCATGTTACTGGAAAGCTTTTGCAAACATCGCAAATGAAGCCACCTTCCTGGAAACCACTTTGATTGCACTACTTGAGTTTATTCCAAGTAAACCACGTCATGAATTAACAGCTGGAACGGTAGGTACAAGGTCGCGCTCAAGGGCTCATCAATCTGGAGAGCACCTGGAACATCAGATACAAGGTCCCGCTCAAGGGCTCGCCAAACTGGACAGCACCTGGAACATCAGATACAAGGTCCCGCTCAAGGGCTCGCCAAGCTGGACAGCACCTGGAACATCAGATACAAGGTCCCGCTCAAGGGCTCGCCAAACTGGACAGCGCCTGGAACAAGAGATAGCCTAGCAGCACATTCCCAGGACTTGAGTATCGTCTAAAAAANAAATTAATGTACTAAACTTCCCAGATATAACCCAACAACAGTTGCCTAGGCAACTCTACTAGGTGAATAGTAGTTTACCTAGTAGTTGCTGCTAGGTTCATCTAGCAACTGCTGCTAGGTGAACAGTGGTATTAGGTGAAAGGAATCGTGCCCAAACATTTCTATCCCGCTCGGGAAATCTCGAACCCGGTATCCCAGATTGCGAGTCGAGAACGAAATTGATTGAGCACCCCAACTCATACTTTGAGCGATAGTTTTTGTGTAACCTATACTCATCTTATGAGCAGTAGTTTATTCTGTACCCTATATTTATCCTGTAAGTGGTAGTTTATTGTGCACCACATACTTATCCTTCGAGTGGTAGTTTATTGTGCACCCCATACTCATCCTGTGAGTGGTAGTTTATTGTGCACCCCATACTCATCCTGTGAGTGGTAGTTTATTGTGCACCCCATACTCATCCTGTGAGTGGTAGTTTATTGTGCACCCATACTCATCCTGTGAGTGGTAGTTTATTGTGCACCCATACTCATCCTGTGAGTGGTAGTTTATTGTGCACCCCATACTCATCCTGTGAGTGGTAGTTTATTGTGCACCCATACTCATCCTGTGAGTGGTAGTTTATTGTGCACCCATACTCATCCTGTGAGTGGTAGTTTATTGTGCACCCCATACTCATCCTGTGAGTGGTAGTTTATTGTGCACCCCATACTCATCCTGTGAGTGGTAGTTTATTGTGCACCCATACTCATCCTGTGAGTGGTAGTTTATTGTGCACCACATACTTATCCTTCAAGTGGTAGTTTATTGTGCACCCCATACTCATCCTGTGAGTGGTAGTTTATTGTGCACCCCATACTCATCCTGTGAGTGGTAGTTTATTGTGCACCCCATACTCATCCTGTGAGTGGTAGTTTATTGTGCACCCATACTCATCCTGTGAGTGGTAATTTATTGTGCACCCCATACTTATCCTTCGAGGTGTAGTTTATTGTGCACCCCATACTCATCCTGTGAGTGGTAATTTATTGTGCACCCCATACTTATACTTCGAGGTGTAGTTTATTGTGCACCCCATACTCATCCTGTGAGTGGTAGTTTATTGTGCACCCCATACTTATCCTTCGAGGTGTAGTTTATTGTGCACCCCATACTCATCCTGTGAGTGGTAGTTTATTGTGCACCCCATATTGTGAGTGGTAGTTTATTGTGCACCCCATACTCATTCTGTGAGTGGTAGTTTGCGAAGCGAACACGCAGGACTGCAGGACAAAGAACTGTACATAACCACAGGGCAAGACTGCATAGCTCCACAGTACCCGTGTCCCGTAGCGTAGTGGTAAAGCACTCGCCTGGCGCTTTGCTAGTGCTTTGGCCTGGGTTCGTATCCTGGCCGGGTAGGATTGACTGGGTGCCAACCTTAACTGTAGCCTCTGTTCACCCAGCAGTGAATGGCTACCTGGTTGTTAAACGATTTGGCGGGTTATATTCCCGGGAAAAAATTTGGATTAAGGACCTGTATGAAATGCTATACGTGCTAGTGGCTTTACAGGAATGTAAGAACTCTTGTGTATATAAATAAAATACAAAAATAAAATAAAAAAAGTGTATTGTGCATGCGATACTCATTTTCCAAGCGGTAGTTTATTATGCACCCCATAATCCTCCTGCTCACAGGATGAGTATGGGGTGCTTGT
Source organism: Procambarus virginalis (assembly GCA_020271785.1). Taxonomy (NCBI): domain Eukaryota; kingdom Metazoa; phylum Arthropoda; class Malacostraca; order Decapoda; family Cambaridae; genus Procambarus; species Procambarus virginalis. Next base: position 45,048,152 of record WNGS01164858.1, read on the forward strand.
CTGCTTGTCATTAAAGTTAAGTTAGGATTCTAATGTAAATCTATTCGAACGTTGGTATACAACCCATTGTTACCAAGCTCCGTCTCAACGTTTACAACAATGCCACCAACCGACTACTGTAATCAAGACTACTAAATAAATATGAAAACTCACTAAACAGTGTGTATCTAATCTACCCAACAACGTAACATAAACGTACGTAGTATAATCCTTATACTCGCTCCATTATCTCATCATCTTAATGGCATAACTAATTAGCACTATCTACACAAGCTATAATCCTATCCTTATTTACGTGTTAAACAAACAAGTTAGTAAAGTTAGGGGTGCCTCGAGGGGAAGGAGGAACGTTTTCTCTGGATGAAGCCGCCAATCAGAATTTGTGAATATGGACAACATTTCATTTTATTTGTATTTGCAAGGAATATAGCATAAATGATACGTAAAGAAAATTGAAATTACGAATAATAATTGAGTTTTATGACAGGATCTTCTTCTAATTAAAGCAAATATAATGAAATCTCCATAATTGTCCAATGAGCAGCAGACCGGCGGACCACCACAACATGGAGCGAGACGAGAGGACGGAAATTAACCCAGCCGATTATTTCAACCCTGATTTACCATGCCCCGAGCCAGCTCTCTTCAGGAAACTCTGGTTCCCAACAGTGTTGGGTGCCGGAGGCGTGGGTGCTGCTTGCTTTTCGAATGCAATGAACAGGAAGCCACTGTTTAGTGGTGAGTTACGTGGTGGTGGTTGAATCAGCTGTTAATCTGAAGTCCTTCAGTAGTCTGGCTTGTAACTTTTTGGGACTTTTGGCCATGTCTTAAGGTATTGGGTACGATTTTCTGGGGCAGGAAGCCTGTTGGTTTGCGGTGCTGTCTCCCATCCCTTTACTGGCCAGCGTGGACAGTGCTTAACCCAACTGAGAGGTTAGTTTTTAGTTTTACTGAGAGGACATAGGCAGTTGACATTTTGGTTGCTCTTCGTATATAAACAAATAGGGTCTGTGGTTCGTATTGGATAATCATTTGGTACACTGTTAGTATCCTGGATCACAGTTTTAACATGTACATTGTAGCGTATTTTCTCAAATAGCACAATGGGGGAGGGGGGGGGCCTTTGACAAGCCACCGGCTTCCTGTCCTCATTGAGGCTACTAGTGTTATTGGCTCTCGGGTAAATTCAAGTATTCCTGGATATGTCACTCAGTTTATCAGTGTAGTGAAGCCTCCCAGTATTGCCTTAATAATTACTTTTAAGAATATATAAACTTGATCAATGGGGTATACAGTACTGTACTTGGTTTCTGGAGGTGGAGTCCCACAGCTATGACATGACACTACACTTAAGTAATTACACACTAATTTAATACGGGTGGTACGCGAACAAGGGGACACAGGTGGAAACTGAGTACCCAAATGAGCCACAGGGACGTTAGAACTTTTTCAGTGTCAGAGTAGTTAACAAATGGAATGCATTAGGCAGTGATGTGGTGGAGGCTGACTCCATACACAGTTTCAAGTGTAGATATGATAGAGCCCAGTAGGCTCAGGAACCTGTACATCAGTTGATTGACAGTTGAGTACTATACTTGGAAAAAGAATCCCGAGTGAAATATAAAAGATACTGTACTGTATATTTCCAGTTGAACACAACTCATTCCTTTGGAATGCCAGTTGAACCAGAAGCTTTTTCTCGTTACTATAGTCTAGTTGAGAGGCGGGACCAAAGAGCCAAAGCTCAACCCCCACAAGCACAATTAGGTGAGTATAATTAGGTGAGTACACTATATGGACCCTTGTCTATGGTGTGCATATTATAAAATAGTTATAAATTTTTTGTTTTAAATGAGACTTTATAAACAATACTGTTCTTTCAGTGTGCATTTTCATTTTTGCTATGCAAAGTGGGTACGGTACCTTTATTCACCATTACCCTTGTGTAGCACATTAAATTTCTAAAACCCATCCCCCTTTATTTTCCTTACTGCAGCAAAGCATAGTGATCAGTGCCTGAATAAATTGCCATTGGTAAAAGCACAACTTAAGTTTTGTAGTACAGTAGAACGTATTAGATGCAGGCGATGAGACAATAATGTGGCTGAAGTATGTTGACCAGTTCACACACTAGAAACTGAAGGGATGACGACGTTTTGGTCCGTCCTGGACCATTCTCAAGTCGATGAGTTACTCTAGTTACTATGCATTAACTTGAGAATGGTCCAGGACGGACCGAAACATCGTCGGCCCTTCACTTTCTAGTGTGTGGTCTGGTCAACAATGTATTAGATGTAAAGCTATACAAGTGATATGCACCTCTTCTTAAACAGGTCTACAAATACATGTACTTCTGGCTAGTGCTGGGGTGATTGCCGGCATTATTGGAGGGAGATGGTTGCAGAACAGGGCGGCCGAGAGGGATCACATACTCTACCACTATATTCTTGCCCATCCAGAGGACTTTCCACCAATTCGTAAGTAAACAGATTTGTCTGCATCCAAGTGGTTGGGCACAGTTTTTTCCTCCTCCTCTCCCCCCCTTCATCTCATCCCAAATCCTTATCCAGATCCCTTCCCAGTGCTATATAGTCGTAATGGCTTTGTGCTTTCTCCTGATAATTACCTACCTAGTTTAGTGCAGTATACAAAACAGTAGTTATTATGCAAATTTAAAAAATAAATTTGCAATTATTTATCTGGTTTTCTTTATTAAATGCGGTTTTATTTTGCATTTGCTAAATTTTCTGTATTGTATTTGTTTTCATACTTGGAAAAAGAATCCCGAGTGAAATATAAAAGATACTGTACTGTATATTTCCAGTTGAACACAACTCATTCCTTTGGAATGCCAGTTGAACCAGAAGCTTTTTCTCGTTTGGATCTTAGCTTTGCAAAACACATTTTGAAGCATGGCAGGAGCATCAACTCCCTCATCACAATCAACTTGAGAATGGTCCAGGATGGACCGAAACGTCGTCGTCCCTTCACCTTCTAGTGTGTGGTCTGGTCAACATCCTTCAGCCACGTTATTGTGACTCGTCGCCTGCACACGGCAGGAGTTACGTCTTGCACTGCCAGACATAACTTATTGTTAAAGTTATTTCTGGCGTTAAATTTCCTTGTGTATTTTTTGTTTAAGTATACAAGCATTCTTACATTTTTGAAAAGCCACAAGCACACATAGCATTTCGGGCAGGTCCTTAATCCAAATTTTTTCCCCGGAATATGACCCGCCAAATTTTTTAACAACCAGGTACCAATTCACTGCCGGGTGAACAGAAGCTACAGTTAAGGATTGGCACCCAGTCAATCCTCCCCGGCCAGGATACAATCCCAGGCCAAAGCGCTTGCAAAGTGCCGGGCGAGTGCTTTACCACTACGCCATGGGGACTGCATAAATATCTTTCTCTGATTTCATGATTTTGCAATCCTTTGATATGGGATGACACAACAAAGGTGTTCTGAAAAAGAGATGTAAACATTTCTTAATTACTTCATTTATAATGCATATTAAACATGATAAACACCATTAAACATAAGTGTAAAGGAAAAATACAATTTCAAAGAAATATAGCTAATCCTGGGACACCTGGTATTTTATCTAGTAAATGCAGTGTTGGAAGTGTTTAATAAGTTAATATTTCTTCATGGAAGTATTCTTTTTCCTTCTTAAGTATACAGTATTATGTTAATTATCTTAACATTTTCTATTCTACATTAATTGACTCATTAATGAAAATTGTACTTAAAATTGGATTGAAACATATTCTTTATCACTATTAAATGTCATTTACAGTACTGGACGGTACATTTTACATTTTCCATGCACATAATGTTTCACATTTTAAAAGGTATATAGCAGTTTTTCTCTGAAACTGTCATTAATTGCCTTGTTTATTTACAGAGCGCAAGAAATATGCCGACGTCCTACAAAAATGGGTCCCCATCCGTTGAGGTTTAGAATTCATCGAAGACAATATGCAGTCAAGTGATCTGTTATACGATCCAGCTCAAATAAATACAGTAGTCTCGTTATTTTTCTTTCTTTTAAAGAAAATTGTCTTCATCTGTATGGTAAGGTATTTGTCCTACTGTATATTGTATATCAACACATCACAAGTCTATGCAGTATATACAGTGCCAGTACTGTCTGAGAAGCTAATGTATTCCATCTACTGTATCTTGCAGTGACAAGTTATGAAATCAGTATCATAGTCCCAAATTCAATGCAGTAGGTGTTCTGTACTGTACTGTTTTTTTTTTAATTTACTAGTTAATTATGAAATACTTTGTACTGCAATTGTTATTCTATTTGTGCTGGAAAAGTATAGATGTGTGTATATATATATGAATAAATACATTTCAGATTTCACTTGTTTCATATGTCCTAAATATTAACAGTAATTTTTTACAATACTCGATTCCCGATGATGGTAAAATGGTAATTATTGTAAAACCAGAATAGGGGAGATAGTTGTCTTAATAGCTAAACAGTGTTTTAGAATAGTTTAACAATAGGCCTAGTCAAATTGAAGTTATAGTTACAGTATTTAAAGTTTTCTTTGAATATTTTGACAATGGCAAATACATGTAATTGTTTACCACCATCTCTTGTCAACTGGAGTGCAGTATTGTATTGAAATGTGTATTAAGCAGGTAGAGATGTGGTTTACATATCTCTACCTGCATAATGCCATACAATACCTTCATAAATACTAAACAAAGAAGACCTATGTATGATTGGTCTTCTTTGTTTTATATACCAGTATATGTGAGATACTGTATATCTGGTCAAACCATGTGAATCCTTCATGCCAAACGGAGCCATTATACTTTGAAAACTATGAGTAGCCATTGCAACTAGACTACTGTTATCTGGCTAATTATATAACCATCTGCATCAGAATTACAGACTGCTGCTACTACTTAAAGCATTCTTGCAAAGGCACCTGACCAACTTGTGACTTCACCATGCACTAGCTCTTCAACATCTGTTGTACACATTCGATTGTTGCCACATACCTCATAACATTTCTGCATACCATAACTGTTTATGTGTATTCCTGTAAAACTGTAAGTATTAAAATCTCTTGGCAAAACTTACTTGTATCCAGTAGCCAGGCAACTTGTATTTCTCCAACATTGACATACAAGGTGAAATAGGGATTCTTCATGGCAGTGCTAAGTGAGAACAAATGCATTGTTATTGCAAGTGTTATTTACCCATGTCTGGATTTAATTCCAGAGATGCATGGGTACATGTGCATGGTAGATTAAGTTACATTATTAATTTCTGGACACCTGTACTGAAGGGAAACTCACATGTTTCTCAGTGTTCATAGTGCAGAATGACAGCAGTCTTTCCAGTCACATAATGTTATGGCCTAGCTTTGCCTTGCCACTTATGTTTATGTACTCTGTGTAGATTATAGATAGTTAAATATACCGTTACAAATTTTTTCCTGAACCCTTGAATAAACTTTGCATTCTTAAAAGGCTATATTCTAAGAATCATATCCTCTAGTGTTGTAAATATGATGATGCTGAGATTGTAATTGTATCGAGGCCCTTCTCGAGCTTAATTTGTAAGAACGAGTTGCAGGACAGCTGAGAGTTGTAGATCATTGTGCCTACTGACAGCACCAGTAAGAGATGGTTTGATCCCTATGATCCTAGGTTAATATCTTCTTCTTCTTCTTCTTGATAGTAGGTGCAGTTTGCATGAAGGGTTTGTCCTCCCGATGACTGCACCAGTACTGATGTTGGTGGACGCGTTTATGTTGAGGATGATCGGAGCTACCAAGGTGTTTGTTACGTTGTGCTGTGGATATAGGAACGGTGATTAAAACAGAGGCGTGTGTTGTAGGGAGACTTGTCGCACCGTAGGGCGGTGTGTTGTGTTTATGGTGTCAGCTGATCTATGGTGCTGTGACGAGGCAGTTGTTTTCTGTGTTTAGCTGTTGGTGGCGCCAGGTATAAATGCGGCACGGGTCAGATGTGTCCCAATTTGTTGGTCGACTGCAGATATTTAGCCAGTGCTTTGACTATTTGGTATTTTTCTTGTAACGAGTGGTCTCCACCTCCTAATATGTGCTCGATGGTGAAGGGTATTTTAAGTGCGATAAAGACTTGTTTGAAATTTACTCTGGCGCTATGATGTCGGAAGCAGTGCATGAGATAGTGTTCGACTGTTTCAGGCAGCTGACAGTGAGTACAGAGTTCATTGATGTCTGTTCTGTACTTAGAGCTGTGTGCTGCTAGTTTGGTATGTCCCAGCCTTAATCTGGTCATCGTTATATCAATTTCTCTGCTTTTATATCGAACATGTTTCCAAGTTCCCCATTTCTTTTTAATGGACCCATAGTGCAAAGTGAGCATAACGTTTTCCAGTTTGTTGCAAAATCCTGGGAGATGGTATCTTTGAAGGTTCCTTTACGTGCAACATGGGGAATTGGATGATGGGTAAGGTGAGGCGTGTTGTGCATCGCTTTGGCTAGTTGGTCTACAAGTTCATTATGGAGAATACCACAGTGTGCTGGGACCCATTGGATAGAGGTGTCATAACCGTTCAATTGATGTTTGTGAAGAAGTTGAAGGCATGGGTAGACAATCTCCTTGCATGTTTTCGAAGAGTACGTAATTGCTTGAATCGCGCTCTTGGAGTCACTACAGATTGTATATATCCCAACTTGTGATACTTCAAGTGTTGTTAAGGATGCAGTTCTGTGTTCTTTTTACATATCACTGCAAACGGCAGTCACAACTGACCAACCTGAGTTATCTTTAGACAAAATAACACTTGCCACCCAATTAAATGGGACTCCTTTAGATTTTTAGAGTGGAACATAATCACTTTGATTTATGGGTTATGATCTAAACACCAAAGGTTGCAAGGTTCATTGTATAACGAGATTTCCCAGAAATTCTCTGTGAAAACGTCTTAAAAAACATAACAGATGTATAAAATTCTACAAATTATTGCCAGAGATACTGGAAATATACTTGCTAGTTCACTTAAGAGTCAGATTCTGAAGAAACTCCACATGACAGTAACTTCGCTAGGCCTCGACATGAAAGAAAAAATAAAATCGATTGTGGATGTGATTTCCTTGTTGGCAGATTTACAGTTAAAAAGAGCAGTCACACACCTTCAACTACTTCCTAAGTTAGCGAGGAAGTATTGTGCAGGCGTCTCTCTCTTGAAAAATAAGTTACCGATGTTGGCCATGTTTTGTGACTGTACAGATAAGATAAATGCATTCATTGAGATGAGTACAGTATGAGCATACTTCTCAAGACTGGTTGCAACAAGTGGAGTGGGCATCTTGCCTTACCACACTAGTCTCAGGATGCACTTTGGATATCTACCACCAGTTGGGTTAATACCCAAAAGATGAATGTGAAGCTTTGAAGTTAATTAATGTTACTGGCTTCGGCATCACGACTAATGGCATGCACGTACAGTTTGGTGAGGCAAGGTGATTAAGGACCTGCCCGAAATGCTATGCGTATTGGTGGCTTTGCATGAATGTAAAAATACCAGTCTTACGTAATCTCACCAACCCATTGTACCTTCTTTCAAATAATTATTATTATTATTATTAATATGTCCGGAGAACAGGAAGGGATTCGGTCAGCATGGATATATGAAGACTCCAATGTTAGTGCATTCGGGTGATTGGTTATCTTGGAAATATGAAGAGGCACATTTTAGTTTGGTTATCTTGGAAATATGAAGAGGCACATTTTAGTGTATTCAGATGATAAACCAAGTGTCCAGAATGTTTTAATCTTGATATGTATACATCTTATACATGTAAAGATTCACGTGTTATATATTTATTTATTTGTTTATTTATATACAAGAAGGCATATTCGATTAAAGTAAATTATTCACAAATTTATCCATATCTCACCTGTGTTATCTGTGCCTGGGAATCTACCGCTCTTAATTACTCATGGTGGCCCTTAGGTAAATTTGGTAATCATTGACCATGCAATTTGATTAGAAGCACAACAATATATTCTCAATGAATTCATGTTTTTTTTTACAATACTTTAATCACAACAAAGTATTCATAGCAACAATTGATCATTATTGGGATATACAAAGTTACACTTGCAACCTGTAATGTAAAGAAAGATTTTGGTGGTAGTATTACTGTCCTCTCATTACGAGCTATTCATGTTCATGCCACCTCTTGGGTGGCTTAATCTTTATCAATCAATCAAGTCTTCTCATCCTTGAGGATTTTAAGATACAGGAGTCTAGAAAAAAAAGTGAGTTACGTGACATTAGTTTCGTAATTCATGATCTTATTTTGCTGAGGATACTCTTATTATTTACACGTACTCTACATGAATGGCATGTACTGTACTCTGTATTT